>LR756403.1:3252000-3268302 GCA_902729485.2 Mus minutoides | reverse complement strand
TGGCCTAGTTGGCCATCATTGGGAGGAGAGGCCCTTTGGCCATACAGACTCTATATGCCCCAGAACAGGGGAATGCCAGGGCCATTATATGGGAGGGGGTGGGTAGGGGAGCAGGGCGGGGACGCGGGAGGGTAAGGGAAAATTTCTGGATAACATGTGAAATGTAAATGAAGAAAATATCTAATAAAGAGAAAAAAAATAATAAAAAAAATAAAAAAAAATAAAATTATATGGGGAGAGTTTACCCCCAGAGTGAAAAAAAAATTATTCATTTTCCTAGCATCAGATTTTTCTGTTTCATCTTTTGTGCCTAATATTTTTATAGGAAAATGTGTTTAAATATATTGTGTACTAAATAATAAAATCTTGCTTCAAACTGCAAAAAAAAAAAACTGAGCTGTCTTTCCAACTGTGTGAATGAACCATCTGAATTTTTAACAGATGCCCAGAGTGATTCTGATGGGCAGCCACAATTGGCTTAAGGCAACAGTTACCAATCTTGTCTGTGCCTTAAACTCCTCTAGGGATTTGTTTTTTTCAAACTTCCAAGGCTTCCAAGACAGATTCTGACTAATTAAATTGTCATAGTGTGGACACTGTGAATGGTGGCTCACGCCTGTAATCCCAGCACTTGGGAGGCAGAGGCAGATGGATCTCTGAGTTGGAGGCCAGCCTGGTCTACAAAGTGAGTTCCAAGACAGCCAGGACTACACAGAGAATTCTTGTCTTGTAAAAAATGAAAAAAAAAAAAAACTGTGTTGTAGTCTCTAGAAGTACCACATAGACATTGAAGGTTACAGTGTGTGCCCAGCACTGAGAGCTTGGTTGATCTTAAGGGTGAAGGGTTAGAGGACTTAAATCTCAGCAAATGACAATCACTCTCTTTTCCTGCGTGAAGGCAACCAAGCATATCAAATTACAATTTATAACTCCAAGGAACATTAGTCATTTTTTTCTTAGGGATATAATTCAGAATGGCTTGTCCATAAAGGACAGTCACGAACCATTCGCACCTCTCTTATAACTTGACAATTAGTCCAAATTCAAGGGGACACTTGAAGTGAAATATAACTATTATTTCTGAGACATATACATTTTCCCTCAGCAGATTCTATTCCGTTACCATATAAATTTCCACATTGTCTTTCTCATTAATTTTCCTCAGAGGAACCCACCTGGATGACATTATCCACACCTGGCCACAAGCCACACAATGGAAGAACATGAATTATAAACGTCCCCAAGCCCATCTGTAGGGTGAGAGAGAGAGATGACTCAGCAGTTAAGAACACTTGTTACTTTTGCAGAGGACATGGGTTCTGGTCCAAGTGTTCACATGATGTCTTAACAACGATCTGCACCTCTAGTTTCAGAGTATCTGATCCTCTCTTCTGACCTCTGTGGACACCAGATATGCATGTGATACACATACATACATGCAAGCAAAGACATTCATACACATAGAATAAATACATCTTATTTTAAAAGCCCATCTATAACTGTTAGCCTCAAAATATTTAGAGGAAACATGTCTTTACTCTGATGACCTGAAGGAAATTTAATGTTTCAAAATGTTGGTTTAAACCATGTGTTATGGGATTTTTGATATAGGATCTTACTAAGTAGCCCTGGCTGGCCTCGAACCAGCTATGGTGAACAGGATGGCCTTGACCTTTCAGTGGTCCTACTGCTTCTAGATTCCAGGTGCTGGGGCTGCAGGTGAATACCACTGCATCTGGTGGTAGTCACCAATTGTATTTCCTAATTTTCTTTGGTTGTAACCAAGCCAGAGAATGTTTGAGAACAAGATGGGGCTGTGTTCTGCTTAGCTGCTTAGGAGTTAGTTGCTGCCCATTGACCTGTACGAATTGAAAATACCGTAACCCTAATATTCAGCAATGTCTGAAGTGTGGCAGGAACTTAGAGAGGCAATTTGACATGCTAAAAGGAACAGCTTTGGAATCAGGCTGACCTGGTCTTGAATTCTATTTATCATTTACAAGCTCTTGTGACTTTGAACAACTTACTTAACTTCTTCAACTCTGTTTCCCCTCCGTCTCCCTGTAGAATAAGGATAATGGGGGTCTGCTGAGTCTCTATATCCATCATGAGCTTAAAAGATGCATTTCATCCACCTGACCTACTAACAACACTAGCTTAAGCAGCAGAGGCACACCATAGAGGAGCAGCTGTTGACTTTTGTGATGCTGTGACTACCTGGGAGATATCCCCCATCACTAGGGTGCATGGGGCTACAGGTCACTAGCCTAGGGAAAAGTCTGAACTCAAAATCCACAATGTATTTTCTGCCGAATGTGTATCGTTTGCATCACCTTAAAGCTGAGAAATCACCAACTTGAACCATTGAAAGCTGGTACTGAATTCTGGGCAAACAAAACCACACATAGCAGAGTCCCTTCCCTGATGCTGTGGGCGTTCGTTTTTTTCAGCATTTGTGTTATACGTAAATATTACAGTTTCTAGTGAAAATTTAAAATGCAGTTTGAGGAGAAATGAAGCAAAGAAAAGAGACAGGGAAGGCCATCCTTCTCACATTGTCACCTTTATAATGTTGTTTGCTAAATATAACCTACTTGTCAAATCCTTTCGTACAGTTGTAAGAAGTGCTAATGGAGGACTTTTTTTTCTCCTGCTCCTGCTCCTCCTCCTCCTCCTCCTCCTCCTCCTCCTCCTCCTCCTCCTCCTCTTCTTCTTCTTCTTCTTCTTCTTCTTCTTCTTCTTCTTCTTCTTCTTCTTCTTCTCTTTCTTCTTCTCCTCCTCTTCCTCCTCCTCCTTTTTTTTTTTGACACTAACCCTGATGAGGTACCTTGGATTCAGGACTTTCATACAGGTATGATGGCATTTCCTTTTGGATTCAAGAGCTCAGCACCATATTGTTCACAGCATATGCTACCTTGCCCCCATTTGGCCCCCCAAAAGAAAACTTGTTTTGGAAATGAGGAAGTTTAAACACTGTACTGTATATGATCCTAGATTAAATACCAGATGGAAAAGAGGCATTAGTGGAAAAGGCTAGTGAAACCTGAATAACTCTTTAGTAACTACTGTTTATTGTACTAATTGGATGATAATAAAATTGTTTTGGTCAGTATACTGGAGGTAGATGAGAGGCTACCATTAGAGCTATGTAAGTTGAAAGGTCTATATCAACTCTTTGTACTATATTGGCAACTCCAGTAAATCTAAAGTCTGTTTCAGTATACAAAGTTAACAAAACAACATAAACAGCTGGGAGCATTGGCACACACCTGCTATCCCAGCACTGGAGAGGCAAAAGAGTTCAAGTTGAACCTGGGCTACATAGCAAAACTCTATCTTAATCTATCCGCCTCCAAACAACTCTCCCATTTATTTTTTTTAAGCAAAACAAAAACGAAGTATTGATTGAAAGCCAGTCCTAGAAAAACAAGGTCTATACATTATTCAGAGAGAGAAATTTACTCAACTTGATACCCAGATGTGTGGTAGATAAAGATTGACTAATTCTCAGTGCTAAATGTGACAAGGTAACAAGATAGCTACCAGGTAGATAGCAATGTCTTAGAAATCAGCACCTACTGAAAGGGGAGTGGGTTTCCTTTCTTTCAGAATAAGTGGTTGTGTTTCAAAGCACAGTAGCTTGACTTAACAGAGGCCCAGATGTGTATAGATTCTGGTTGTGGAATTATTTGGTTGGCTTGAGGTTTGGAAGGAATTTTTCACTGTGGCACTCAGTTCTCTACATTCTGAATCAAATCATATGTGGAGGTTACTACAATGCAAGCTAAAAACCAGGTGACTCTGAACCACATATGACAAGAATAAAAATTTTCTTTAAAAACTCATTAGGCTAGGGCTGTAGTTCAGTTAGTAGGGTGCCTGTCTAGAATTCAGGAAACCTTAGGTTCCATCCTCCGTACTGTGTAAAAGAGACATGGAAGTACATACCTTTAATCCCAGTGCTTGGAAAGCAGAGAGAAGGTTATCCTTGTCAAAGTAGTGACCCGAGTAGCAAGCCCGAGCTATAATGGGACCCTTTGTCTTAGTTAGGGTTTCTATTGCTTCAATAGAACACCATGATCAATTTCAAGCTGGGGAAAAAAGGATTTATTTGGCTTACACTTCCATGGTGTACTCCATCACTGAAAAAATTCAGGACAGGAACCAAAGCAGGACTTGAACCTGGAGGCAGGAGCTGATGCAGAGGCCATGGAGGAGTGCTGCTTACTGGCTTGCTCCTGGTGGCTTGCTCAGCCTGTTTTCTTATGGAACCAAGGACCACCAGTCCAAGCATGGTATCACCTACAATGGGTTGGGCCCTCCCTCATCAATCACTAGTTCAGAAAATACCCTACAGATCTGACAACTGTTCAGTTCTGTGGAGGTATTTTCTTCATTGAAGTTCCCTCCTCTCAGATGACATTAGGTTGTGTCAAGTTGACATAAAACTAGCCAGGACATTCTCCTTCTCCCCTAAAAAATGTTTGGGTGCATGAACTTTATCCCAGCTGGAGGCAGAAGGCTATGTTCTAGGCTAGTCTGGGCTGAATAGTGGGACCTTGTTTCAAAAAAAAAAGTAAGAAAAATGTGTATGGAAAAGCCATGGACGCTAACAGAATTTTAGCACGCATTCCATTCTGAAGCTCTTTATAGACTCTCTCTCTCTCTCTCTCTCTCTCTCTCTCTCTCTCTCTCTCTCTCTCTCTCACACACACACACACACACACACACACACACACACACACACACACACACACACACACACACACACACACACACACGTATGCTTTCTGTAGTTGCAATCAGCATGCTTTCTCTGTCATCTGTTGTTTTCAGTTAACATCATTTCACATTCTGATTTCCAACCCCACAGTGCACATAATTGCATGCTTAATGGCTGTGTCTCATTCCATTGTGTGAGATAATAGCATGTCAGTTCTTAGGGCTGGGCTCATGTTCATGAACAGACCTAAAGGCCTGCTGTCTCTTAGCACTAAAGGTTTATTTTAGTCCCTGGAAGTGGCAACTAGCATGAGCGTGGGATCCGGTGGGACTCTTGAGTCATGAGCACACAGCACAGTCTGGGTGCTTTGTTAACGTTCCTCTGCCTACCCACTCCACAGCGGAGCATCCCCAGGCTGCCTGGACCTGAGCCGCACTCCTCTTGGGTTCAGAGGCAGTAGTGTAAGTTCTGAGCTTCCACAACCTCTGACCCAGATCTGATCCTAACATAAGAACAGCATAAACTATCTGCTGATTCCCCCCTTTCCTGTGATCACAGTGCCACTGGTGTCCCCTCCAGAGTCTGAAGTGTGAGCAATGTGAAGAGGAGGGAGGGATGGGGTATTATGGCAGGAGGGATAATGTAGTGAGGAGAGATGCCATGGCTTACAGCTCTAGGTACATTTGCTGAAGGGACCGTTCCAAGTTCCAAAAGGTTGAGTGATAGATGTCTTTCTTCATACCTCTTTCGGGCAGAAATGTCAATATTTGGTCTTCTGATAAAGATAAAGGGTTTGGGTGAGCCTCAGGTTGACTCCTAACCTAGCTATGGCCACTAGCATCTTTGGGACAAGAACAATAGTTGGTGTGCAGGATTCTCCTGAAGAAAATGTTGTTTGCTACATTTCATTATTTTGTCATTCCAGCAGCAACTGCCTTGAAAACAAGAGATTTGTTATCCTATCCTAAACCATCACTTCAATTTCAACTTCCTTGTTCTTTGTTGTTATTTTGATTGTAGTTCTTGTAGCCTGACTGTTATCAAACTTGCTCTGCAGCCACAAATGACCTTGAACTTCTGATTTTCCTGTCCTTACCTCCAGAGTGCTAGGATTATAAGCATACACTCTCATGCCCAGTTGTGTGTGGTGCTATCATGCACAATTAGCAGGGGCTGGAGTACAGAATTGAAAACCATTTTAGAGCAAAGGGATCTCCCTACCTACCCACAGTAAATTCTGTAGTTCCAAAGCCTAGATCTCCCTTGGAAGACCTAAGTACCTGAACTATGTGGAATTTGAATTGCAAGTCAAGGCCATGTGCTTAAAGTATCGCTAACAAGATGTAACAGTTAATCATCATTGTCAACTTGACTGGACTTAGAATCTTCATGGAAATACTGCTAGCTGTCTATGAATTCACAGATGGAAGACACCGTGGATGTGTGCAGTAACATCACAGTGGAGTGGGGTGGTCCTGGATTTAGGCTCCTGTTCATAGGCTTGCTTGCTTTATTTATCTTTCTCTGTTGGCTAAGAACAGATTCCTGCCACAAATGACACATGCCATGAAGAGACATGTATAGATGGTTAATTCTCTCAAAGAACTTGGTGTTATCAGCTGGCCTTCATGACTCACACCTTTAATCCCAGCACTCAGGAGACAAAAGCAGGCAGATCTCAAGGTTCTAAGCCAGCCTGGTCTACAGATCAAGTTCCAGGACAGCCAGAGGTACACATAGAAACCCTGTCTCAAAAAACCAAACCAAACCAAACCAAACCAAACCAAACCAAACCAACTAAAGAAAGAAAGCATGGTCTATTGAATTGCAGTCTCCTGTCTTATAAGCCTCTTCTCTGTTGTGCAAGCATCAAGCCTGTTGCCTTGTGCATACTAGGCAAGTGCTCTACCCCCATGCAGCCCTGGCACCAATGCTTCTTCAATGGAGGCATTTGTTGCTTCTCAGGCTGAAACTTCTGGACTCCAGAACTCAGGCAAAGTGGGTAGAGTGAGAAGATTGAAATGGCCTAGGGAGGATGCAGGCTTAGACACACAGAAGACGGGGATTTATGAAACATTGCTCACAGTGTCCAGTTATACCATTTGGGGCACTTATTTCTTCGTTTGTATAACCTATGTTTGACTAGAGGTTATGTAAAAATGCGTTTCAGTGGCACAACTAACTAGCTGAGCTTACAAGCATATCAAAGACATATGAGGCATTAAAAGTGGTTCTTTTGGATATAAGAAAGCAGCCTCGGTGGGTGCCACAGACCTTTAATCCCAGCATTCTGGGAGGTTAGGACAGGGACATCTGTGTGAGTTTGAGGCCAGCCTGGTCTACATAGAGAATTCCAGAACAGCTAGAGCTACACAAAGAGAGGAAGGAGGAGGAGAAGAAGAAGAAACATCTTTTAGGCAGGGTTGTAAGATAAGCTTTTACTTAAAAGGTTTATATCTATCAAATAATGGGTTGGTTGGCTTATACTGCTTGGTAAAGCAGTCTAGGGTAATTAGGAGCATGGGATATGGAGTTGTGCTTGATGTTTATTTATTTATGAGTGTATGTGTGGTGTATTTGTCTGTGATACCTGTGTACTTGTGTGTGGGTGTTCATATATATAGATGCCAGAAGAAGATGAAGGAGCCCTACTCTGTACTACTCTTTTTGAGACAGTCTCTCATTGAACCTGGAGCATTGCAAGCAGCCAGCAAGTCTCAGTGGTCCTCCTGTCTCTGCCCCTTAAAGTTCTGGGCTTACAAGTGCATGCACATTCAGATTCTGCTTTGCACGGGTGCTGGGATGTAAACACAAGTCTCCACACTTGCACATCAAGTCCTCTTATCCGCTGAGTCATCTTTACAGCCCCTGTGAACTTGGATTTTAGTTTAAAAACTGGTTCTGCTATCTCCTAGTCAGTGCCCAGGGACAAATTATCTAACCTCTCTGAACACCACTTTCTGCCTCTGAGAGATGATAGGACAGACATCACGAGCTTCTGAAGATGATATATGTAAATAATATATGTAAAGGGGTTAGCCCAGCATCTGACAAAGTGGAAGTGCTCAATCAACTATGCCTGCTGGCACTGTTGGTAGACTTCTGGTTAACTGAATTCTCACACAGACAGGAATGCACTTTGGCATTATTTCCTGGCTATAGTTTTCTCTTTCTAGAGGGATTTGAAGAAAGGCACACATGGATCTTTTTGGTCCAAAGTAGCTCTAGCTACGCACGTTTGGAGTCTATTCCTTGCTCTGCTTTTTACAGTATCCTTATGTGGGAATGATGCCAAGTGTAATACGTGCCCAGGAAGGTTGAGAATATAACAACAGATGGGAAAGAGTTAGCACTGTGCTTGGTCTCCAGAAAGCGCTCGATAAATGGAGCCCATGATGAAGATGAAATGACCATAATTATAAGGGACCACCATGATCCCAGCCACACAACCGTGGCAGTGGAGTAAGGGTCCACAAATATGTTAAGAGGCAGCAGTTGGTGTTTCTGAAAGGCTAGTGAAGTAATGTGGTTTCCCAGACAGGTATTTAAAACAGACCTGGTTTTGGAGGTGTGACAACCAAACCAAACCAAACCAACCAACCAAACCAAACAAAAAGAAAATGACTGATTAGAGCATCATACTTATTTATTTTGCCAGTCCCTTTCTACCCGAGATCCTTAAAGAAAAATGTGTGATTCTTAAGTAACCCTGTTCGTCTAAGGTTCAGTTTCAGTTGTGTGTGACATTTTATCCATAAGCTTTGTCAAGAGCATCTCAGTACAAATGGAAAGTCTTTTACTCTTCTTCGTTCAGGTGGAAAGTCCGTAACTTCCTGAGGCTCTTGGTGAGGATGGATGGACTTACTGGCTACCACACTGGTGTACAGAAACAGTGGTTCTCAAGGGTGTGATGTTAAAGTAGGTGAACTTGTACATGGGCTGTAAAGGTGTTATCCAGTGAAAAGCAAAGACTGGGTGTTTCTGCTGCTTCTGGAGATGTGCCCAGTTACCATAAGGTGGAAAAGGGAATGATTATTTTGCTGTTCCTCTGTTTAGTCTTTAGTAGTCTGCTTAGTATAATCAGAGAAAGAAAACAGCCCATTTTACAAGTGAAGCCAATGCCAGGTTTCTATTCTTTCCCAGGCTACTTGGGGGTAGGGGGTGCTGGCCAGTTTCCAAGGGCCCTCTGGGACACTCACCCTCCATTTCAACCAAGTACATTCTTTGACTGGTACTAACCGCAGGAACGGAAGGCTTCTCATCGAGAATCTTCTAAGAACATTTCTTCCGTGTCCCAGGTTTCTATTCTCTTTTTGGCCTTACGAGCTAAGGTTATAGAAATGAAAATGAGTTTTGGTTTTGGATAAAGATTTAGGGGCAGTAGCTGACATCTAAAAAAATCATACTTTATTTTCTCCTAAATTCCTTCTACTCAATTTTCATCCTCACCCCTTACCCTAAGAGCTGTGCCCACTTTCTCATTAGTGGCTTTGGCCTCGTGTATGTCCCTCACTGTATGTATAAGAACTCAGCCAAAGGTGATGTGATTACTGACAGTTGACAGTCAATAGAATATTTCAAGTGATGGAAGACCTTCCATGTCAGTAAATGAAAATTAAGTCTGCGTGTGTGTGTGTGTGTGTGTGTGTGTGTGTGTGTGTGTGTGTGTGTGTGTGTGTGTGTTGTGTGTATGTATTGTGTATGTGTAGGTATTTATGTTTATGTGTAAGAGGAGGCTAGGGGTTGACTTTAAGTTTTTGGTTTTTGTTTGTTTGGTTGGTTGGTTGGTTTCTGTTTGTTTGTGTTTTGAGACAGGGTCTCTCACTGATTGGCTAGGCTGGGTAGCCTAAGGAGCTCAGATGTTCCTTTCTCTACTGCCCCTGCCCCAGTGCTAAGGTTACAGGTATATACCAACAAACCCAGCTTTTATGTGGATGCATAGTATCCATATCCAAACTTGGGTGTCATGCTGGCATAGAAGACATGTTAAGCACTGGGTCATTTCCTCAGTTCCCTATCATCAGCAAGGTCATTGTCTCCATAGTGGGGATGCATCATGATTTATTTGCCTATCACTGTCATTGGACATTCACATTGTTTACAAAATTTAGCTCTTTCTCCTGAATATTATAATTTGAATATTCTTTATTATATTTTTTGTGTATTTCTGTAATTATCTTTGTAGACAGCTAAGAAATGAAACGTAGTAGTTTAGATGGCTTCCTGTTTTAGTTCTTTTTAATTTGTGTGAATCTTTCTCGTGTGTGTGAGTGTGTGTGTGTGTGTGTGTGTGTGTGTGTGTGTGTGTGTGTGTGTGCCACATTCATACTTGCGATGTAAGAAGAGGGCATAGGATCCCATGGGACTGGAGTTACTGGTGATTGTGAGCCATCAAATGGTTGCCAAAACCAGAACCTGAGTCTTCTTTATGAACAAGTGCTCTTAATCACTGAACCCTCTCTATAGCTCCTTTAAAAAAAGTTCTTAATAATATTGAGAAAAGGAGGGGAAGAAGAGAGACAGAAAACATACACTCCCTAAAGGTTATACCAATATGTACTTTCACCATTGGCAAGCATAACCTTTAAGTTATTATAGCCATTGAAATATATTGTATCAACTTATGCTAGGGCATCTTTGCTGGCCTGTCAGAAGATGGTCTCCAACTTTGTCTCCATACTTCTCTCAACAACAGACCATAGTGTGAGAAATGAGTTTACTTCTCAAAATAGGAATGCTATTGTAGAAAATATAAAGGAAGGTCTATATAACTTTTTTTCTGTAATTGATAATTCAATATTACCTTTGAAAAGATTGACATCAACAGATGGAGCTGGAGTCTTTGACTCATAACACTGACTATTGCAGGGCTTACTGGTCTTTGCAGCTCCAATCTTCCGAGAACATTCACCTTCCTCTATGATGACATCTAGAGCAAATGTTACTGACATATTCTTTTTGGGCCTTATTCGAAAATCATCTTTCTGTATACCAGGAAGAAAGAGGGAAATTGTCAATTAATTCTCAAGAGTTCAATTACTGACCATGAGCAATGGCGTTTAAAAAGCCATTTACCTGTAGAATTGGCTTTAGGGGCCTAGCATCCAGTGAATGTTGTATTAAGTGCTGTCTTGCCTCAAAATGCTGTTTTTTCTCAAAATGCCTTTGCTCCACATGCTGTCTATGCTCCATTTGTTGTTTTTTCTCAAAATTCTGTCTGTTGCTGTGTCTGACCGTACTCACTCTGTTAGGTAAGCTAAGACCATTTGAGAGGCAAAAAAAATCAGTAGTAGAAAGAGACATATTTCAAGATTTTTTTCTTCTTGTTTTGGTACTGGGGAATGAATTCAGGGCCTTTCATGCATGAGGCAAGTGCTCTGAGCTGTATCCCTAGCCTTCAAGCTTCTTTATCCAATGCAGCTACTACCCTATCCATTTCCATATGGCTTTGGTCAGGGAAAGGAACAAAAGAGCAGGAAGACATTTAAACCTTTGATTCCTCGGAACCCTCATCACCTTCTCTTTTATTTATTTATTTATTTATTTATTTATTTATTTATTTATTTATTTATAACATTTCTGTCCTTTCCTATCATGCCATGATGAGTCAGATTAGAGAACTGGAGACTGGGAATTTGCAGCAGCTGTGTAATATTCATCTTTAGAATATAGTCAATAGGCTGTGTAGTTGTTTGAATAGGTATGGCCCTTCTAGACACATGTGTTTGAATTCTTGGTCCAGAGAGTGGTACTATTAGAAAGTATAGCCTTGTTGGAGTAGGCATAGCCTCATTGGAGGATATGTGTCACAGTGGTGGGGATGGATTTTGAAGGGTCATCCAATGCTCAAACTCCACCAACTGCAGAAGAGACCATCTTGCTGACAACCTACAGAAGTCAGTCTTTTCCTGACTGCCTTTGAATCTAGGAGTAGAATTCTAGGGTCCTCCAGCAGCATGTCTGCCTACATGCTTCCATGCTTCCTGCCATGATGATAATGGACTAACCCCCTGAAATTGTTAACTAGCCTCGACAGGATGTGCCTAATCCTGCAGAGACTTGATGTGCCTGGGTGGAAATATGGAGGGGGATGGTCTCAGAAGAGAAGGGAAGGGGGATAGGGGAGGGACTCTTTGAGGGGGGACAGGGATTGGGCTACAAAATTGAATTAAATAATTAATTTTAATGTTTGGCTTTATAAGAGTCACCTTGGTCATGGCATCCCTTCACATTAATAAAACCCTAACTAACACAGACTGCTTAAGGGACCCCTGTTCCTTCTGTCTTACACATGGCAACTCAGAGAATAGAAACCCCATTTTCAAGAAGTCCTAATACTGATTAGTTGGTTGGCTTTACCTTTTTTTTTTTTAACCTACATGGCATTCATCCCACTAAAGTGACTACTGATGTGCCAGGACTAGTTGTCCTTGCAATGTTCGTGGG
This sequence comes from Mus minutoides, assembly GCA_902729485.2. Taxonomy (NCBI): domain Eukaryota; kingdom Metazoa; phylum Chordata; class Mammalia; order Rodentia; family Muridae; genus Mus; species Mus minutoides. The sequence goes on along the minus strand of LR756403.1, from coordinate 3,256,133 downwards.
CACTGCCATAGCCCATTTGGAGCATCGGATTCAGAAAGACTTGCTGCCCAGGGTACAAACCTCTCAGAACTTGTGGATCATGTTGAAGACTGATTCCCACTTCTATTCTTATCAGTAAAACTAATGAAATAAGCTCAGTACCTGTCTGATAAGCATCTTTCTCCACATCCTTTGATGTTCTTGGAGGTAGAGATCCTCATATTGGGTATTTGTTGTCGAGTATACAGCTCACTGTATTGATCCCCAATGGCAGCTAGTAGCCATTGCAGCCCTACAACTATTGGCTGCTGCTGCCTCTTTGGAAGGCTTTTTATGGTTGAACACGGCTCCTATAAGAAATAGAAAAGAAGGTCTCAGACCTGGATCCCTGGACCTTTGATGGCTAAAGGCCTGATCACTGCTATTAAAATAGCAGAGGTAGTTGTGCCGTGCCTAATTGTGTTCTTGACTTCACTCAGCATTCACATGTGAGAGTGCTGATGAAGAGCATAAAAGCTGAAATCCTCTAATAAAACGGCTACCGTGCCTTCACTGGGTGACCTCAAGCAGTTTGCTGAGGTCCTCCCTTCAGCTGTTCAGCCTTCTCATGTATAAGATGGGGCTATTAGAATCTTACAGAACTATAACTATAGGCAGAGAATAATATTTGTTGCCATTCTCAAGTTAGAAATAATCATGGCAGATGTTGTGTCGTGGAGAGGAACTTTGATCGCAAGCTGACAGACTTGGTTATATACTCCAGGACCTAGAGGGAAGGGAAGGAGATGCTGCCACTCACCACTCGGCACAGGGATCTCGTCTCATTCATAAGCCTTTCCAGAAGTAGATATTCAATGATATCACAAGGCAAAAGAGCATTCTTCTTGTCTTGTTTGTTTGCCAGGCTAGAGCAGGGCATAAAGAGAAGAGTGAAGCCAAGGTAAGGTCAATGGGAAGGGAAAGGCCCAGCTTGGCGGTACATGAGATAAGTGCCAGCACTTGGGAGGCAGGTGAATCTCTGTGAGTTCCAAGGCAGCCTGGTCTACATTGTGAGACCTAGTCTCAAACAAGCAAACAAAAAAATAAATAAACAAAAAACAAACACCACAAGCAAAGAAAAAGTGGGGCAGGGGAGCACTAAGTGCCGTAGGTCCAGGGACTGAGCTCACTCAGGGAGGAGAGCTAGACAGTTTCCTAGCCAACTTTCAATGGAATTAAAAATCAAATCATTTGAATACCAGATAATCCCCAGGGGTCATTTCCCACATCCTTCATATCATAAACCATACTTTAGTTACAAGCACCAATTGTGATAGAAACAGACAGAGTTTTTACATTTCTGAAGCTCTGTTCATATTCTAGTTAGAGTCACTTATGAGAAATGAGCGTGGCAAAAAGGGGAGTTGGAAGAGGGGAGCAGTGACAGGCTACTGGAATTATCCCCACTCCCGAAATGAGTACCAGTTACATAGTCTTGAGCGACCAACTGGGCGGGCGTGTGGGGAGGAATGCATTGGAACTGAATGGACAAAAGAGCCTTTGCTCCCTGCCATCGAGTTTCAGGATCAGAGACTCAAACCAGAGCAAGTTCAGTTAGAGGCTTCAGGAAGAGTCCAGGGTTGGGGATGGGCACTCTCGATATTTCTAAAAAACTAAAGATTCAGAATTCATTTATCCAATTAGGTATCATGTCCCACATGACTGTGCATGGAAGAAAGTGGCTCTTGAAAACAGTCACCAGTGAACGGAGTCTTTTTTTTTATTAGATATTTTCTTATTTATATTTCAAATGCTATTCTGAAAGTCCCCTATACCCTCCCCCCGCCCTGCTCCTCTACCTACCCACTCCCACTCCTTGGCCGTGGCATTCCCCTGTACTGGGGCATACAAAGTTTAATTAATCTCTTCCCAATGATGGCAAACTAGGCCATCTTCTGCTACATATGTGGCTACAGACACGAGCTCTGGGGGTACTGGTTAGTTCATATTGTTCTTCCACCTATAGGGTTGCAGACCCCTTCTTTTTACCTCATTGAGCCTAAAGAGGTCTAGAACCTTTGACAAAAATTGCTCTTCATCTCTATACCCTTTCCACAGCACAATTGGTTAAGGGAAAGCAGGTTCCAAAGGCAGAAACTTACATTAAGATGGGTTTCCCTGATATCCTTTTGTCAAACATTATGCGAGTTAAGATGATCTTCACTTCGTGGATGCATGCTATGTCGCTAGAATCCACCACGAAAATAAGCCCGTGGGCCTGAGCATAGTAGCTTGACCATTTCTCACGGCCTTTTAAGTTTCCGTTTAGGTCATAGACAGATACTTGGTAATCATCTAGTAGGAGTGTTGTTTGTGTTGGTCTCATTTCACTGTGAATCTTGCTAGGAATTACTACAAATAGAGGAGAAATGACCACAGTGTAGCAAGATGTAGTTAGATAAAATTGTTCGTCCTTTTGCAGAACCTGCTTTTAGAAATCCTACTAAAGCAGCCTGTCAGCCGACTTATATTCATGGATGCATTTTTCTGTTTCTTTGGTGTGTGTGTGTGTGTGTGTGTGTGTGTGTGTGTGTGTGTGTGTGTGTATGTGTGTGTGTGTTTGTGTGTGTATTAGACAGGGTCTCACTCACTGTGTAGACCTGGCTGCTCTGGAATTCACTCTGTAGACTAGGCTGTCCTGAAACTCAGAGAGATCCACCTGCCTCTGCCTCCTGCTTGCTGGAATTAAAGGCGTATACCACCATGCCTAACAAACCGCTTCTTTCTAAATCACCACTTTGCCTGTGCTACTCTTCCTGGCTTTCTGCCTTCCGTGAGTAGATTGAATGGTAGCCACAGTGGACCTGGTTTCTATCGGAGACGCCCCACCCTGCATACATGCTATAGACTATCTTTTCCTGAGCTTTTCACAAACTGCCCTTCTCTCTACTGTTCTGTGCTTGTTTGGTCCATACCTTTTATTTTTTGACAAAATATCAATTTAGATCTTGTTTATTGTAGAAAAACTTCCCTCGCACCATCCTTAGTCTGTCTCAAGTGTTATCTACCCCTGTGTTTACCATTACTATAACACAGGTTAAAGCCATAAATTGTATTGCTTACTTAACTGAGTTACAAGCTATAACAGGGAGGTGAAATCTTAATTCTATGCATTCTATTCATGAAGCTGAGCACAGATGCTGGCACACAAGCACTTGATAGATGTTTGAGGAATAAATGCTAGTTCTTTCTCTTTTACTGTTTCTTCAAGGCCCAACAAGCACATTCTTCAGGAAGCCTTCTCTGACCTGCCCTCCTCTCACTACTCTCTCTCAGCACACTGTTGAAGGAGGCATTGACCTATTTTTGTGCTTGTCCATTACCTTACAGTAGGGGTTCAGTAAGTGCTTAAAATGTCTACGACTATGATTAAGGACATGGAGTGCCTCTTCCAAAAATCCATGCCAGATGCAGACACATTTCCCACGTAAAAGCTTTGTCCAGGACATAATATTCTGTAAGGAACTAGATATCTAATTCAGGCCATAATATAGAAATGCATATTACAATAACAGTCATTATATGTTTTCCAGTTTGTTGAACCGATGGTTATGGTCTAAGTTTCTGCTCACAATAGTAGTTGACAATTTCATAGGTTTTGACACTAGCAGTACTCAGAATAGAATCAGAAATTTCAGAGCTCTCTGTGTGCTGTCTCCTGAGCTCCATTTTCTGGCCACCACTCTGCTGGCTCTCACCAGGTCCACCACACAAGGAATAGTCAGGCCTGCTACACCAAGAACATCCAGTCTAAGACTGCCCACTGGAGGCCTGCAGCACGGGGAACATCCAGATTAGACCTGCCTTCCCAATACCTGATACACCAGGAACATCCAGGAACAACCAGATGGCAAAAGACCAGGCTAAGAACACAAATAACAATAACCAGGGCAAACATGGTGCCTTTTGAGCAAAGCTATTCCACTACAGCAAGTCCTGGATAGCCTAACACAACCTTAAATCCAACCTTATAAAGATGATAGATGCCTTTAAAGAAGAAATGAATAATATCCCTAAAAGAAATACAGGAAAATACAATCAAACAGATAAGAGGCATTTAAAGAGGAAACTAATTAATCCCTTAAAGAAATATAGGAAAATACAATTAAAGAGGT
>LR756403.1:3247999-3251900 GCA_902729485.2 Mus minutoides | reverse complement strand
CCAGGGCTACCTCAGGGGATATAAGGGAGAGCCCTCCGGGGGCTCACTCTCTCTCTCAGGCTCCTGCTCTTTCTCTCTCTCACTCTCGCTCTCCCTCTCTCTCTGCTCTCTCTCTCTCTTCCTCTCTCTTTCCCTCCCTCCTTTAGATTAATTTATAATAAAGGATTCCACAGACGTTTCCTTGCTAGTGTCAGCGTGATTTTCTCGCAGGCGAGGAAAGGCGCGTGCCACAGTGAAGGAAATAAATAAAACTGTTCAAAACCTGAAAATGGAAAAGGAAGCAATAATGACAAAGTTTGGAGGTGAGATGAAAGGATGGACCATTAAGAAGCAATAAAGAAAACACAAACCAAGGGAAATCCTAGAAATAGAACAGACACAAGCATCACTAACAGAATACAAGATGTGGAAGAGAGAATCTCAGGTGTATGGGATACAATAGAATAAATTGATACAACGGTCAAAGAAAATGTTAAATCTAAAAATTCCTGACACAAAGCATCCAGGAAATCTAGGATAACATGAAAAGATCTAACCTAAGAATAATAAGAATAATAGAAATAGAAAAAGGTGAAGAGTCCCAGCTCCAAGGCGCAGAAAATATTTTCAACAAAATCATAGAAGAAAATTTCCCAAACCTAAAGGAAAAGATGCCTATAAACATACAAGAATTTCACACAACACCAATTAAATTGGACTAGAAATGAAAATCCTCCCACCACATTATAATCAAAACACTAATTGTACAGAACAAAGAAAGAATATTAAAAGTGTTAAGGGGAAAAGGCCAGGTAACACACAAAGACCTATCAGAATTACATCTGACTTCTCAACAGAGACTCTAAAGCTAGAAGGGCTTGGACAGATGTCTCACAGCCTCTAAGGAAACACAGATACCAACCTAGACTCCTATACCCAATAAAACTCTCAATCACCATAGATGGAAAAAACAAAATATTCCAAGAAAAAAAACACATTTAAACAATATCCACTCACAAATCCAGCCCTACAGAAAATCCTTGAAGGAAAACTTCAATTCGAGGAGGTTAACTACACACAAGAAAACTCAGGGAATAAATAATTCCACACCAGCAAGAACAAAATGAGGGAAGCACATACACACCACCACAGCCACCACCACCACCACCACCACCACCACATGGTCATAATATTTCTCAATCACAGGCTAACAAATTGGATTCCAACATAGGATCCATCATTCTGCTACATGTGAGAAACATACCTCAGTAACACAGATAGACCTCAGAGAAAAGGGCTGGAAAAGAGTTTTCCAAGCAAATAGACCCAAGAAACAAACTGGAGTAGCCATTCTAAAACCTAATACAATTGAGTTTCAATCAAGATTAATTAAAAGAGATGTGGAATATTCATAAAAAGAAAAAATATATACCAAGATGACATCTCAGTTCTGAACATATATACTTCAAATGCAAGGGCACACACATTCATAAAAGAAGCATTACTGAAGCTTAAACCACACATCAAATCCCATACATTAATAGTGAAAGACTTTAATGCCCCATTCTGACCACTGGTGAGGATGTGGAGAAAGAACACTCCTCTATTGCTGGTGGGATTGCAAGCTGGTACAGCCACTCTGGAAATCAGTTTGGTGGTGCCTCAGAAACTGCCATACTGAACATAGTACAACCTGAGGACCCAGCTATACCACTCCTGGGCATATACCCAGAAGATGCTCCAACATGTAATAAGGACACATGCTCCACTATGTTCATAGCAGCCTTATTTATAATAGCCAGAAGCTGGAAAGAATCTAGATGTCCCTCAACAGAGGAATGGATACAGAAAATGTGGTACATTTACACAATGGAATACTACTCAGCAATTAAAAACAATGAATTTATGAAATTTGTAGGCAAATGGATGTATCTGGAGGATATCATCGTTAGTGAGGTAACCCAGTCACAAAAGAACACACAGTGGTATACACTTACTGATAAGTAGATATTAGCCCAGAAGCTTGGAATACCCAAGATACAATTCGCAAACCACATGAAACTCAAGAAGAAAGAAGACCAAAGTATGGATACTTCAGTCCTTCTTAGAAGGGGGAACAAATTACCCATGGAAGGAGTTACAGAGACAAAGTGTGGAGCAGATACTGAGGGTATGATCATCCATAGACTGTCCCACCTGGGGATCCATCTCATATACAGTCACCAAAACCAGACACTTTTGTGGATGCCAACAAGAGCTTGCTGACAGAAGCCTTTTATAGCTGTCTCCTGAGATGCTCTACCAGAGCCTGACAAAGACAGAGACAGATGCTTACAGCTGTCCATTGGACTGAACACAGGGATCCCAATGGAGGATCTAGAGAAAGTACCCAAGAAGCTGAAGGGGTTTGCAACACATAGGAGGAACAACAATGTGAACTAACCAGTACCCACAGAGCTCTCAGGGACTAAACCATCAACCAAAGAGTACACATAGTGGGACTCATGGCTTCAGCTGCATATGTAGCAGAGGATGGCCTCGTTGGTCATCAACGGGAGGAGAAGCCTTCGATCCTGTTAAGGCTCTATGCCCCAGTGTAGGGGAATGTCAGGGCAGGAAGTGGGAGTGGGTGGGTTGATGAGCAGGGGGAGGGGGGAGGAGATAGGAGGTTTTTGGAGGGGAAACCAGGAAAGGGGATAACATTTGAAATGTAAATAAAGAAAATATCTAATATATAATAAATAAATAAATTGATTTGAAAATTTAAAAATATTTTAAAAAGTTGAAAGTTAGTGGTTATTTAAGTTACTTTTGGTTTCATTCATTGATATTTCCACAAATGGATCAAGTCAGATAAAAAGATTTGCTGTTTTAGATGTGGATGTTATTAACTGGCTCTATTTACAAAATGTATGAGAACATAAAAAAAAACCCACAGGAACTAAATGGAGAAATAATGAAAGTAACAGAGGATATGAATCAAATGGAACTAACAGATATATCTACAGAGTCTTTAACCTTAAAACATATATATATATATATATATATATATATATATATATATATATATATATTCTTTTCAGTAACTCACATAACTTTCTCCCAAATTGACCATATAGTCAGTCACAAGGCAAGCCTCAATAGATACAAGAAAATTGAAATAACTCCTTGAATCTTATCAGACCACCATGGATTAAAGCTGGACATTAACAACAATAGAAAGAAGAAAAAAAAAGCTACAAATTCATAGAAACTGAATAACTCCCTACTCAGTGATCACTGGGTCAGGGATGAAATAAAGAAATTAAAGACTTTCTAGAGTTCAATGAAAACAAACTCATCCAAACAAACAACATACCCAAACTTATGACAGACAATGAATGCGGTGCTAAGAGCACTAAGTATCTTCATCAAGAAATTAGAGAGTTTTCATACTAGCAGTTTGAATGTACACCTGAAAGTGTTAGAAAAGAAGCAAACATACCCAAGAGGAGTTGATGGCAGGAAATAATCAAACTCAGGGCTGAGATCAATAAATTAGAAACAAAGAGAACAACATAAAGAATCAATTAGGGAAACAACATCCTTTACAATAGCAAAACTTAATATAAAATGCCTTGCTGTAACTCTAGATCTGTAAGACATGAACTTCAAGTCCCTGGAGAAAGAGACTGAGGAAGATATCAGAAGTTGTAAAGATCTCCCTTGCTCATGGATCGGTAGGATTAACATAGTGAAAATGGCCATCTTATCAAAAGCATTATAAAGATTCAATGCAATCCTCATCAAAATTCTAACTTAATTCTTACAGACCTTGAAAGAGAAATTGTCAGTTTCATGCAGAAAAACAAACAAACATACAAAACAGGAGAGGTAAAACAATCCTATACAATAAAAGAACTTCTGGGGTTTTCAAATCACC
>LR756403.1:3197999-3242999 GCA_902729485.2 Mus minutoides | reverse complement strand
AGAAATAAGCAGATCAGCCAAAAGGCCACTGTTGTCCAAGGAGACTGACAAAACTTCAGGCAGGAGACTATGGGCACAGATGTCAGGGCAACCATTTCATATACTTTGCTGAGGGTTGGCAGGTTATTTAAAACTCAACCTTGTACCACACACCTGTACTGATTCAATAAACATGGATGATGGGGTAGAGACTCTGTGCTGACCTCTGATTGATTAAAAGCTAGTTGGGGCTTTCCAACCAGTGTAGCAGATTGCTACAATGCTACATGACTGCTTCTGGAAATGTCAAGGGACTTAATTCATAGTTGATGTGATTTGTCATTGATTATTGTCCTTTAGTATTTAAGAACCAAGTTGAATCATGTCCAACATGCTGAGGCACATTAAGCTAGAGATGTGGTACTATCCTTGAACTGACATCATTTCTCAAGCTCTAACTTCCAATATCAGCTGTCACAGAGTTTGTGTTATTACACTTTATTACTCTACAGTTGTCTCTTATCTAGGCCAAATTACACATGCATTGAGCTCAGAAACTAGACGGCATTCCAAACATGCGATCCTTCAAAGTTGACTCCAATGTTTTACATACTGTATGTAGCTCATTCACAATTGACATCATGTGAGGACTCTCAATTGGAACATCTTACAAAAGGAGCAAGTGACACACACTGTATAAACAGCTTGTTAAGACCTAATGGGGAGACTGGGATATTTATCTTTACAAGAGAGAAACTGAAGGCCAGGAAGTGTGCCTAAGATGGAATGAATACTGCCAGACCCACACCAGAAACTATAGTTCTTTGCTCTCACATCTTTGAAAGGCCTCTATGAGATGACTTTTGCCAGAGTTGTCCAAGCCAATAACAATGATAGTCACATTCCTGGAAGTGGAAAAGAAAAATGTGTCAAAGCCACAACCCCACTTAGATTTTAGGGTAAAGAATTCTATTCTTTCTCTGTGTTTGAAGCTTTGCTTGCAATAGTCTAAATTCATATACCATAAAGAGGCCCACGCACTAGTGGTGTGGTACCCCTTCGAAAATCCTCAAAGGATGCTGTCCCTCCCTGTACAGAATGTACATCTCTCAGTTCTGTTCCCAATCTTGTATTTGCTGTTTAATTACTTCCCAAATGCATAATGATCATTTGTCCCTGGTGAAACTTGAGGCAGATATGTGGGAAGTCATTCCAGATTGGGTGTAGAAAAGTGGTTGTAAAGTTACCTTTGTTTATCTTCTGTGGATTTTTGACGAGACCAGCAGGCAGTCAAAAGTCGGAACATGATTCAGATGGGTCTTTAAATGCTAAAAGGACAAAAATTAATGACAAATCACATCAACTGGGAATTAAGTTGGTTTGGCATTATACAGATACTGATAAACAGAAAGGTTGTGACTGTTCGAATTCCATTGCAATATTCGACCCAGCCTAATGGTGCAGATGCTATAGAGAAGGTCCAGTCATGGTTCTGTGCCAATATGTACCTTCCTACAAAATAGAGCGACTTGTTTAAAAAGCAGCCTGCCACAGTCAGAACACAGTCAGATGGACCCTATCCCTTTAGCTATAATTTGTTTCTGCTAGGAATATCTTTATTTGGTCTTGGGGAAAGGTGAGGCACTGGAAAAGAACCAGCTTAGTCTAAAAAACCATTGGAGGACCTCTGCTATTGGGCTTGGTTCTGTTATTGTCTCAGCTTCAAAGGTACAGGTGGTATTGACCCATTTTTCATGGATATCATACAGTTCCTAAAAGCTGTAAGGGACCTCAGACATCACCTAGAGTAGACCAATAGATATTAAGCTCCAATCTAGGTGCCTCACTGTCGAGAACTCAAAGTTTAATATGCAGTTTGACTTGAAAATGATGGTCTAAGTAAAAGACAACTTAAGCAGCTGCTTCAAGATTCTATGGTGTAACATCTGTGAATCTTTTTTTTTTTTTTTTTTTTTTTTGAGATAGGTTCTTACTTCATAGCTCTTGCTGGTCTGGAACTTACTACATAGACCAGAATAGCCTTGAACATACAGAGTCTCTGCTGTTGGGATTAAAGGCACGTGCCACTGTCCCTGGTTTCATTCCTTCTTATGACCTAATAAATAGTAAGTATATCACATTTTATTCATTTATTCATCAGCTAATGGACAGTTAGGTGGCTTCTACTTACTGTCTTCGAGGTAATGCTGCTATAAATGTGTGGGAATAAGTGTGTGGGTGTGTGTTCATTTCTTTTTGGGTATAGTCCTGGGAGTAATTTCTGTGTCAAACACTACCCTTGTGTTGAAGCATTCAAAGAACTGTACTGTCTTGCAAGGTGGCCCTGACGTGTTACAATGACACTAGCAAACGCTGGAGAGTTCTAGTTCATCCACCTGTGCAGCAAAGCTTATTGCTATATTGATGTCTGTAGCTATTCTAGCAAGCATGGAATGCAATCTTGTTTCTGATTTTGATTTACATTTCTCTAGGAGTTTATTTTGTTGGAGCCCAGAGTTTCTGGAAGAATCAGTGGGGTTAAGAAAAGATGTCATTTTGTTCCTACATGTGTCACTGTTTGTTGAGAAGTTTGTATGGCAGTTATTGATGGATGACTTAACCTTATTCTGCACAGTCATCCAGTCATCCTCTGTTTTTGAGCATTATTATTTTCAAACAGAGACTCACAGCCCATAGCTTGTCTTTGAGTACATGTCACTGTTTGGGGAAATTGGCTTTCCTGAAGATTTACTGGAGAGTGCCTCTGGTTATATCAGACCAAAAAAGAATCATATATATGACCTGTGATTAAAAGCTACTTTATACCATCCAGTGGAAAAAGGACAGCATTTTCAACAAATGGTGCTGGCACACTGGCTGTTAGCATGTAAAAGAATGCGAATTGATCCATTCTTATCTCCTTGTACAAAGCTTAAGTCTAAGTGGATCAAAGGCCTCCACATAAAACCAGAAACACTGAAATTTATAGAGGAGAAAGTGGGGAAAACTCTTGAAGATATGGGTACAGGGGAAAGATTCCTAAACAGAACAGCAATAGCCTGTGCGGTCGGATCAAGAATTGACAAATGGGACCTTATAAAATTGCAAAGCTTCTGTAAAGCAAAAGACACAGTCAGCAAGACAAAAAGGCCACCAACAGATTGGGAAAGGATTTTTACCAATCCTAAATCTGATAGGGGACTAATATCCAACATCTACAAAGAGCTAAAGAAACTGGACTCCAGAAAAACAAATAACCCCATTAAAAAAATGGGGTAGAGAGCTAAACAAAGAATTCTCAACTGAGGAATTCCGAATGGCTGAGAAACATCTGAAAAAATGTTCAACATCCCTAATAATCAGGGAAATGCAAATCAAAACAACCCTGAGACTCCACCTCACACCAGTCAGATGGCTAAGATCAAAAATTCAGGTGACAGCAGATGCTAGCGAGGATGTGGAGAAAGAGGAACACTCCTCCATTGCTGGTGGGATTGCAAGCTTGTACAACCACTCTGGAAGTCAGTCTGGCATTTTATCAGAAAATTGGACATAGTACTACCGAAAGATCCTGCAATACCTCTCCTGGGCATATACCCAGAAGATGTTCCAACTGGTAAAAAGGACACATGTTCCACTATGTTCATAGCAGCCTTATTTATAATAGCCAGAAGTTGGAAAGAACCCAGATGTCCCTCAACAGAGGAATGGATACATAAAATGTGGTACATTTGCACAATGGAGTACTATTCTGCTATTAAAAAATGAATTTATGAAATCCTTGGGCAAATGGATGTATCTGGAGGATATAATCCTTAGTGAGGTAACCCAATCCCAAAAGAAGTCATTGGATATGCACTCACTGATAAATGGATATTAGCCCAGAAACTTAGAATACCCAAGATACAATTTGTAAAACACAAGAAAATCAAGAAGGAAGACCAGCGTGTGGATACTTCATTCCTCCTTTGAACAGGAAACAAAATACCCATGAAAGGAGTTACAGAGATAAGGTTTAGAGCTAAGATGAAAGGATGGACCATACAGAGACTACCCCACCAGGGGGGATCCATCCCATAATCAGTCACTAAACTCAGACACTATTGCATAGGACAACAAGTGTCTACTTAAGGGATCCTGATTTAGCTGTCTCGTACAGAAGTGGATGCTCACAGTCATCTATATGATGGAACACAGGGCCCACAATGGAGAATCTAGAGATAGAACCCCAGGAGCTGAAGGGGTCTGCAACCCTAGAAGAGGAACAACAATATGAACTAACCAGAACCCCCAGAACTCGTGTCTCTAGCTCCACATGTAGCAGAAGATGGCCTAGTCGGCCATCATTGGGAGGAGAGGCCCCTTGGTATTGCAATCTTTATATATCCCAATACAGGGGAACGCCAGGGCCAAGAAGTGGGAGTGGGTGGCCAGGGGAACAGGGCAGGGGGAAGGGGGAAGGGAACTTTCGGGATAGCATTTGAAATGTAAATTAAGAAAATATCTAATAAAAAATATTGGAAAAAAAGAAAAAAAAGCTACTTTATTTTAGTCTTGCTCATGAGGCTAATAAGCCTTAGAGACTAAAAGGACAGAGCCTAGACGTCTTCATTCCATAGTGGCTATCTCACTTTGAGACAAGGCTGGTAATATCTTCATATAAATTTCTTTTTAAGTACATTTTGTTAGTGTATATTAATTGTACAAAATGATGGGTTTCATCAGTATACTTTAATATACGTATATAACAGACTTTCTCATACTCATCCACTACAATCCTCTCATCTCTTTCCCTCGCCTTTTCCACTACCCACTAATATCCCTTTTACTTTTATTTGATTTTTAAAAATCTGGATTATATTCATGTATCTTAATCATTTGTAGAGCTTCTTATCATGATCTTAGTCTCTGTTTGTCCAAATTGGCACCGTACAAGTTCTTCCTTTAAGAGCTCAGGAGGTAGGTGGGATAACCGCAATTCAAACCTAGTCAGTCTGGTTTCAGAGTCTGTGATATTGGGTCAGGAATCTGACAGGCCATGTTTGAGAGAGAGAGACCTGAGCTATCAGAAAATGACTGATGCTATTATATCCAGGGCCTCTACTGGATAGCCTGGAGCTAAATCACTAAAGTTGTGCCTGTAGGGGCCTGTAAAGTGGAGATCTTTATGTATTTGGCTTACCTGGAGGTAGTTAACAATTTATCTGATAACAAGTTGGTGTTTTAGTTGAAAAGGTGTTTGCCTTGTTGAGTTTAAGAGAGATTTGTTGAGCTTTTTAGCCTTTGCAATAGATTAACCCAGCCCAGACGTCCACTTAAAGGGTAGGCAATGTTCTAACAATAGCTGTCAAGGTTCTAGCATGTCTATGGTAACCACTTCCTAGTTCTTAGCAACCAAACACATCTCTGTTCCTTGAGTGATTATAGATAATTACTAAATTCACTTTTATTCATTATAGAGTTTATTTCTTTTTAAAACTACACATAGAATTTACTGGGCTTATTTAAGTAGTTTATTTATGGTAATTCATTTAATCCTTAGTGCAACATGACAAAGAGAGGACTGTCATTCTTACTGTTCAGAGATAGGTTCACAAATCTTAGGTAGATTGACAAAGATTGATAATGTTTTCTGTGCTAAGGCTGAAATTCAAACCTACGCAGCCTGGCTTCAGGGTCTGTGTATTAGGTTTTATATTCCACAGACTGTGTGAAATTCAAGGTTCTAAAGAAACTGCCTCTTCTCTGGGCCTCTCTGCATTTCATCTGTCCGTCCGTAAATTTCCATATTTAGTCTTCCTTAGTGTGGTGGCTAGTTTTATGTCAACTTGACACAAACTAGAGTCATTTGAAAGGAGGGAACGTCGATTGAGAAATTGCCTCCATAAGATCTGACTGTAGGGCACTTTCTTAATTAGTGATTGGTGGGGGAGATCCCAGCTCATTGGGGGTAGTGCCACTCCTAAGCTGGTAGACCTGGTTTTATTTCAAAAGCAGCCAGCAAGCCATGGGCAGCAAGCCAGTAAGACACACTCCTCCATGACCTCTGCTTCAGCTCCTGCCTTGAGTTTTCCATACTGCTTGAGTTCCTGTCCTGATTTCCTTCAGTGATGAACAGTGAGTATATTTAAGCCAAAAAAACCCCCTTTCTTCAAAAATTGCTTTGGTCATGGTAATTTATCACTCCGAGAAGTAGAGGCCTATCACTTGATGTTACAAAACTATATAGTATTGCTTAACGTTTTAGAATTAAATATTTGTGGTTGTAGTCACTTAAGTTTGAATCTATGGTGGTTTCAAAAAGAACAGTCCCTCACAATATCACAGCTAGACATCACATGCTAGCAAATAACAACCCCAGAACTAGGAATGGATTGCTTCTAAGTTGTTGGCCAGTGGGCTCCCATAGATCTCCACACATTACAGACTATCGCTGCTGCTCTTGGCTATACTCCATAATGTGATTGTAAGACTTTTGCTGGGACTACAGAGATATCTCAGTGATTAAGATCACTTATAGAGAGACCCAAGTTCAATTCCAGGTATTCACTTGTCTCACAGCCATCTACAATTTCAGTTACAGGTGATCCATATATACAAGCAGAACATATTATAAAATGTGAGTGCATGAGTGTGTGTGTGTGTGTGTGTGTGTGTGTGTGTGTGTGTGTGTGTGTGCATGTTTGTGTGTGTGTAAAGACACCACATACTGGCGTGATAAAATACAGAGAAATCAAGCTGACCTGGAAGTTCATCCCTACTAAATTGCTTTCATAGTGCTAGAAGGTGCTATGTATCCTACTGAAAGAGAAAAGTAGTTGTCAGTCTTACATAGCTGCAAACTTTATGAACAACCATAAATATCCTAGAAAGATATGTCTAGTAGTGTAATAATATAATATAGGAGTATCAAATCACTCTGGCACCATTATCAGGGCCAAGAGCCTGTTTCTAGATAGGTCATGGGCTCTAGTGAGAGAAACACCTACCATTATTCTGTTAAAAGTACATAGCATTGAAACAACACCTAATGGTCCTCATCAAAGAAGATTCTCAGGCCGGGCGGGTGGATGGCAGAGGCAGGCAGATTTCTGAGTTTGAGGCCAGCGTGGTCTACAAAGTGAGTTCCAGGACAGCCAGGACTATACAGAGAAACCCTGTCTCGAAAAAACCAAAAAAAAAAAAAAAAAGAAGATTCTCCTCAGTAGACAGTAGTTAACACAAAGATCCACCGACTAGTCAACTCTCAGAGAACAAGAGACTGCAGTGTTAGGCTCTAAATAGGACATCTATAACACACTTTCCCCTCCATGACCCAGGGATCTTCATGGAAGAGGAAGTGGAAACATTGTAAGAGCCAGAGGCAGTGAATGGCTACAAAGAAACACTTTCCCAACCAGAAGAGAGCCATTGCATTATGAACTTACAGGGATTTTGAGGGCATGTACAGACCTGTGAAATCTCAAGTCAGACATAATCCCAGCATGGAGTGGAAGAGGTGGGTTTGTTTATCAAGAAGAATCTTGTGGTCAAAATGCATTCTCTTAAATTCTCAAAAAAAAAAAAAAGGTTTAAAGTAGTTTAAAGAACTATCCCCCATTTGACTCAAACATTTTGAACAGTTAGTGGCAATGTTGGGAGGGGGCGGTTATGGAATCTTTAGGAGATGGAGCCTTCCTCAGGGAAGTATTTACTGGGGACAGGCTTTGAAGGCCTATAGCATCATCTCACTGTTCTCACTCTGCTTCATGTATATGTGCGTGTATGTGTGTGTGTGTGTGCGCGCGCGCGTGTGTGTGCATGTGTGCGTGTGTGATCTCTCTGCTTTTTGCTCCTATTGTCGCTCTGTGTGGTACCTGCCATTATGGACTCTATCCCCTCTTTAAGTTGCTTGTAGTCCTAGTATTTATCACAGCAATAAAAAAAATTGATAGAGGGTTATTGCTGTGGACTTTCAATACCAGTGGTCCTGGTAGCTATTGTAGCCGTGTGATTCTAGCAGCAGTTAGTGGCTTGAGACAGTAGCAAGCAGCAGCAACAGCTGGTACTTTTATGTTCCAGCTTTTACACAGGCTTCAAGGGCTGGGGTCCCTAAAGCCATTGGCAGCTTCAAGCTTTACATCTCTCCATAGCTCTTAATTGTTCTATTGCTTCTCTTCCCCATTATTTATACTCTAGCCACTCTCTTCAGCTCTCCAGCTCCCAGATGCCTCATCTTGCTCCTGCTCCCCTGTTTGCTGCTGCTAGGGCAGTGGCTTTTGCTGCCTTCACCACTGTTGCTGCCTATGCTATTGACTCAGCTCAGTGTAGTAATGAGAAAAGTCAAAGGGAGGTAAGAAAAGAACCTTTTGTGAGAACTCTTTCATTTGGTATTAACGCTGCATAAGAAGGTGTCTCCCAGGTAGGTCATAAAGTGAGGCAAACAGCTTGCTTATATGATTAGAAATGGATGTGGCTGTAACAAAGGTTCCATGCTGAGCACAGTAGACCCACATGCATATGAAGGACCCTGCTTGACCCAGTAGCAGCAGCCCCTCATTCAAATGAAGGTATGTGCTTAAGTCAATCATAGCATGGTCCTTCAAGCAAATGAGAGATATCATTTGCACTAATCAAACCAGTTCCTGATGCAAATAAAGGTTTTTATTTGCACAGATCACGGCATAGTTCCTTGTGCAAATGATGGAACACACTAGCCACAATCATAGTAGTCATCCAAATTAATATCTGTATTTGTCCAGTTATGACAGAGTCTTTTGGGTGAATGGAATGGATTGCATTTATAGTCATCACAATAGTCCCTGCTGTAGATGAAGATGAGTTGAAGCAGACATGTGAAAGAAAGTTTTGCTGAAGCAGACACAGGTGAGAGGATGTTTTGCTGAAGCAGACACAGGTGAGAAGACATCTGATGTTTACAAAGAGTATAACTATGACCCCACAGACAGTGGGAGGAGGCTCTGGCATTGGTTCATCTTGCTCTGCCTCACTAGTTTTTGCTAAGGATGTTCTTATCACTATAAGAGCCTTATGTCCAGTTGCTGATCTTCCCTTGTCCTGACTTCATAGCCAAAGAACTTCTTGTGACTTTCTACTGGGTTCTTGCAGCTTCTGTGGACTTGGGCTGATTGGCGGAGCCTCTTAGTTTCTTCTGGATCAAACTGCTGTTGCTGATTTATAAGTGGTGATTGACTAGTGAACTGGACTGCTGAATAGCCCCAAAGAACTATTTCTAAATAGGTCCACAACCCCTGTTTCCTATTAACCTTTTTGTTCTACTTTCTCTGGCAGGTGGTGGGCTAGAAGGGAGGTTGAAGCATTTAAGAACACTTATTAAAGTAGGTTTTATTTAAAAAAAAACTAAGTCTACAAATATGTTTGAACCAATCATGGGAAAGTTCCATACTTGTATCAGTCATAGTCCCTTATGTAAATAAGGGCCTTTATTGTACTAATAATGGTATCTCATGCAAATGAATATTCCTGTTTATCCAAATCATAACATACATTTCCTTGATATCAGAAAATGTTGACAAGGGCTGGGTGTGATGTATCACCCCTTTAATCCCAGCACTGGGGAGGCAGAGGTAGGCAAATCTCTGTGAGTTGGAGGCCAGCCAGGTTTATATAGTGAATTTCAAGCCTGCCAGACTGAGAATTATATAGAGACCCTGTCTCAAAAACTTGTTTAACGGCCAGGCGTGGTGGCGCACACCTTTAATTCCAGCACTCGGGAGGTAGAGGCAGGCGGATTTCTGAGTTCGAGGCCAACCTGGTCTACAAAGTGAGTTCCAGGACAGCCAGGGATACACGGAGAAACCCTGTCTCGAAAAACTGAAAACAACAACAACAACAACAAAAAACTTGTTTAACATGTTTTATATCTTTATTGGACATTTGTACTACTTTTGGGAACTGTCTAGTTCACTTGCCTATTACTTATTACTTCAGTGTTTAATAATTTTTTAGTTCTTTATTCTGAATATTTATCTCCTCAGATAAATATAAAGTAGGGTAATGTAGAATAAATTATAAAGTTAAAAATAAATATGAAATGAAGAAAGAGACAGGAGAAGAGAAAAAAGAAAGCCCAAGAGTAAGAAGGACGCAAGATAGCTCAGTGGGTAAAGGTGCCTTCTGCCAAGCCTGACACCACGAGCCCCAGAGCGTACATGGTGGCAGGCAGTATGCTTGTGTCCTCCCACCCTCTTCAAGATGTAATTTAAAAGAAGAGAAAATTGGAAGGGGGGGGGAGTAATTGCAGGAGCCAGGCAGGTCAAGGACACCAGGAGCATCAACTAAGGGCCTGAAGAATCAACTAAGCAGGGCTCATAGGGGCTCACAGAGACTGAAACAGCAGTCACAGAACCTGCATGGGACTGCTCTAGATCCTCTGTATATATGTTATGTTGTTGGCTCAGTGTTTTTTTTTTTTTGGGGGGGGAGACTCCTGACAATGGGGCTGGGATTGTCTCTGACACTTTTGCCTGCTTTGGGAAACCTTTTCCTTCCACTGGCTTGCCTTGTCCAGCCTTGATGTGAGGGTTTGTACCTGGTCTTACTGTAGCTTGTTGTGCCGTGTTCAGTTAATATTCCTGGGAGAACTGGTGTTTTCTGAAGGGAAATGGAGGAGGAGTGGGTCTATGGGAGAGGGGATGTTGTGGGAGGGAGAACTGGGAGGAGTAGAGGGAGAGAAAGCTTCAGTCAGGCTGTAATTGTCTTAGAGAAGAATAAATGAGGAAAAAGGAAGCAAAATAATGTGATAAAGAGAAAAATATGAACAATGTGTTTTGTTTTGTTTTTTAAAAATCCAATTAGAAAATAAAAGTATGTGAATTACAGAAATGTAGGAAGAGTGATTAAAAAATTAAAAAATGAGAAAAATTCAACTTCTGGAGGATTTATGTTGGCTCCCAGATTCAGGAAACAGTCAGCCACGACTAGAAAAAAGCATCAGTGCCTTGCACTGTATTGGCAGTCAGAAACTCAGTGATAGCTAGTGGCGCTCATTAGGGCTTTGTCTCCCCCTGTAGTCTTGGATCTCTGCCTATAGCATTATGCCACCCAGAAACAGGGTACACCTTCTCTTGTCTGTCCAGGCTCTTGAAAACCCTTCACAGGCATTCCCAGCTTAAGTATCCCAGGATGAAAAAAAAAATCAATGCAGTGGAATTCTTTTTGAGCACTACTGGGTCAAGCAACAGATGTCACTTGTCACTGTCAGACCACATCACTCCACCAAATTTGAAGGTGTGAGAACTATAGGCATTTGCTATGGCTAGAAGTGTCAAGCTGCTGTTTGTTCCAAGGGCTGCCTGACTTACCTTGTGATGAAGCTTGGATTTCTTCTACTCAAAAACGGTGCTGGGGTTGGAGCTGTGAGAACTATTTCCATTTTGCTCTTTTTTTTTTCATTTAAGGAGTTTTTTATTAGATATTTTCTTCATTGGAATTTCAAATGCTATCCCCCAAATCCCCTATACTTTCCCCCTGTCCTGGTCCCCTACCCACCCACTCTGGCATCCTGGCCCTGGCATTTCCCTGTACTGGGGCATATGACCTTCGCAATACCAAGGGCCTCTCCTCCCATTAATGGCCGACTACGCCATCTGCTACATATGCAACTAGAGACAGCTGGGGGGGGGGGTACTGGTTAGTTCATATTGTTGTTCCTCCTATAGGGTTGCAGACCCCTTTAGCTCCTTGGGTACTTTCTCTAGTTTCTTCATTGAGGGCCCTGTGTTCCATCCAATAGATGACTGTGAGCATCCACTTCTGTATTTGCCAGGCACTGGTATAGCCTCACAAGCGAGAGCTATGTCAGGGTCCTGTCAGCAAAATCTTTTTGGCATATGAAATAGTGTCTGGGTTCTTCATCATCTTTCTCCTTCTTCATCCATTTTAGCTGTCTGGTCTCTTCTTTCTGGATTCTGTATGTTCTTCCTCTCTTATGTCCTTGATATCCTCTCCTCTGTTGACCAAACTCTTCTCATTCATAGAATCAAATGGAGGGAATGTCTCGTTTTTTTCCCGTTCACACAAGGGAAGTGTTTTATTATTTTTCTACTTATATCTTCATGATTAACTGCTATAAAATATAAGGATAATAAATATCAGCCGGGTGTGGTGGCGCACGCCTTTAATCCCAGCACTTGGGAGTCAGAGGCAGGCGGATTTCTGAGTTCGAGGCCAGCCTGGTCTACAGAGTGAGTTCCAGGACAGCCAGGGCTACACAGAGAAACCCTGTCTCAAAAAAAAACTAAAAAACAAAACAAACAAAAGTAAATATCCTTAAACCCAAACATTATAGTAGATTCAAAATACATATGGTTTCAAAATTGTCATTGTCCTTTCATCTTTCCCTGTGGCTTATCCAGCTGTTCACTGTTTCTCCTAAACAATCACAGAATCTGAACACACGAAACACTTACATTTTTATTTTCCAACTTTCATGCATGTTCATATAATAAAGCACAGCATATAAACACATATCTAGGTATGTGAAGTTAATTCATTTTCCGGTTTATTCATTATGTTTCTTATAGCCTAGCAGAGAAACTGTTGAAGCAGTCAGCTAATGTCAATCTACTTTATTTTCTGCAAGGAATATGAATTTATGTTGGATTCTAGTCTTATAATTTATTTAAATGTTTTTATTTATATAGGTGATTGGTGCAAATATTTTGTAATGTTCTTTGAAGGCTTATTAAAGTATAGCAAATTTGTAATTTACCATCTCACCTTGGGACTAGACCCTTGAACCATTTTAAGAATTTCACTTTGGAGTCAAGTCATATATGGTAGTTCAATGTTGGTAATTGTAGCACTCAGGAGGCTCAGTGTTCAAGTCCAGCCTTGGCTATATAGATAGACTGTGGAGAGAGAGAGGGAGGGAGGGAGGGAGGGAGAGGGAGAGAGAGAGAGAGAGAGAGAGAGAGAGAGAGAGAGAGAGAGAGAGAGAGAGAGAGTCATTCCACTGTAATCCCACTGTGCTGGCTAGTTCTATGTCAACTTGACACAAGATAGAGTAATTTAGGAAGGATTCTCAATTGAGAAAATGCCTCCATAAGATAGGAATCTTATAGGCAAGTCTTTTCTTGATTAATGATTTATGTGGGAGGGTCCATCCCACTGTGGACTGCCAGCCATGGCAAGGTGATCCTGGATGGTGTAAGAATTCAAGCTGAGAATACCATGGGAAACAAGCCAGGAAGCAGAGTTCCTCTGTGGCTTCTGTTTTAGCTTTTGCTTCCAGGTTCTTGGCTTGTGACTGACTTCTTTCAATGATGGGCTGTGATATGGAAATATAAGATGATAAGATGATAAGACCATTTCCTCTCTAAGTTGCTTTGGTCATGGTCTTTATCATAGCAATAGAAAAGTTACTAAGACACTACTCAGTAACTTTCCTTCTCGTTCCTTCCTTCCTTTGCATTTTTATTTTTTATTTTTTTTGAGATAGGGTCTCACTACATAGCCTTGTCCTTGAACTCAAAGAAGTCTGGCAGCCTCTGCCTCTGCCTCTGCCTCTGCCTCTGCCTCTGCCCCTGCCCCTGCCCCTGCCCCTGCCCCTGCCCCTGCCCCTGCCCCTGCCCCTGCCCCTGCCCCTGCCCCTGCCCCTGCCCCTGCCCCTGCCCCTGCCCCTGCCCCTGCCCCTGCCCCTGCCCCTGCCCCTGCCCCTGCCCCTGCCTCTGCCTCTGCCTCTGCCTCTGCCTCTGCCTCTGCCTCTGCCTCTGCCTCTGCCTCTGCCCAGCACTGGGATTAATGGTGTGCAAGAGTATGTCTGGTTATTTTTTCATTTTTTATATTTTACTTTATACAATGAGTATTTTCTGTTGCATTTTGGATGTTAGAGATATTATCATGAGATTCTTTTCATCTTTCTCTACCTCTTCTTCTGAGCCAGGGTCTTGGCTGGCCTTAAACACACTATGTAGACCAGAGTAGCTTTGAACCCACAAAGACTGACCTACTTTCGCCTTCTATATACTGGAACAAAATGTGTGTGCCACCACACTTGGTTTCTATTTGCAGATGTTTAGATGTGTTGGGTAGGTTTGTGTTAGGGTGGATACAGAATTCTCTATTGGAGTCTGTTGACTCTTGAAAAAAATGAGTTACTATTTCATCCTTTCTTATTTCAACAGGTAATGTGAAAGTTTTTCTCTCCTACTTCTTACTGATACCATCCTGTAAAAACCATAGCTTTAAGCCTTTCGATGGTGATGCACACCTTTAATCCCAGAACTCGGGAGGAAGAGACAAACTGACTTCAAGACTAACCTAGTCTACAGAGGGAGTTCCAGGACAGCTAGGGCTATACAGAGAAACTGTCTTGAAAAAAACAAAACCATACTTTTAGTCTTTGTTGCTGAAAAAGCAGTGTTGCCTCTCACTCTACCTTATTGTCCCCTCTGTGTGTACATGTGTGTGTTGTATGTTGTGTGAAAGTTTAGTTCCTTGCTAGGCAGCCTCCAAATACTAAGTAGGAAAACAGGGAATGGATGCTTAGCATATTCTGCCTCTTTCTGACTGGTCCAAATGAAACAACCCTAGGAAAAAGTGAAGTGCCAACTAGTACCATCCCCTGTATCTTACTTCCTTTGATTTTGCAGATACCATCTCTGTGTAGGAGGTCTGAGGCATACTCCTCTTGTTTGATCACTGCCAAATGGGACTAGACATGGGTATCTGGCACAGTTGACACAGAGAAGAAACAGATTTTCCTGTAATATTTAATCTATTATCAAAAAGCTTTTCTGATCTGCTAAAGCACTCAGTTTCTGCTCATTTACCTAAATAGAGCACAAGTTCCTTGGGCTTTTTATTTCTTTTAATGTGGATGGTGTTTTGCTTGTATCTGTGTATCATTTTTGTGGTTGGTACTCACAGAGGCCAGAACAGAACATCAGACACCCACCCCCAGAACTATAGTTAATAGACAATTTTGAGATACTATGTGGATACTGGGAATTAAACCTAGATCCTTTGAAAGAACAGATAGTAGTCTTAAACATTGAGCAATCTCTCTAGCCTCATTTATTGTATTTGTGAAATGATTTTTTTAGCTCATTTATTGTCAATCAAGATAATTCATGTAATATAATTCAATATATTTAAGTAATTTTTATGCCACAACTCTTATGAGTGTCATATTCACTACGTATCATGATTTGGGTGGATATTGATTTCCCTGATGATAATTTCCAAACAGTCTGTAATATTTGTTTTGATTTTTATTTAACTGAAGGTCTGTTTGGAAGAATGGTTTTTAAAATGTCAAGTGGATAGAAGAGAGACAGCGCTGTCCTTTAAACCTCTGTATTTTCACCTAAGTTGGGAGAAGTCCACAGAGGTCTAGGCTTTCTCTGAGAAGCTCTCATGGAAAAATAAGTGGCTAGGTCCCCCGCTGTTCTTTTTATATAATCATTCTTCAGATATGTCTTGCATAGTTATTAACGGTAATGTGTTGTCTTGCAGAAAACCTGGGTTGAAGTCCCAGCACCCAGATGGCAGCTGATGACTGGCCAATAACAGCTCAAAGGTATCTGATACCTTCTGGCCTTTGAGATCTTTGCATGTACCTGATGTACATACATGCAGGCAAAATATTCATATAATGGAAGCAAAATTAAAAAAAAACCTTTAAAATGTAACTCATTGAATATATTTGGCCTTGTTAATAAGAAAAGGGAAGTGAAGACAATATGAAGATGAGGAATACTAGAAAGTTCCTGACATCAAGAGTGTCTGAGGGCTGAGAAGATGGATCAAGATGTACAAGCATGAGGACCTGAGTTTGGATCCCAAGCCTGACATAGTAGTACACCTATTTGTATCTAGTTGGTATGATAAGTATACCCAAACCAGTTACATCATGGTACTTTGAATTTCGCATTATTACAGAATTTCCAAAGGCTGATTCCCTGTTGCTTGTGTAGTTATAAACTAGTCAAGTTTAGCTTTATATAAAATAGTAGTCTGTTCCCTCTTAACTGGTCAGAGAGATGTAGTATTCTGCCTTGAGTATATTTGAGTTGAGCATATATGTATCATAAATTTTTTGTTTACCCTTTCCAACCCTTTCATACACTTTTCTGTATCTCAGGAAGTGAAGCTATAAACCTGAGAATTTCTTTCCCTTTCTGGCTTTTTGTAGGTCTGAGCAATGGAATCCTTGGCCGGACATCAGAAGGAAGGAACAGTGGTCATCCCATTCATTCTTGCCCTTCTCCTTGCACGATTGCTTCTGGCTGGCTATTGTACCTGAACTAAATGGCATATCTGTTCTTCTGGGAATTATCGTTACTCCATGTACTTCTTTTTCTTAAAATGGTAACTGTTCTTTCTCTCCATTTGGACAGAGAATAGAAACAGCTGCAAGTTATTGCTCTCTCTCTCTCTCTCTCTCTCTCTCACTCTCTCTGTTTTACTATTCTGCAAACACCTTTGTAGATAGTCCTGTCATTAAACTTGCTACTGATTATGCTAATTTGAGCATGCCATCTGTCTCCTAGCAGGGCCCTGACTGATGTAGATGAAGTCTTAACTCTCAAAGAATTAGAATACAATGAAATAAGCCTAGCAGAATATGACTAAATAAGGTTCTGTCTGTCTGTCTCTCTGATTAATCTTGGCTCTTGCAAAGCTTTCAGATAATTATCAGATAAGACAAGAACTGTAGTCTTCAGATAACCATGGTTGTGCAGAAGTGTCAGTTTACAGGATACTAGTAACTAGCATTTATTTCCGACTGTCTCCATGTGTTGTGTTATGCGTACTCTATGTTCAGTATTTCCTTTGGTCTCCTCAGCAACCCTATGATGAATGCACTTTGATTTTTGAGACAGCTTTTATGTATATCAGATTGGCCTTTAACTTGCTATTACTATGTTGCCAGGGATAAATTTGAACTCCTGACCCTTCTGCCTCCACCTCCCAAGTGCTGGAATGACAGATATATACCACAACACCCACTTCGTTCTGTGATCGTTCATATTCATTGTGTGGCTGTCAAGCCTGAATCTGAAGAAACTATTGGCTGTTTGAGACAAGGGTATTTACAGGAAGTCAGGAATAAGATGGTATAATGCTCATAAATTCTGCACTTAGGAGGAGGAGCCAGGGAAATTAGTTAGTTCTAGGACAGACTCCATTACAGGAACTTGAGGCTAGGCTGAGATATACAATGACTCTGTACACATCTACCCTACATACAAAACAAAACACAAAACAAATCTAATGGCTCTAGTGGGTAAGAGCACTGGCTGTCCTTGCAGAGAACTTGATTTCAGTTCTCAGCACCCACATGGTGGTTCACAACTGACTGTAGCTGTAGTTCCATAGGATCTGATGTCCTCTTTAGTCTCCCTGAGCACCAGACATACACACACTGCAGACATAAAGACACTCACACATACACATAAAAAAAAAACTTAAAAAAAATAAAATCTTCTAAGAGCCAGCAAGATGGTTTCGCGGGTAACTCTATTCTGCCTCCAACCCTGAGGACCCAAGTTGAATCCCTGGAACCCACATAGTGGAAGGAGAGAACCAACTCCAGCTATTTTTCCTCTGACCATACACAACACACACACACACACACACACACACACACTCACAGTAAACAAAAAAAGAAAAACTTGATAGTGGAAGTGAGGAAGCTAAAGAAACCTAGAGGAGAAAGTAGCCAGCACTGCATCTGTTGTAGAAAGAAGAGTTTTGCTGGCCCCACCTGATTCTATTTTTAATAGTTTTATATTTACTGATTTTATTATTTTATGTGTATGAGGGGCTTGCTTGCATGTATATCTGTGTCTGGTGCCTGCAAAAAGCCAGAAGAAAGCATTGGATCCCCTGGGACTAGGAAGACAGACAGTTGTAAGCCACCATGCGGGTGCTAGGAATCAAGCTCAGGTCCTTTGTAAGAGCTAAAAGTGCTCTTAACCACCCATTTGTCTTTATTTATTTATTTTTTTTTATCTTGTAGTGACTCACAAGAAGAGCATTCAAAGAGGTTTGGCTGGAAGTTCTAGTTCCATTACTGCTGTGATTCTGAACAAATCAAAGTAACTTCTTTGAACCTCAGATACCTCATCTATAAACTGGAGATAACTGGTTGAATAGCCCTCATCTGAAGTGCTTGAGATCATGAGAGGTAACACCAAAGAACAGAAACTACGTATGCAAAACTGTTTCCTCATTTCACTCTTTCAGACCCTTCCGGTAGATTTTCAATTCTTTCTTTCTTTCTTTCTTTCTTTCTTTCTTTCTTTCTTTCTTTCTTTCTTTCTTTCTTTCTTTTGACAGGGTTTCTCTGTGTAGCCCTGGCTGTCCTGGAACTCACTCTGTAGACCAGGCTGGCCTCAAACTCAGAAATCCGCCTGTCTCTGCCTCCCAAGTGCTGGGATTAAAGTTGTGCGCCACCACTTTTTCAATTCTCTTAACACTTTGGGAAAGCCAAACACAATTACCAAGAAAATGAACAATAAATAGCCACAGCGGGTCTAGGAAAGGAAAGATCACACTTTCCATTGTCCAGAATTGGGTTTTCTCCTGTAGGTCCTTTACATTAAAACCTGTGCAGAACAACTCAGGGTGGTGATCCAAAGACTCCATCGATGGTTCCCTTTAATTACACAAGAGACTATTTTTATCTCTTTGGTTCTGTTTTGGGCTCTGTAGCTGCAACTGTGGCCATGACAGATGTGCTCAGACTAAAGCCCTCCAAGTGGTTCTCCTCTTTTCACCTTGTTTGGGCAAGGCCTCTCTTCTTTCTGTGTCTGCACTGCATACTCCAGGCTGGTTGGCCTGTGAGCATCCAGTGATTCTTCCCTGCGCACCTCCTATCTTACTCTCATTGTAAGGATGCTGGGAGTACTCCTGTGCCTCACTGCAGTTGACTTTTTTTAAATTTAATTTTATTTAATTTTTCTTTTGACTTATTCACTTTACATCCTGTTCACTGCCCTGCTCTGGGGTCACCCCCTCCCACAGTCCTTC
Organism: Mus minutoides; assembly: GCA_902729485.2. Classification (NCBI taxonomy): domain Eukaryota; kingdom Metazoa; phylum Chordata; class Mammalia; order Rodentia; family Muridae; genus Mus; species Mus minutoides. Next base: position 3,224,018 of record LR756403.1, on the reverse strand, counting down.
CCCCATGCCCCTTCCCCTTCTCCTCTGACTGGATGGGAGCCCCTGGGTATCCTTCCCACCCTGGCACATCAAGTCTCTTTCAGGCTTGGCTCATCCTCTCCCACTGAAGCTACATAAGGCAGCCCAGCTAGAAGAACATATCCCACAGACAGGCAACAGCTTTTGGGATAGCTCCCACTCCAGTTGTTTAGGACATACATGATGGTCAAGCTGCATATCTGTTATATATGTTCTGGGAGACCTAGGTCCTATATATGTTCTTTGGTTGGTGGTTCAGACTCTGAGAGCCTCAAGAGTTCAGGTTAGTTGACTCAGTTAGTCTTCCTGTGGGACCTGAAATCCTTCCTCCTATTTTTTTATAAAAGTTCCCAAGCTCCATCCACTGTTTGGCTGTGGGTATTTGTATCTGTCTGAGTATAGCTGACTTTTTATGAGTTCTGGGAATTGAACTCAGATCATAAGGCCTGATCCATTGAGCCATCTCATTTATACACATGCACCATCACCACCACCACCACCACCACTACCACCATCACCACCACCATACATAGGAAGAGAGACAGAGAAATAGAGAGGGCATTGCAGAACTAGGACAAGGGGCCAGTTCTTTGTCTTTTTAAGAAGGAAAAGCTTGGTTACACAGTGTGTGCCCAGTCATTAACTCTCTCCAGTAGCTAAGGCTTACAATGCTCAGACAGAACACATTATAGAAGCCTGGTGAGATGGACAGATTTTTAAAGTTAATCTCTTTTTTTAATAGGAAAGTAAAGGACACAGTTACTAAAAATGGTTTCTTCCCCACCACATCCTCACTTTCTGTCTCCTGGCCAGGAATACTGAGTTTGACCTGCTTAAGGATAGCAACAAAGCAGGATAATGTGAGACAGTAGGAAGTAGGTGAGGGTTTTAGCCTGAGCACCAACTCCTCCAGCACATCTGTCATGGCTATAGTTGCAGATACAGAGCCCAAGACAGAACCAAAGAGATAAAAATAGTCTCTTGTGTAATTAAAGGGAACCATCGATGGAGTCTTTGGATCACCACCCTGAGTTGTTCTGCACAGGTTTTAATGTAAAGGGCCTACAGGAGAAAACCCAATTCTAGACAATGGAAAGTGTGATCTTTCCTTTCCTAGACCCACTGTGGCTATTTATTGTTCACTTACTTGGTAATTGTGTTTTGCTTTCCCAAAGTGTTAAGAGAATTGAAAATCTACTGGAAGGGATGTGAAAGAGTGAAATGAGGAGACAGTTTAACGTGGATTGTTTCAGTTCTTCGGTGTTCTTTCCATAGCCCACCTGCCTGCATTCATTTATTTGATCTTGAAGAACTTTGGAAGAGGTTTGGGTGGTAGTTCTAGTACCACTAGTGCAGTGACTTTGAACAAACCAAACGAACTTCTTTGAGCTCCAGATATCTCATGTATGAATGGAGATAATGCAGGGAGAGTATCTCTCTTCTGAAATACTTGGGGCCACATTTCATAGTTTTCCTGATTTTGCAATATTTACATAGACTTTATGACATAAACATCGGCAATCTTGAAATCTGAAATTCATAATGTTTCAAGATCCTAAATGCTTCCGATGTTCATAAAGTTTCAGATTTCAAAACCTTTTGGATTTATAGTAATAGTTCTTCCCTCATTTGTTGGTTGAGAAATCTAAAGGACACTGCATGGTACTTGACACAGGGGATATGTAATAAGTAAATCAGTAGTCATTGTTTTTGTGGTTACAATGCCAGAGAAGGAACGAAAGATGACGTTTTGAGGAGATGCAAGTCTATTCTACAGAATGCCAAATGCACCAGAGGGGTCAGGAAGGATGAGAAGTGAGAAAAGACAAAGGTTTTCAGATTCGATTACACATGTGAAGTGATATTTACCTTTGAGATTTACCTTCTGAATTCCTCTTTGGCATACTAGGAGTAGGAATCAGGGTTTAAGAAAATCCCTCCCTTTTTGTGCTCAGGATGCCCACTTAAGTTCAGAGGAAACAATATGTTTAGAGAGAGTACGGAAAGGGTGCATGCAACTGTGAGAGCTGGAGCAGACTCTCTGTGCTCTTGTCCACTAGAATTTTCTACAGTGTGGAGAGGTTCTGTGTCCGCACTGTCTAAATTACACATGTGGCTGCTGAGTACTTCAAGTGGGACTAACAGGATTGAGGAGTTGCAATTTTCATTTTACTGGATTGTACTTAGTTTAATTTTATGTAGCCACATGCAGAGAGTTGCTCGAACTGCTCATGGGAAATCCTTGAGGCTAATTAGGGAAATAAAGCATGTACTCTTGAGATCAGTTTAAATATCAAAAGAATTGGCAGCAGATGGTAAAAGCTTAATTGATCTGAAAAAAAAAACAAGATAGAGAATTTTAATCTTACCGAATGGTAGAAATTTAGACTTGATTTACAGGGATGAATTGTGTTGGTATATAGGAGAAAATAAGGCAGAAAACTTTTCCAGATAGTCTGGAAGGGGTGGGCAAATTCTTGGAGGTAGAACCACCCATACACCAGTAAATCTGAGTATAATGGTCATTCTAAAGTAGAGCATTGATACTAAAAGGTAGTTGGGTTTGGGAGCAAGTTAGACACAGGCTAATAAAATTGCTGTTGGAAGCATAATACAGCGGAAAGGTGTACAGTCTAAGGAAAGCAGCTAGGCTTGTCTTCAGCCTAGTACTTCTCAAGTTGTTGTTATTTTCCCTGCTAATATCCTTGGAATTGTCAAATCAATTACTAAAAATTTCTACAAGCCATATTAGCATTTTTAAAAACCATTTTCTCTTTGCAGTTGACTAGGACCCAGGTACCAGAGCCTGACTTCCTCCTGGGTTTGAATCTCAGTGCTACTATCTGGGCCATTTGAGGGTAGATGAATCTATCAACTTTTCTGTACTTTCAGTTCCTCATCTAAAATTGGAACCCAACAGAACTCCTAGGTGATGAGGGCTTTGCAAGTATTACATTAGTTCTACAGTAGCACTGGGCACATAGTATGTTCTCAGCCAAGGTTGGTATTAATATTGTTTATGTTAAAGAACTCTTTAGCTTATTCCAATTTGGATAATAGAACCAATCAAATACACTGAACAAAAGCCATGTTAAATTTGCCTACTCAGCACATTGTATCTGAATGTTATTTATATATATTTTTTTCTTTTTCTTTTTTTGCTTAATGTGTTGTATTTCAAAGTATACTGTTTTGATTAATATATAGTTACCTACTAAACAGTGAGTGAATTACTCTTTTCACTGAGTGTATTAATCTATGGTCAGGTTTGGCTATAAATTTTATTAACTTCACCCTCCATTCTTAGCTTTCAGTAAATGCTGCTTATAATATTTGTTTTAAAAGAAACAAAAGGATGTTTTTGGTTTTGTTTTCAAAAGTATGGTAATTTGTTTTTTATTTTTTTATTTTTTTGTCATCTTCACACAACCTACAGTTACTTGGGAAGGGGGACCTCAATTGAGAATTTGTTGCTATCAGATTCCCTGTAGGCAAGTGTGTAGGACATTTTTAAAATTAATGATTAATGTGGGAGGGCCCAGCCCAGTAGGGGTGGCACCAGCCCTGGGCAGGTAGTCCTGGAGGAGCAAGCCAATAAGCAGCATCCATCCATGGCTTTCCCTTCGGTTCTTGCCTCCAGGTTCTTGCCTTGAGTTGCTTTGGTGAAGGACCATACAGTAAAATAAATCCTCTTCTCTCCTCAAGAGACTAGATTACATTCCCAGATTCTGGGTTTCTTTCCCAACTCTTTATCGTGCTGTGTTATAACATGACACTTTTGATTCTTTTTTCCTGTATAATTCAGAAGGTTCTTGGTTGTTAGCAACAGAAATTAATAACTACTTGGGGCAAAAAGCATGTATCGAAAGCATATTAAGTAGCTCACAGAATCACTGCTGGTTGTGGTGGAGAATCAGACTCCGGGCTACAAAACCAACATCATAATTGCCACTGCTACTACCACATCTCTTATTACACTCAGGTCCTCTGAGTAGTGGGTATCAGGATGGATGAGATATATAACGGCTTTGTTGGTAGAAAACCCTATGACAGAAAATAGGGTGGGACTCTAGAGGTGTCTGAGAAAGCTGTTGGGGCTGCAATGGAAGTCTTAGTTTTACGAAGGAAGGAGGGCAAGACTGTTGGGTCGAAAGAGTATGAGACTGATGTGCAAGTCTAATAAAATTATTGACTACGTTGATTCAGAATCCTATAACCAAAGTCACCTTGGAACAGTCCTATATTTCTAAACACTGGACTTGTTTGTTCACTTCTTGAAAGTGGGCAGTGTGGTCTCAGAACAAACTAGCAAATGTTGATCATAACAACTAGGGCCATGGCTAACTGCACACCCTGCATTTGGAGAACTAGAAGGTCCATTCTCATAATAGTCTCAAACAAAAGTGTTTGATTGCTATAGGTGGCTCCTGATTCAAGGAGGCATCTGTGGATTATTGCTGTAGGTCACCAGCTCCCAATTCAAGGAATGTATCAGTGGATTATCTAAATCACATACCCGTGTCCTGATTGCAAAAGGGAGTTGCTTCGCATCAGGAGCTGTTGAGCTTCCCCCATAAGTAATGGAATTCAGATGGTAGATGACAAGCTCCTGAAAAGGACAAGTGTTCGCTATATATACTCTCTATATGCTATGAACTCCTTAAGATCTTTGTCTTGTTCATTGTGAATTATAAATATGTACAAAAAATAGAGTGTGTGTGCTTGGGTGTCTGGGTATCTGGGTGTCTGGGTGTTTAGGTCCATGTACCAAGCTCCTGGGACTAGAGGTCAGAGAACAACTTGAGGGAATCTTTTCTCTCCTTCTACGATGTATATTCTGGAGATCAAATTCAGATTGCCAGGCTTGACAGCTGGTGCTGCCAGCTTGTGCTACAAGCTTGACCCAGTGAGCTATCATGCTAGCCTATAAATTATCATCTTGGAACAGAAACTTGTTATATATCTCAGGGTAGTTTGGAATTCACTATGCAGCTCAGCTTGGTCTGAAACTCACATTCTTTTCTCTTCGGCTTCCAAAGTGCTGAGGTTATAGATATGTGTGAAGGCTATAGATATCTGCACAAATATTTTGAACATGAGCATGTTAAAAAACGTTTAATGAAATAAGCGAATATAGGTAACTGATAGTCAAACGCTCTTCCACCATCAGTCGATCATCCAGTCAAGGAAGCTAGCTACCAAATACATGCAAATTAAAATCCAGTAAGGTGGCTATAATCAATATTGCTACTAGCTGTTGGAGACATGAAAAAATTGGGATTCTTATATACAGTTGATAGAAATATAAAATGATGAAACCACTTTGCAAACATCTGGCAGTTTATTGAAAAGAAAAAAATTGAAAATGATACAAGGAAGACACTGGATGTCAGCCTCTGGCCTCCACATGCATGCATGCACACATGCACCCACATGCACCCACAAACACATACCACCCCCCTCACGCACACAAATAAAATCATACATCATAGCTGGAGAAATAGCTCAGGAGTTAGGAGAAACTGTTGCTCTTCCAGAAGACCTAGGCTTCATCCCCAGCACCCGCATGGTGGCTCCCAGTCGTCTGTAGTTCTAGTTTCAGGGGATCCAATGCCCACTTCTTAACTTCAAGGACACCAGACACGCACATGGTACACAAGCATATATGAAGGGGAAAAATCCATTTACACAAAATTTACAAAGGAAACTTACATCCATTTGGAAACTTGTACATAAATCTTTCTAATTGTTTTATTAATGACAGCCAAAAGAATGGAAATAATCCTGTGTCCTCTGACCATTTTAAATTTTTATTTATCTCTGTCTTCCTATCCCTCTCTCTCCCTCTCTCTTCCTCTCCCTCCTTCCCTCCCTCCCTCCCTCCCTCCCTCCCTCCCTCCCTTTCTCTCTGTCTCTGTCTCTCTGTCTCTCTCTCTCCGTGTGTGTGTGTGTGTGTGTGTGTGTGTGTGTGTGTGTGTGTATGTTCCTGTCCTCTGTGTGCATGTGAGAACATGTACATTTGCATCATAAGGACAGTTTTGGAGAGTCTGTTCTTTCCTTTCACCATGAACCTGAGCATCAAACTTAAGTCTTCAGATATGCAGGATGAATACATTTACTTGCCAGGCCATCTCAACTGCCCAAGAGTTGGTTTTACATGGCAACTTTGACAGGCTATGATAACCAGTTGTTTGGTCCAACACCTGTGTAGATATTACTGTGAATTTTTTTCAGTTGTGATTAACATTTAATCATTGCAGTTGAACAAAGCTTGTTACCCTCCATATTGTGACTGGATCTTATCAAATTCATGATTAGCTTTGAAGAGAAAGAGAAGAGGCTAGCATCTCCCAAAGAAGCCCAGGGTTGTGTTTGAGCTTCAAACCTTTGGACTAGATATTACAACATTAACTCTTCCCTATTTTCTAGACTGATGCCCTGCCCTGAATTTCAGACCTACCAGCAACTCCAGTTGACCCTATTTCTTGGTGGCATATTTGTACAATGGAATGTTACTCATCTTAAAGGAATGCTGATGGGCTGATATATATGCTACAATGTGGATGGAACTTGAGCATACCATGCTAAGTAAAAGAAGCCATAAAAGGTCACACATATTGTACAAGTCCATGAAATGCCCATACTTTGATTTGGATGCAATATGAGTGTCTTCCAGGTTTTCATGTATTGAAATTAATTCCTATCATCAAGTATGAAGAGTTTGGAAACATAATCTAATTATAATGTTTAGAGTATTCAGGGAGTGAGTGATTGGGATTAGATAAGATATTAGATTGGAGACTCCAGGATGGATTTCTGGTTGCTTATAAGAAGGAGGACATACAAATACATGACACACTCACTGTTTCTTCCAATGCTATCACCTGTGCCACCTGAAAACACTACTGGCCAGGAAGCCATCATTAGATATGACCTCTCCCCTTGCAATCAAAACTAATAGCAAAAATAATTTCATTTTCTGCATAACTCACTGAATCTGTGGTATAGTACTATTGTAAAAGAAATGGATGAATATTGCTCAGAATGGGCAAATATATTGAGATGGAAAGTATATTAGTAGTTGCTTCATGTAAGAAAAAGTAAATGTGGGATGGGTGTTTAATTGATATTGGCTTCTATGGGGGAGTGAAGCGATGTTCTGGAATTACATTATTGTAATGAATTTAAAAAAGGCTTTGAACTGAGACCGTTAAACTGTGTACTCTACATGGCTGTGTTATATGGTAAGTGAATTATATTTTAAAGTTATTATTTTAAAAATCAGTAGTATCCACTATGTACTTTCTCCTCTCTTACCTCCAACAGGCAATGATTCCAGCTGCCTGGCAACACCATCCATGCTACATTTTGCGAGAGCACTTCTTTCTCTTCAAAGCTAATTTAGATGTTCACTTTAACTACATTTTTTTCCATTTTAAGTAGTTTTTTTTAAGTAAAATGCCAAGGGTGAGGTTGTAGAATGAACACACCCGTGTTTTGAATTCAGGCTCAGATCCTATCTGTGGGTGATACTAACTAATGAGAGAGTAGGCTACAAACTGAAAAGCCAGAATCTTTATACTTAAAGAGTATATAAGAAAAAAAGAGAAAGAGGGTGGGAGGAAGGAAGGAAGGAAGGAAGGAAGGAAGGAAGGAAGGAAGGAAGGAAGGAAGGAAAAGAGTCCTGGAGGATACATGATTGATTTTTGCCTTAGATATCTTTTAAGGATTCTGCAGCTGAAATTGAGCATTCTATAGAAGAAAGCCACCATTCCATTCTAGCTATTGATCTTCTCTACTCATTGCCTTCCAGAAACTGGTACTCTGTGAGTGTTCTATCAGCCACCTGCCGCTGATTACTTTCTTTCCTCTCTTCTTCCCTTATGCCCTTATAAGCCCCCTCCTGGGAGGTCTATGAACAATTTTCTGGCTACAGTGGCTTGGCATGTTCAACATAGTTCCCAAGCATCACATGGTTTGAGGGGTTTCCAATGCTGTAAAGATGCCAAGAGCTCTTAGACAAGGTGACTTTTAGACTCATGCTGAATTGTGGACTGGGTGTGGGTAAGGAGTCAGAGCTTCAGCCTGCCCCTTTCGCACAATTCTGGTGCTTTACAAAGGGAAAAATTGACCCTTGAACGCTACCTAGAATTCACAGGACCACTTATGGGCGTCATTTCACATAACTAGCTCTTGAGAGATCTGTGCATGAGTGGGGAAGGGACTTCTGGGCCTCAGCAGTCTAATTACTATCAGCATTTTCAGTGTTCCTTGTCCTAAGAAAAATAGAGTTGCCCAAAGAAATTGACTGATTATGATAGCTAATCTTGGTTGTCAAGGATCTAGAATCACAGAGAAGACAAATGTCTGGGTGTGCCTCTGAGGAATGATCTGAACTTAATAGGATGCAATGACCTGCCTCCTGTGGGTGATCGCATTCTATAGAGTGAGGTCTTGGACTGAATAAAAAGGAGAAAGTGAGCTGAGCTTGTAAACTCATCACTCTCTACTTCCTGACTGTGGTTGTTATATGGCCAGCTGACTCCCTCTCTTGCTGCCAGGATAGACTGTATGCCCTCGAACTGTAAGCCCAAATAAATCCTTCCTCCCTTAAGTTGCTTTTGTTGGGTATATTATCACAGCAATAACTAATATACCAACGGATCAAAGAATGCTAGAAACAGGGACACTCTCTGTGAGTTTCTTCCAGTAGGGCAAAGGAACTGGGAAATAAGAGACCAAAGGATTTAGTGACCTAGAGTGCCAGAGAGTCTTAAGACTGAAAATAGAGAAGCTGGTTCATGAGAGGAATCAGATGCCAGGAAATGTACACGTTTATATCATCCCTGGGGGAATCCAATAAAAGAATAATAGGAGTTCTAACCTTAAGATCCTATAATAATTTAGTTGGAACATAAAAATTAATACACTTGAAATAATTTGTAATTTGAGACTAAAATGTGGTGCTGATCAAAAAGAAAACAAAAACAAACAAACAAACAAACAACCCTGCTTGAAAAGGGACAGCTCCATGGATTGACATCCACTGTGAGCTGAATGGGTGAAGATAAAGACCCCATATTCAGCCAAAGTACTTTGTGCTTCACTTATAGTGGCATTTAGAGTTGAGTCTGAGTTCTTTGTGACTTCATGGAGGAAGTAAGGGGAGGAAGCTTCATCATCATCACCACCATCATCATCATCATCATCACCTTTTGTTGATCCTCTCTGTTATTGAGAGCCACACTAAACATTCATTAGGCGTCTTCCTTGTGTTCCTATTTCTGCTGGGAAGGCAGAACAAGTGGAGTTGAAGGACCCATACAAGAGTGTGGGCGGCATGTCCAGATGGCACAAGGGAAGGGAGACAAGAAAGAGTAGGGGAAATTACAAATGTCTTGCCAGGGTTAAAGGTGACCCTTGAAAGAAGGTCAGTGCTTGGACTAATGGAGAAAGAGATGAAGTGAGCTGTATATAACATCAGTGAGGCACAGAATGTGGGGGTGAGTAGGATGAATATGGCCAAGTGAGCAAACCTGCTGGACTGGTACAAAAGGTGTGCAGTGTGGCAGCGTGGGTGACTGAAATTATAGAGAAGCAGTGGTGATTACAGAGAGCCTTGGCTGTCAGACAGAGTAACCAGTCATGTGGGAACAAAATAGGAAGACTTTGTAATGCTGTGGATTTGGGGGAGTAGTGAAGGCATGGGACACAATGCAGCAAGGCAGAAAGAACATTGCAATTTTATCCTACAGTCTTTATAGCTTCTCTGTGTTTGGATGACTAATTACTGAAGTGGATAAGTTGGTCACTCTGCCTGAAACGTGCCTTGAAAGCTGCTTGCTAAAACAGGTGAAAAAAAAAAAAAAGGTGGGTGCCTGTGAGTCTGAGGACAGCCTGGTCTACAGAGTGAGACCTTGTCTCAAAAAACAAAGTCACAACCTCCCTCCAAACCAATAAAAATAAATTTAAAAAAAAAGAAAAGGAAAGCAGTGGAAAGAGCTTCTGTCTGTGTCCTGGCAGGCGGAGCCCCGTCCTCCAGTTAAACCTTCTAAGCCATCAACGGGTTTTAGTTTTTTTTTTCTTTTTTTTGTTTTTTCAAGACAGGGTTCCTCTGTGTAGCCCTGGCTGTCCTGGCTGTAGACCAGGCTGGCCTCGAACTCAGAAATCCGCCTACCTCTGCCTCCCAAGTGCTGGGATTAAAGGCGTGTGCCACCACACCATGAACGTTTTTTAAAGAAGTTGTTCTCAATACTATCACCTCCTTAGGCCACAAAAGAGGAAGTATGAGCGTCCAGGCCAGCGGCTAGACCAGGGGCAGCTGTGCCTCAGAAGACAAGCTTTCCAGTGGAATCTGTCCTCCAGTCCGCCCTGGGGAGAGGAGGGGCAATTGAAGGAACTTCCATAGACAAACACAGACACACACAGAGACACAAACACAGTAGTAAATGACAAAGACCAAGTCTATCTTGAGGCCATCCTTTTTTTTTTTTTTTCTTTTTTTTTTTTTTTTTTTTTTTTTTTTTTTTTTTTTTTTGGCTGCTCTGGCCACTCCTCCGCCTGTAGATTCCTTTTGCTGACAAGGGGTCTGCTACATTTATATTACCCTGAGGCAGATGTTTTTCTTTTCTCTTTGGGGTTTAGGATTATGCAAACGGAGCATGAAAACAAAAGCCTACTGAGGGGGAGGATTGCCCTTACAAAGGGAGGCACTTTTCAGCTCTCTTTAAAACACCCCATCTCTGGTGGTTACTACCTCTTGGCTGTTTAGAATTTGGCATCTTTTCAGAGCCTTTTAACCAAAGACCTAAAAGTTTCTTCTGAAGCTTCTGTGCTGGCCTCATTTAGGAAGAGCAGAAATCAAGGCATTTATGTGTTTACAGCGTCTGTAGGCTGGCTTCGAGTTTTGATCTCTATCTTCCCTTTGCTGCATACAGACATACCTGAACGGGAAACCTGACCCAATTCCCACTTAGGTTCCCGCTTTTCTGATATTATCTGGAGGGCAATAGGACCTGGGGAGGTTCAACCCTGCGGCCAAGGGAGACACACCTGCCTAACTGCGTGGGTTGAGCGAATGAGGGAGCGAGATACTTTAGTTAGCTGTGGAGGGCGGGGTAGAAGTGGGTGCATGCTGCTGCTCCCTAGAGAAGAGGAAAAGCTGTGGCTCCCTCCTGGATCCCGGGGTCACGGTGAGAAATACTGCTGAAGACTGGTGCAGGCTCCTCTTGTGTTGTGCCTCGCTACCTGGAGCATCCTTTGGCTATTCTTGGAACTCTGGCATATTATGTTTTGCCCGGCTGTCTCTCCCTCTCGCCACCCCACCCAAGTCATCCAGGTGCCATAGTTACCAAAGCTCAGGACCCGCAGTACTTCTCAAACTGTGCCTTTTGGTAGCAAAGTGTCTCCGTGAAGACACCCCTCCAGCATCTTCTATCTGGTACCAAGAGCTCCGCTTCTTTCCGAGGAGACATCATTCTCGACAGTGGCCTTACTTTGGCCCCTAACCAGGCTGTCTTAGGGGCGGGGCTTGGAGAACCTACTTGAGAACATTTGTCTCCCTACAGGTCCTGAGACAGCGCTGCTGAGCTGGCGAGCCGGCTAGCTAATAGGCACAATCTAGCAGCACATTGGATGGATACCTAGGTGCTAAACTGAATCTTTGACAGGACACTCAGGCTGCGCTCCCTCTTCTACCTTGGCTTAGTTCTCTGTTGACTTGAGAGAAAACAGGGACGAGAATCTCTAAGGAGAAGCTGCTGAGTATGTGATGTGCCTCCTCAAAGTGGCTACTCCCTTGCCTGGAGGACTATGAAAGAAGCCTCGGGGGAAACAGCTGTTCCTTGCCTTTTCACACCCCTGGAATTGGACACCAGATTCAGTGCTGGAGTACTTGTCCAAGTTTCTCAGCACATATGTTGAAGATTGCATTTCAGGGCCAATCACGAGTGAAGTTCAAAGAGACACTCCTGGACTCTCCATTCCAGACTCTCGAGTTAAGTCTAGAAGTGAGGTGTCTCCTGTTCTGACTTGTTGGTCTTCATTCAGGGACTCAACTAGCCACAGTCCCCCTGACTGATCCTTGGACAGCAGTGGCTACGGGGCCTCTTTTCAGGATGGATGAAGAGCTCTGAACTCCAGACGATAAGAGAGTCTCAACAATGGACAGAGTTTATGAAATTCCTGAGGAGCCAAATGTGGTTCCTATTTCATCTCTGGAAGAAGATGTCATCCGTGGGCCTAACCCACGCTTTACCTTCCCGTTTAGTATCCTCTTCTCCACTTTTTTGTACTGTGGGGAGGCTGTGTCTGCTTTGTATATGGTTAGAATTTACCGAAAGAATAACGAAACCTTCTGGATGACTTACACACTTTCCTTTTTTATGTTTTCATCTATCATGGTTCAGTTGACCCTCATTTTTGTCCACAGAGACCTGGCTAAAGATAGACCACTATCATTATTTATGCATCTAATCCTCTTGGGACCTGTTATCAGGTGAGCATTTTAAAATCTCTACCCAACCAACCTCCTTCAAACGGGTACAGGGGAGGATGAGGCTAATATTTAAATGACTGAATCTGTGCTTCTAATCTAAATAATTCTTCCAGTCCTCCTTGCTCCATTTCCCTGGCTACTGTCCCCCAAACCTTATCTGAAATCTTGGGTATCACCATAGTAACATTGTGGCATGGATATGTGTTCAAAAACCGTGAGTGCTATCACCAATAAGACTTGATTAGACAATTCTTACTGAGTTTGTGTTGTAAAAACAGGATGGGACCAACCAATGTGGTCACCTTGTGCTCTAGAGCTATAGCTACAGAATGATTATTTTTCACTTTAGTTAGATGAAACCCAGGGTGGTGAGCATGCTAAGTAAGTGCTATTTTATTGAGCTAGCCTCCAGAGTCTATAGTTTGAATTTGGCCATTTAGATGTTCTATGAGTGAATAAATATGTATTCCTGCCTTCATTCATTCTGAAACTCAGTTTTAACACCTTGGACTTCTTGAGCTGTTTATTATTAATTATTATTATTATTATTGACCATTTTCAAAATTTCTAGAGTTAGTCGACATCTGGAAAGTACTTTATGTAATAGGAGGTAGCAAGCTGCTACTACAATTCAATGAAGTTCAGTTTTCGCTATTGATAGATGAGTTTCTTGCTTATTTCTTGTTAATTTGCTGCAGTAAATATACACAGATTGGAAGGACCAAGGTAGTAGTACACCTCTGTCTGGAGTTAGTAGCAAAGAATGCTAGTATCTGGTATTCCCATTCAGATTGCTGCAAGCAAGATGAAAATGTTCTTAATTGTAGGGAGACAGGCACCTGTGCCCACAGACTCATCTAGATGCTATGGGGTTTCATTGTAGAGAAGGATTGCATAACTTATGAGGTCAGGAGGGAGGAATGGATCAAGTTTGTCATGACTGTAAGAGAGACAAACACCTGTAGTCAGCTGAGGAATGTGGGTCACAGTGTTGATGCTGTAATCACGATAGGAAGATCACTTATCAGAGATCGAAAATGTCTGTGAAACGTAGGAAACGTTAATGAAATGTATTATCTGTGAATATATTTCTGTTTGTCAATTATATTTTCATAAATCTGGAAAATCTTTATCAATATTGTTTTAAACAATGAGATACTGGTTAGGTCTCATCACAGAAATTGTGGGCTGGGCTATCTTTACAAAGCAGTTGACTCTAAGTTTGGTCTTCTAAGTTTGGTTATATGGCCTCAGTGGTAACTCTTAAAGGCCTCAGTTTCCTCATCTGTAAAATGAATGCATTAGGCTAGACTTTGTGTTCCAAATCCAACTGCTCACAGGGGCTCTATGTATACTATGAATGAGTGAAGTAGGTCAAGTACTAGAAAATAGTCTCACATGTGAAATAAATGGAGACAAAGTCTCAGTGTTAATGAAATGGAATACCATGGCAAATTTGAATCTGGGATGTGCCTGTCTAGGAGGCAGCCACTTTAAAACTCGAATCCACTGTTTCTTTGTTGGCATTCAGACATGATATTGACAGGTCTAATTTTGAAGAGAAGTTAGTTCCCAAGACAGGATTTTATGTGATATTTCATGATTTTAAATTTGGCAACTTACTAAAAGAAAGAAGAAAGAGAGAAAGAAAAACAATGCAGCCTGAGCCATTCTATATACCTAATGTGCAGATGTGACTCAGATGGCCATATGTAACTTGATCTAATGTTACTTTCCTGTTCAAATTTCTGAAGAAAGCTGTAAAAGGAACACTTTATCTTTAACTTGGAACCATGGAATTTCAAGATATCACTATGGACTCAAGAAAACAAATTTTTGGTCCTTTTCAAAATGCAATATCCCAACTTAGAAAGTGAAGAGGGTGCAAAAGCCTAGCCCTCAGCCCTCGGCTTTTACTTCCTTTTTTTTTTTTTTTTTTTCATTTGTGGCCTTCTAAACTGTTTTTCACTTTGCTCTATATAAAGCATTGTTCACTATTTTTCATATTTGTTGTTTAGTTTGTACTGCACATGGATTGAGCGGCAGGTAGAATCTCAGTTACACTAATCCCACAGCAGGAAGAACAATTGATTTTATTGAAAATTTGTATATATTTTTGAGACTTTCCTATATACATACCGTATATATCACTTCCATCTCTCTTTTCTCTCCAACTCCTTCCATGTCTCCCTTTCAAATTTATGATTCCTTGACTCTAAGTATTATATGTACATATATTATATAAACAACAATATAGTATAATAAAAATAGTATAATACTATAAATAGTAATATGTACGTCTTGAGTCTATTCACTGTTACTCATATGTATGTGTGTTTAAGGCTGACTCTCAGTAACCATCAATTGCCTGTAGTTCTTCAGAAGAATTATTATAAACTCACAAATTATACTATTTATACACCTATTTTCAAGGTCCATTCCCGTCTTCATTAGGTAAAGAGTTTTATTACTGGTACACAAATGAAGCTGTGTTTAGGACTTGGCTGTCTTACATGAAATGCAAACATGCTTCTGGAAATCTATGTACTCTGATTTATTGTAGCTCAGGAGTAAGCAACACCCTCTTACGTAAACTAGCAAACAGCCTCACGTTTAGACTTATAGGCAGACAACTTCATGCCACTGCCCCAATATTTGTTAAACAATAGTATGGATGGGCTTGAAATTAGACATTTTCCCCTAAGTAGCGAAAGTTGCAATTTCTTTCCTTTTCTCTCTTTTACTCACCCAGGTTTTTTTTTTTTTTATAGAAAGTGGACTTTTCAGGGCTGGGAAGATGGCTCAGTAAATACAGCTCTTGCTGTGCACACATGATGATTTGAGTTTAGGTCCCCAGAACCCACATGCAGCTGGAACTCTATTCCTAGTGAGATGGGAGGGAAAGACAAGAGACTCTGCAGAAGCTTGTTTGGCCTGGTGAACACCAAGAGGACCACCTCAAACAAGAGGGAAGGCAAGAACTAATACCCAAGCTGTCCTTTGATCTCTACATAGACAAACTTACACACACACACACACAATGTGCATGAAAGTAGAAATTTCTCCTGTACATATTGGAGTAGTAATATGAAAAAAAATTCCAGGGGCTCCTGTGGAAAATGGCAGCCAGTACCTTATATTCTCAACCTTTCTACTAAGAGTGGAGGCTTAGAAAGCACACCACTCCTGAGTTTGTCTTTACTGTCTTCCTGTGCGCCGCCACTCTCCAGTCTTATCATCTGCCATTTCCCACCTGCCTTCTCCCTTTTCATGCTTATTCTTTCATTTGCTCAGCAAATGCTGATCAAATTCCCACTATGTGACAAGAGCTGGAAGCAAGATAACTTGAGCCTCATGCCCTCAATCTATTGGAGACGCTTTCTTAATTTCCACTACAAATATTCTTGTCAAAAATGGTTAAGTTTTCATTCTTTTCAGGGTAAGGGTGTGTGGGTGGGTGGGGGGAAGGCAGTAACTCGGGTATAACAAAACAGCATGTACTAGTTGCTTTTTGTCTTGTGTTTACCACATGAGAACTGCCAGAGACTTTTGATTTGGTTGTGGGAGGTGTGGGAGGGTAATAGCAGGAAGTCAGCTCTCAGCAAGATTTCAAGGGCAATAGGCTCTGGTAAGGTTATTTTCTTCATAAAGAATCGGGTTTAAAAGGAATCTCTCCCCCAACAAGACGCACACACACAAAAAGAGATGTTTTCATGGAAAAGCAGAACCTAAGAATCTCATTTATGA
The DNA here is from genome assembly GCA_902729485.2 of Mus minutoides. NCBI lineage: Eukaryota > Metazoa > Chordata > Mammalia > Rodentia > Muridae > Mus > Mus minutoides. The sequence goes on along the minus strand of LR756403.1, from coordinate 3,207,757 downwards.
AGCTGAATGCACTTATTAAAGAATTTTTGAATTTAGGGATTTAAAGTCTTGTGAAATCCAGGGACTTTGGAGCCCTTATCTTTCTCTCCAAAATAGTATTTCTTAATACCATTGTAGTTGAGGCACATTTTTAAAACCACAGACAGATTTTTGAGGAGATAAAACAATTCTTTGACTACAAAGTATTTCTGCAATGGTGTTCTTAGACCAGTAAGAAAGAGAGAGAGAGAGAGAGAGAGAGAGAGAGAGAGAGAGAGAGAGAGAGAGAGAAATCTTAGACCCAAGGTATGGCCAACCCTTTGATTCATGTGTAATGGACAGAAGAAAGAAAATGCCAAATAATAATAATAATAATAATAATAATAATAATAATAATAACAATCCCTCTCCCAGATTTTTCCTTTCTTGGGACAATTTTAGCTAAGTTCCCATGATGCTTTACTCCCACAGATGTTTGGAGGCCATGATTAAATACCTTACATTGTGGAAGAAAGAGGGGCAGGAGGAGCCATATGTCAGCCTCACGCGAAAGAAGATGCTAATAGCTGGCCAGGAGGTGCTGATAGAATGGGAGGTGGGCCACTCCATCCGGACCCTGGCTATGCACCGCAATGCCTACAAACGTATGTCACAGATTCAAGCCTTCCTGGGCTCAGTGCCCCAGCTGACCTATCAGCTATATGTGACTCTGATCTCAGCAGAAGTCCCCCTGGGTAGAGGTGAGTGGGGTCAAGTGAAGGGAGGGCTCTGTTTAAACCAAGAGTGTTAGAAGTCTAGGTCTGAAGTGTCCAACATACTGGCTACTAGCCCCATGTGCAATTCAAAGGGAAAAACCCTATATTAAAGCACATTTCCTCAATAGTGAGGTCCATATTTCACATGCCCAATAACTATCTCTGGTTAATAACTTACTGCTTGGGATGACAGAGGTTTAGAATGCTTTTGTCATCAAGAATAGTTCTCACTGGGCGTGGTGGCGCATGCCTTTAATCCCAGTATTCGGGAAGCAGAGGCAGGGGGATTTCTGAGTTCGAGGCCAGCCTGGTCTACAAAGTGAGTTCCAGGACAGCCACAGCTATACAGAGAAACCCTGTCTTGAAAAACCAAAAAAAAAAAAAAAGAAAAAGAAAGAAAGAAAGAAAGAAAGAAAAAAAAAAAAACAATAGGTCTCTTAAGCAGCACTAGAACTTGTGGAGGCAGACACATCAGACCTGCTAAAATTTTTAAACTGGGATGATCAGTTTTTAAATTAAATTTTTTTACAAACACATCATCTTGCCACTGTAGCAGTCAGAAAAAAAATAAAAAATAATGAAAACTTTCCCTCCTCACCTGTGTATACACAATGTTGCTAGTTGTTTAATTTTTTTAGAGATGGCCACCTTTAGAGTAAAGGTTCTCAAATATGTCTGTATATCACAACCATGTGGGAAGATTTTTTTTCCTTCTTTTTTGTATTGGTGATGGGATCTCGCTTTCTGTTCCAGGATATATTCCATTATGTAGCCCAGGCTGACAGCTAACTCATGGCAATCCTTCTACTGAGCTTCCCAAATGCTGGGACTATAGATAAGAGCCGGCATACCTGACTTGGAAGGTTCTTTTAAAAAATGTACCTTCCCTCCTCAGACCCAAACTGGTCACAGAGTGTGGGGAAGCCAGGAATCTGCGTTTGTAAAACGCACCCTAGTTAGTTTCTTTAAAGAAGCACAGGTGTACTCATTTCCTCCCATGGTCGTAGAGAGACAGAAAGGGAGTGGGGGATGGGTGCATGTCAGTCAGGCCTGGACAATTTGAGACAGAAGACTTTGCCAAACAAGGCCAGAAGTCACTGACCTTCTTTCTTCATGATCTCTGGAGGAAGTTATTTTTTGTTTTTATTTTTAAATTATAAAAGTTAGATATTTTGGTAACATCTCAGACCACATAGAATAGATATAAAATCGAAAATAGAATGTTACACACCAAAAGTAATGCCTGTTAACCATTCAGTATACATCCTTCCAGACTCCAATTTACTGGGTATACATAATGGGCTGTGGATGTAGCTCAATTAAAGAGAGTGCCTGCCTAGCATGTTGAAGGCGTTGGGTTAATCTATAATACTGCAGGGAACACACACACACACACACACACACACACACACACACACACACAGATCATATTTGAAATACACCATTTTTACATGTTAAAATATTCATTGTTCATAGTTTTTTACTTTTTTGCATTTTTAAATTTATTCTCTTTTTAAAATGTAATTTAATGTTTTAACTTATTCACTTTATTATCCCTCTCCCAGTCACCCCCTCTGTCTGTCCCCTCTCCCCTCTCCCCTTCTCTCTGAGCAGGTGGGGTCCCCTGGTTATACCCCCACCCCACCCTGGCACTTCAAGTCTCTGTGAGGCTAGGCATTTCCTGTTCCTCTCCCACTGAGTCCAGACAAGACAGCCCAGCTAGAAGAACATATTCCACATCCAGGCAACAGCTTTTGGGATAGTCCCTGTTTCAGTTGTTTGGGATCCACATGAAGACCAAGCTGTACATCTGCTATATATGTGTGGGGAGGACTAGGTCCAGCCCATGTATGATCTTTGGATGGTGGTTCAGCCTCTGAGAGCCCCAAGGGTTCAGATTAGTTGACGAGGTTGGTCTTCCTGTGGAGTACCTATCCCCTTGGGGCTCACAATCCTTTCTCCTATTCTCTCATAACAGTCCCCAAGCTCCATCCACTCTTTGGCTGTGGGAGTCTGCATCTGTCTGAGTCAGCTACTGGGTCGAGCTTCTCAGAGGACAACATGCTCCTGTCTGCAAGCATAACAGAGTATCATTAATACTGTCAGGGATTGGTGCTTGCCCATCGAATGGGTCTCAAGTTGGGACAGTTATTGGTTAGCCATTCCCTCAGTCTCTGTTCCACCCTCTGTCCCTGCATTTCTTGTAGACAGGATAAATTTGGGGTTGAAAGTTTTGTGGGTGGGTTGGTGTTCCTATCGCTCCACTGGGGTTCCTGCCTGGGTACAGGAGGTGGCCTCTTCAGGTTCCATGTCCCCAATGTAGTGAATCACAGCTAAGGTAACCCCCATTGATTCTTGGGTACCTATCTAATTCCAGGTTCTAGGTATTTTTTTTAAGCTTTTCTTACAGGTTTTTCATACCAATCTTCTAAATAGATTGATTTTAAGAGCAATTTGCTAATTACCCCATTACTTTTTGTGTGTGTGTGGTTTTTCGAGACAGGGTTTCTCTGTATAGTCCTGGCTGTCCTGGAACTCACTTTGTAGACCAGGCTGGCCTCGAACTCAGAAATCCGCCTGCCTCTGCCTCCCAAGTGCTGGGATTAACGGCGTGCGCCACCACTGCCCGGCCACACATTTCTTAATTTTAAAAAATTTTATGTGTATGAGTTTGTCTGCACATGTATGTGTGTACCACTTGTGTGCCTGATGCCTGGGGAGGTATCAGATTTCCTGGAACTACAGTTCTAGGAGGTTATGAGCCTCCTTCTAGGTGCTAAGAACTGAAACTGGGTCCTCTGTAAGAGTAGCAAGTACACTTAACTGCCGAGCCACCTATCTAGCTGTTAAGCTTTAATTTTACATTTTAAAAATTATTTGTATATGTATACATATATGTCTGTGCGGGGGGGGGGGTATATGTATGCCAGAGTTCAGGTGCCTTCAGAGGCCAGAGGCAGGGGTATTAGATGTGCCTGGGGTGAGTTACAGGTAATTGTGAGCTATCCAATGAGGTTAATAAGGGAGAGATCTCAAGTCCTTTTCCAAGTAATAAGTGTTAACTGCTGGGCCATTTCTCCAGCCTCCATTTTCCCTATCTTAATAAACAATAACCACAAAAGAAAAAAACATCACTGACTTTGGATTGAGTTAAGTTAGTTTGGTACGGGGCTTTACATGAATAATCAATTCTGTGTTGGATGGTGGGACTAAGAAGAAGAGTAGTTTAGAAAGCCAATTTGCAATTCTCTATTCATGTTTTGGGGGAAGGGGAGGAAAAGGGGGAGTGGAGAAGGAGAAGGAAGTAGAAGACAGCACCTGTAGACACTTCTCCAATACTTTTCTTGTAATTATTTCAGTTAATCTTCACAACAACTTTATCTATGAGGTTATTGTTCTCATTTTTACAAAAGATACAGTAGTAGACCCAGAAGTTAAGTAAATCCTCCCCAAGGAGGATTTTGAATCCTAAGCATTTATTTTTGCCTCTGTCAACTCAGAAGTCTTCATCACTCCACAAACCTTTATCAAGCATGTCTTATAGTTCAGACGGTGTGTGTTATCATGTAAGGGTAGAGCAAAGTAGATACGGTCCCTTCTGCCTTCATGAGATTTCTACTACATTTTTTTTTTTTGGCATATGTAACTGGAGTGACTCTCTCTAGAGACTGGTTTCTTGAAGCAGATACGTACATCAAAGATGTCAGCTACAAATGGCAGTTTCTAGGCATAGTGGCCTAGCATGTGAGAAGCAGAGACAGAATTTCTGTGAGTCTGGGTACAGCTTGGTCTATATTGCAAGTTCCAGGCCAGCTAGGGCTGCAACACAGTGAGATCCGGTTTCCAAAAGAAGCAGCAGAGGGGGGAAGAGGCGGAGAAGGAGGAGGAAAAAACTTACATGCCTCCTAACATTAGGTTTTGTCCCAGATATTTTCAGCTCAGTTTTTCCTTTCTCACTGTCCTTCGGTTAGGTCTGCCCATGACCTTTACGTGTGTCCTTCCCATGTTGGTGACTTCTCAGCATTAGTTGTCAGACTTATTCATTTTGAAAAGTTTATTTTGTGTATTCCTGTGATTAGACTCTTCCATTGTATGTTCATCCAAAATTTCTAAATCAGAAACGTAGAAACCAGCAAAGCATAAGGGGATAATTTTACTATCTTTATTTGCTTACTTTTATAGTACTGGAGCTTGTATCTGTGACCTTCTTTATGCTCAGTCAGACCTTTGCCATATACCCAGCCCAAAGGATTTAAAAGAAACGGAGTTAAAACCCATCAACACTATAGAAGAGGTTTTGGTTTATTTATTCTATTTTCTTTCTGTGTGGGGTATTTTGTTTTATTGCATACATTTCAGGTCTACAGTGAGAAGTTTTGATGCATGTATATCACGCCATACAATTACTATTGGTGTGTGTGGACTCTTTCAGAAAATTACAAGTGTGAAATGTAATGCCAAGCTGTACATTAAAGATCCCAAATATAATCATTTTGTAACAGAAACTTCGATCCCTTTAGCAAAAATTCCCCCTGTTCCCTAGCCCTAGCCTCTGGGAAGCATTGCTCTATTCTGTTTCTTTGAACCTAGTTCATTTATGATATTCCACTTATAAATGGGGTAAGGCATTATTTTTATTTCCGAGTCTTGATAATTTCACTTAGCATAAAGTCCTTAATATTCATCCATTTTATTTCAATGATGCAATTTCCTTCATATTATTGTTGAGTAAATCCCACAGCATATGAATATCATTTTCTTTACACATGCCCCCATCAATAGACATTTAGATTGTTTCCATATATTGGAAACAATAACTGTTCTGTTCTTGCTGCAGTGGACAACATAACAACATTCTTTGAGATAGTGATTGTCTTTCCTTTGTGCATGTTCCCAGTAGTGGAATTGCTGGATCATATACTAGTTCTGTTTTTAATTATCTTCACGCTGTTTTTCACCATGACAATATAAATGTATAAAAGTTCAATTTTCTCCATATCTTTGTTAGATTTTTTCCCCCTAAATTGTGGCCACCCTAACAGGTACTAAGTGGTACCTTATTGTGGTCATTCTTTGCACTCTAACAAGGGGACTGTCACTCACTCTACTACCAGCTCTCACTGTGATTTACATTTTCATTTTTCTAATCATCTGTGCTACTGAACACCCCTTTCTAGATCTGCTAGTCATTCCTATGTCTTTGTAACAATGTTTATTCGGGTGTATGCCATTTCTGTACATAGCCATGACCATATATAAGTCTACTCTCAGTAAAGGAGTACCCCAAACCCTGTCCATCATCTCTGGACCTCTGGTTCTGAGGACAGGCTTCATTCACTGCAAGCATCGACTTAATTGTTTCTTTGTCTTTTTCCTTATTTTGCAGCTGTGTTAATGGCTTTTTCCCTGATATCTGTCACCTATGGGGCTACCCTCTGCAATATGTTGGCTATCCAGATCAAGTATGATGACTACAAGATTAGACTTGGGCCACTGGAAGTCCTTTGTATCACTGTCTGGAGGACATTGGAGATCACTTCCCGCCTCGTGATTCTGGTGCTCTTCTCGGCCACCTTGAAGTTGAAGGCTGTGCCCTTCTTAGTGCTCAACTTCTTGATCATCCTCTTTGAGCCCTGGGTTAAGTTCTGGAGGAGTGGTGCCCAAATGCCAAACAATATTGAGAAAAACTTCAGCCGAGTCGGCACTCTGGTGGTACTGATTTCGGTCACCATCCTCTATGCTGGCATCAACTTCTCTTGCTGGTCAGCCATGCAGTTGAAGTTGGCAGACAGAGACCTTGTTGACAAAGGTCAGAACTGGGGACATATGGGACTGCACTACAGTGTGAGGCTGGTAGAGAATGTGATCATGGTCTTGGTTTTTAAGTACTTCGGAGTCAAAGTGTTACTGAATTATTGTCATTCCTTGATTGCTGTACAGCTTATTATTGCTTATCTGATTTCCATTGGGGTCATGCTCCTCTTCTTCCAGTACTTACACCCATTGCGCTCACTCTTCACCAATAACGTAGTAGACTACCTCCATTGTATCTGCTGCCGCAGACTGCGTCAGGAAAGAGTTGAGAACTCAGAGACATCCTGTGAAGCTGACACAGGACAAAGTATTGTCTGATTTTTTTTCCTCTCTTCTGAACATTAGAGGGCGGGTCTAGGTTGACACGAGCAACTGTGAAATTGAAGGAGTTGGTGAGATCCCTGTGTGTGAGTACTCACAGGATCGTTTGCTTGACTCTTCTAGGAAACCTACTGAAAGAAAGAGTGACCTGCAAAGAGGTTTTACTTTTTTATGATTGACTGCTAGGTTTGGATACCAGCACTAGCCACTGGTGTTTTTAGTTTATCCTCATCCTAGTCAACTGGAATTAACCTCTATGTCCTTCATTCAGGCTCATTTCCAGTTTTGCTCATTTGTTTAAGGTAATGCCGAGCTTCCCTGGGCTAATCTAAACTCTGCCAGAACACATCTGTACTGATCAGGGAATGTGATGGCTTACTAAGAATGAGCACCTTCCAGAAAGTAGTCCGAGTATTGTACTGTTTTGTTTTGGTTTTGGTTTTTATTTGAGATTGGGTTTCTCTGTATAGCCCTGGCTGTCCTGGAACTCACTCTGTAGACCAGGCTGGCCTTGAACTCAGAAATCTGCCTGCCTCTGCCTCCCAGGTGCTGGGTTTAAAAGTGTGTTCCACCACCGCCTGGCTGACTGTTGTACTTTTAGCTGTAAGAGTGGCTGGGATATTTGTATTCTAATGAGGAACTGTGGCTAAGAAGAAGGCTCCATTATTGAAGAAAGCTACTCCCCAAATGAGTTAATACCCCAGTATTTTACTGGGGGTCATTCAGCAAAGACTTCTCCTTTAAGTAATCCTTCATGGGCATCCTCTTTGGATGGTGTATAGAATAAGATTCCTTCCTGTAGGGAATGAGGTGGGATGGGATCTCATGTCTCTCGGACTGGGTTCAACGTCACTATGTAGTTAAGAACTACGTAGCCTGATCTTTCTGCTTTTACCTTCTGTGTGCTGGAATTGCAGATACATACTCTGCATTTGGTTTATATGATGCTGAGAACTGAACTCAGGGCTAGGCAAGCACTATTTATACAGTATTAGGCACTGGAACTAGGGTCAGGTAAACACTCTACCAACTGAGACATCCTTGGTCCCCAGAATGCCTCTTAAGGACCTGTGTAGGCCTCCAGCCCCATTAATAGGAATTCCCTCCAATTCAGCTTTTCTGTCTCTGCCTTTTGTTATTTGATGTAAACCTCAGAGAAGCTAAACTGTAATTTGAAATGTTTTCTGATATGTGTAATAAATGAAGATTTCTTTGTGTCTGCTACTGTCCTGGGTATTTTATTGGTTTCCACTTAGGGGGATAAAGTAATAATGACTAAACCACCACCTCCATGTTGTTTTACATTAGGCTGGGTAACTCCATAGCGATCTAAAGGTGGAAGAGAGAAACTGATCACATGAGATTATCAACACTGCTGTCTCTTGGCAAGATTTTACTTGCTAATGAGGAATGTAGTTTTTTTTTTTCCCAATCTTCTTGTCATTAACAAACCCCAATGGCCCAATACACAGACATTCTCATGTACCAACATGCTTACATTTCATAACCGGTTGGATGCTATGGGTGCACAGAAGGTAATCAAACAATTGATGTTGTTATGGCCACTGCCCACTAGAGAAACAATTATCCCAGCATTGTCTGACAAATTTTTGTCCCTCGCAGACCAGTAAAAGTGATATGAACTCCTCAAAGCACATACTAGCTGAGGAGCTATTGGCATTTGAGGTGCTCAGAGAGGGACCGTTTTCTTCAGGGATGTGGCCCCTAAGATGCTTCAAGAGATGCTTCTACACCCGTGCACATGCTGGGAATACTAAACGAACTTCAGTGATGGATTTAAAGGGAATAATGGTGAGGGGGTGTAGAGGAAGAAATGGAATGGAGCAAATGGGAGGAGATTTGATAACTTATTTCTAAAACCATTGAAGTTGAACTAGTTATGGACCAGTTACAACTTCCATGTTTCAAGAACGTGTAAACAATACAATGTGAGGTCTTCTAACACCATCCAGTTTTACTTTTACCAAAACTTTGGTACATTTTACAATTTTTTTATTTTAGCCACTCCCACCGTCCTGCTTACTCTTAGGTTGAGAGAACTCCCTCTTCTCAGTGGTGATCTGTTAACCAGAATTATTTTATTTCCTCCCATGTATAGAATTTTGTTGTTGTTGTTGTTTTACCACTTTTAACTACTTTGGGGAGATAACTAAAAAGTTTGGTTCTTGAATTTGGGAGAAGAATGTAATAATTTTAGACCATAGAAGTTTCTTTTTACAACCTCAACTCCTTCATACCATTTTATTGTGACTGAGTCTGGGGTTGCCATTTAAGACTTACATGGACTTCTAATAGCTATTTAGAGAGAATGTGAAGGACATCATCAATTCCAAAGAACCTGCCTCTTCAGATCCCAAGCAAGAAGTTCTTCTGCCCGTTGATTACTGTGCCCTCAATTAGAAGCAGGAACGATCTTTGGAACAATATAATATAATCTGGTGCATGAAAGCATGAGAATCAGCTACTTAAAGGGAGAAACATTGGGAATAGAGAGACAGGCTGAAAAAGACTGCCGCAGTGCCAAATCCAGCAAACATTTCCACCATGAGTCCTCCCAGCCATGGTGACTTAATATCCTAGGAATGAAGAGAGTTTAGGGACATGGGTGTAGAGTAATTCCTAACCTGAAAAACCTGCTGCCCTTCCCCCAGAGAAGGGAGAAGTGATGCGATTGATATATTATGCAAATGAGCCCTAAAGTGCTCCTCTGTGGTAGGCTTTCCGTTGCACAGTCACCTTCCATGAACACAGAGAGGAAGAATGGAATATGAGAGGTGGACAGATGTAAATGGCCATGGTCATTTGCAAACACATCTGTGTGTGCTCTCCTTTTGCCATATGAAGGTTTTTGGTTTGTTTGGTTTTTTT
>LR756403.1:3170915-3197785 GCA_902729485.2 Mus minutoides | reverse complement strand
GGCCATCAGTGGGAAGAGAGGCCCCTTGGTTATGCAGACTTTATGTGCCCCAATACAGGGGAACGCAGGGGCCAAGGGGTGGGAGTGGGTGGGTAGGGGAGCAGGGCCGGGAGGGGGGAGGATATAGGGAACTAGCTGGATAACACTTGAAATGTAAATGAAGAAAATATCTAATAAAAGTAGTAAAAAAAAAAAAAAATCCCGGAGCACAATGGTGAGAGTAACGGTCTGCCGTGGTGCTCTGACAATTGAACTAATACACAGCCTTGGCTCTAAAACGATCACTTTAGATGCTTCTTTGACAAACTAATTCTATATTTTAAACACTATGCTAAATAATGTTAAAAGGTGTAATGCTTTGGGTCTTTTCCACTTGTAGCAACACTAACTAGCTTGAATTCTAACTTAGTATCATTCAAGTACTTAGCATCTTCAAGTACTTTTGTCTGGGGAGTTGGCTTTGCCACCCTGCTGCTTTCTTTTTCAGTAAGTTAAGGAAAACTTTACACATATTGTTCCTAGGAAACGGTCCTTCTTTCCCATCCTCCCTTTGCTCCTCTTTCCCTGCCCCCTTGTTTTGCATTCCGAGAATCAGGATTGAACAATGATTCCACTTTGTGAACAACAACAAAAAAATGTAGGCGGGATGAGTTATTATACAAACTCTACATCAGATCTTACTTTGGAGGGACGTTAGGGAGATTGATGGAGATTTCTCCTTTCATTAACTAGTTTGGGATATTTGGATTTTGTATTACCTCACATGATATTTTTAATTAGAAGAGTGTACTACTTAAAAAGTAAAAAAAAAAAAGTATGAAAATTGATTCACACACAGCCTGCTTCAATAATAGCTATAAGATTATCTCTTTGGATTAAGAGAGGCATATGCGTCATAGAATGAATATGAGGCAAATTATGATAGATGCCTTTGGAGGAAAAGGGCTGTCATCTGCTGAGTTCTTACTAGATAACAAGATCCATGTTGATCATGTATAGACTTCCATTTTAGTATCACAAGACTCTCATATAGTAGCTGATCTCTATCTCTGTTTTTCTATAAAGACACTGAAGGCAAGAATGACATGTCCAAGGGAGCTAAAAACCATCCAGTGGAAAAAAGACAGCATTTTCAACAAATGGTGCTGGCACAACTGGCTGTTATCATGTAGAAGAATGAGAATTGATCCATTCTTATCTCCTTGTACAAAACTCAAGTCTAAGTGGATCAAAGACCTCCACATAAAACCAGAGACACTGAAATTTATAGAGAAGAAAGTGGGGAAAAGCCTCGATGATATGGGCACAGGGGAAAGATTCCTAAACAGAACAGCAATGACCTGTGCTGTAAGATGGAGAATCAACAAATGGGACCTTATAAAATTGCAAAGCTTCTGTAAGGCAAAAGACACTGTCAAGAAGACAAAGGCCACCAACAGATTGGGAAAGGATCTTTACCAATCCTAAATCTGAAAGGGGACTTGTTAGCATCAAGCCCCACTTAACCTGTGTACCTGCATTGCCAAGGCAACCACCTTCAATCCCACAGCCCACCTGGCTCAGTCTCCACCCTCAGTGGTGTGACGTCATTCTCCCTATAAATTGGGAAGACACCCCCTCCTCGCTCTCTTTGTCCTCCTCTTCTCTCTCTTCTCTCCCCCTCTATCTCTTTCTCCTCTTCTCTGCCCCTCCCCCACCCGCTCAATAAACCTCTCCACGTGGAACCCCTTCAGCCTGGTCTGCTGCCTGGTTATTCGCCCAAACACACTGATATTTTTATCAATAGGACTAAGATCCAATATATACAAAGAACTCAAGAAGCTGGACTCCAGAAATTCAAATAACCCCATTAACAAATGTGGTAGAGAGCTAAACAAAGAATTCTCAAGTGAGGAATACCAAATGGCTGAGAAGCACCTGAAAAAATGTTCAACATCCTTAATCATCAGGGAAATGCAAATCAAAACAACTCTGAGATTCTATCTCACACCAGTCAGATTGGCTAAAATCAAAATTTCAGGTGAAGCCGGGCGTGGTGGCGCACGCCTTTAATCCCAGCACTCGGGAGGCAGAGGCAGGCAGATTTCTGAGTTCGAGGCCAGCCTGGTCTACAAAGTGAGTTCCAGGACAGCCAGGGCTACACAGAGAAACCCTGCCTCGAAAAACCAAAAAAAATATAAAATTCAGGTGACAGCAGATGCTGGTGAGGATGTGGAGAAAGAGGAACACTCCTCCATCTCCATTGCTGGTGGGATTGCAAGCTTGTACAAACACCCTGGAAATAAATCTGGTTGTTCCTCAGAAAATTGGACATAGTACTACTGGAAGATCCAGCAGTACCTCTCCTGGGCATATACCCAGAAGATGTTCCAACTGGTAATAAGGACACATGCTCCACTATGTTCATAGCAGTCTTATTTATAATAGCCAGAAGCTGGAAAGAACCCAGATGTCCCTCAACAGAGTAAAGGATACAGAAAATGTGGTACATTTACACGATTGACCAAGCCCACTTTCCACACACAATGGAGTACTACTCAGCTATTAAAAACAATGAATTTATAAAATTATTGGGCAAATGGATGGATCTGGAGGATATCATCCTGAGTGAGGTAACCCAATCACAAAAGAACACATATGAAATGCACTCACTGATAAGTGGATAATTAGCCCAGAAATTTAGAATACCCAAGATACAATTTTTAAAACACATGAAACTCAAGAAGGAAGACCAAAGTGTGGGTACTTCGTTCCTCCTTAGAATGGGGAACAAAATATCCATGGATGGAGTTTAGAGCAGAGCCTGAAGGAATGGCCATCCAGAGACTGCCCCACTTGGGGATCCACCCCATAAACAACCACCAAACCCAGACACTAGGCAGATGCCAACAAGAGCCTGCTGACAAGAGCCTGATATAGCTGTCTCTTGCAAGCCTCTGCCAATGCCTGACAAATACAGAATTGGATACTCACAGTCATCCATTGGATGGAGCACAAGGTCCCCAATGAAGGAGCCAGAGAAATAACCAGGGAGCTGAAGGAGACTGAAGCCCATAGAAGGAACATCAATATGAACTAACCAGTACCCTCAGAGCTCCTTGGAACTATACTACCAATCAAAGAAAACACATGGTGGAACTTGTGGCTCTAGCTATATTTGTAGCAGAGGATGGCCTAGTCATTCATCAATGGGAGGAAAGGTCCTTGGTACTGTGAAGGCACTATACCTTCACAGTATAGGGGAAAGCCAGGACCAGGAATGGGAGTGGGTTGGTTGGGGAGCAGGGAGAGGGGAGAGGGGATAGTGGATTTTTGGAGGGGAAACTAGGAAAGGGGATAACATTTGAAATGTAAATAAAGAAAATATCTAATAAAAAAAAGAAAAAGAATGACCTGTCCAAGGTCACACAGTTTCAACTTCTATCTTTTTTACCCCAAGGTTCATGTTCTTACTATTCTACCACATTGCCTCTCATAGATGACAATTGTCGCATACGACTGAAGGTAGGTGAGCAGTTTATATTCATTAGTGGATCTTTAAATTTGGTGGGCTCAATCACATACCACATAGAAAAGAACAGACAAAGGGTCCCTTTTTTATATAATTATGTGTAGGGGCCATGATTTGGATTTAACTTACTACAGCTGTCTTAGTTGTGACTGCCAGATGACCCTGGTGTGAATTGAAATGCCCTGCGCTCCAATGAACTGTTACTTAATGGATGTTTGGCATGTTTATAATTTCTGTGAAAGTTCAGCATACTTTTTTTGACAGTTGCCTATGGTCCACTGTAGGGATCCTTAGAGAATTTGTGCTATTGACCTGGATGTGGCCATGACAAGACCTCCATAGTCAGCTCCATAGAAGTGGCAAATCTTTCTCGGGNGGGGGGGGGGGGGGGGGGGGTCAGAGGCATGGCAAAGCCTTCTTCTGGCCTTTGCACCCATGCTGATAGAATGTGCAGAAAATATCCAGATGTTTATGGCCCAAAGACTGCTCCTTTACAGAGACTGCTCCTACTGAGATTAGCTAAAACTTCCACTCCATTCAATTGTATGCCACAAACTCTGTCTTCCTGATTCCGTTGTATGCATAATAACCCCGTCTTTCTGTTCAACTGTGTATATAGCAAACATGCTGAGCTTCTGGGTGAGAGATTGCAGTCCAGCCTACCCCACTCTTCCTATGTCTGTGTCTGTGGTGTCATCTTTTTCTTGCCACCCCAGCCAGGTCAATCCCTGGATTCATGCTGGATACAGAAGTTCACATTTGTTTAATGTAGCATATAAACCATTTCTTCCTGTCTCAAGTTGGAGGGATTCTCCATCTTTCCCAAGTTGCTTTTTTTGTATGTGAGTCCTTAATATTTCACATTTTGTATAACCTGGATTTTCCTTGTCTTTGATCTCTTGGTGTTTTCCACTTTGGACAATTGGTTTTTGCACATGAGACTTCCCCCAAACCTTCCCCAAACCAGCATGTGGCTTAGCTTGCTCTAGAGACTCTCCTCCCTCTACATCCTCCTAGTTTTCCTGACCCAGTTGGCTCCGAATCTCTGATTTAATCCACCTCTCTGCCTGACTCACTCATTTCCTTACTCAGCCCCAAAGTACTCACACTGGCTAGACAAGCTTGTCTGTCTCTCAGATAGGAGAGGGAGACTGAACAAGGATAGTCATAAAACTCTGCTTCTCTTGGAGCCATGTGCAAGAACCCACGTGCTTGTGGGACAGGAACAGAATTCAAACCGTAGCAGGAATGCAAACATTTATTTAATTAAGAGTAAAACTGAAAGTTGAAATTGTAAGAAGGGATAGTAAGTAACAAGCATATTTAAAGTCTATGGGCGTAGCCTGACCTGGAAACCAGTGAGGCTTTGGGCTCTGACCCAGCAGCAGAAGGAACGTATGTACTTGTCTGTACTGGTTCCATATGAATGAAGTATGGGATTTTATTTCATAGTCATACAAAGAGTATCAGACAATGAGATAGACAGAAGCAAAATGCTGAGGGAGCACTATAGGCGGAGAGATTCAGTTTTGACTGAGGAGATGAGGAGGGCTTCATGGAGGATATAAAATTTTAACTGTGCCTTGTAAGGTAAATAGAATTTTTTTCCATTGGTGATGCTGGGTGGGGATGTATTTTTAGCAGAGAGAACACTACAAGTGATGCCACAGAGGTGTCATGCTTCACCACAGATGTGTTCACTGAATTATATCAAGTGCTTTCTAGATGCAGTATTTTAGGGATGAGTCACAGAGATTAGGTTGCAAAAGCAGACTTGGAGATAGGAGAAATGTAGAGAGCCCTAAAATACTAAAAGACAGTCTGAGCTGGGTGTGGTGGGGGACGCCTTTAATTCCAACACTCAGGAGGCAGATTAGGTTGCAAAAAGCAGATTTGGAGATAAGAGAAATGCAGAGGGCCTGAAAATGCTGCTAAAAAAGACAATCTGAGCTGGGTGTAGTAGGGCACGCCTTTAATTCCAGCACTCAGGAGGCAGAGGCAGGCAGATCTCTGTGGGTTCAAGGCCAGCCTGGTTACAGAGTGAGTTCCAGGATAGCTAGGGCAACATAGAGACACCCTGTCTCAAAACGAAAACAAAATGAAGAAGAAGAAGAAGAAGAAGAAGAAGAAGAAGAAGAAGAAGAAGAAGAAGAAGAAGAAGAAGAAGAAGAAGAAGAAGAAGAAGCTGGCAGAAGGTGGCCCTGAATCTATAAGCCAGTGGAAGAATAACTGAAAGCTTTAAAATTCACATATGGAAATTCACACTTTTAGAACAACATACATTTCTGTGAATTTTATCACATGTGTAGATATCTGCACCACTCCAATCAAATCCCAGAATAATTCCAACAGCCCATAGTATTTCTTTCGCTACCCACTCCTCTTCTCATTCTAACAACCTTGGATTCGTTTTCTGTTCCTACAGTTGGTCATTTTGAAAATGATGACAAAACATAGAAGCTGTGGAATTGAAGGGCTGTGAGGAAAGGGCTGACTTGGCAAGGGCCCTTTCAGAAAGATCACTTTGGTTTTTGTGTGAAGGATGGCCAGGGAAGCAGGGAAAGGAGAAACTAGAAGACCAGCTGCGAGAGTTCAAACCAGAGATGAATGTTTGGTGCATGTGATACATAGTCATTAAAGGGAGGGTTGTTGTTAGGGAAGCAGCTGTGGGAAGAAAATGAAATGGAACTAGGTCATGTTGACATCTCTATATTGCTTTCATATATTTTAGTATGATTACCAAGGGGCTATAATAGCGGGCACACACACACCACAGTGGGCTGCAAAAGAACACACACATTATACTCCACATTTTATTCTCTGAAAACGACATATATTTTGTTGTCACAGAAAAAAAATGTCTAGGAGGTGTAGAAATGTACACCGAGATCTTAAATTGTTATTGCTGTACCATGGGCTCAAAGGCAGTGATTTTCTTTTCTAACATTCTACACTGTAAGCAGCCCTATTTGCTCGGCTGCCACCCCTCTTCCGACCTTGATGCTTCAAGAGTAAGGAACAGAATAGGTGAAATAGATGCACTCCTTTCATTCCTGTAACCCTGGCCATGTGGTGGCCACCGCCCATTTTAACCACCAGGTATTATTTCTTTGTTACTGAAGAGAGCACTGCAGAAGTGAGAGTAGAGCAAGATTACATAGATAACGAAGGGTAATTCAAAAACTAGAATCCAGGGCTTATAGCCCTATATTTCTTTTTGTCAACTTTTTAACCATCAAAAAGTGTTCAAGTATACATGAAAGAATAATACAAGAGACTTCCATGTATCATCCCTTGGTTTCAGCAATGATAATTTTTCGAAACCTTTCCCTTACTTTTTTTTTTTCCTCTAGTACTGGAGATTGAACCCAGGGTTCTGTGCATGCTAAGCAAGCATGCTATCAATGTGCTACACTCTGACTTTCTTTGTGAATATTATTTCACTTAGACACCAATCATTATTCATTTTCACCAACTAGAAGATTTACATAAAATTTCACACATACATCTCTAAGTAAAGATTTCATTGTTGTTTTAAAAGCAACTACTATAGCCGGGCGTGGTGGCGCACGCCTTTAATCCCAGCACTCGGGAGGCAGAAGAAGGCAGATTTCTGAGTTCGAGTCAGCCTGGTCTACAGAGTGAGTTCCAGGACAGCCAGGGCTACACAGAGAAACCCTGTCTCAAAAAAAAACACACAAAAAAGCAACTACTATACCATATGCAGGCTAGTGAAAATTAATAATAATTCCTTAATCCTCTGTCAATAATCCATTTTTCATAGCCATTTTCAAGCTTTGCACAGTGGAAAAATTTAGAAAAGAATTCAAACAAGATCTATTAACTGAACTTAGTTAATGAAGTCTCAATTCAATTTTATTCTATAAAACATGTTCTTCCCCTTTCTTTTAAATTTTTGAGACAGGGTCTCACTGTATATTCCTAGTTGTTCTGGAACTTGCTATGCAGACTAAGCTGGTATGGTCTAGAATCTACAGAGATCTAGTTGACTCTGCCTTCTGAGTGCTGGCCTCAAAGGCCTCAAAGGCATGTACCACCATACCCAGCATCTCTTCCATTTTCCATATTACTGAGATATATGTATCCTCTAATTTTTTGAAGTAGTGTTGGGGTTTATGAAAAGACATTTTTAATATAGATTTTAAACACAAAGGTTAATAAAAATTCACTTGGGAAGAGAGTGAAGGGTTATATACATCAGGTTCGTTGATGTGGGAAGATCTAATCTAAATGTGGGCAAGACCATTCCATGGGTTGGAGTCCTGTACAGGAAGAAGAAGGAAGCAAGCTGAGCACCAGTAGGTCTGTTTCCTGGCTGTGGACACAACGTTGCAAGCTATCTCACATTCCTGCCACTGTGCCTTCCTGCTTGAGTAGACTGTACCCTCAAATTGTAAGCCAAAAGAAGCAAACCCTTCATCCTCAAGTTGCTATTGATGGGTATTTGATTACACAAAGAATGGGCACAGATACCCAAGAGATAGTGCTATACTTCCTCCCACAGTACATGGTGGCACATGGTGTCAACCTCCTTGACTTTGACTGATAGTACTGTTCATCAGTGCGGTCAGGGGATAGGCGCCCATCTCCCACTATTGTTAAGACCCTCATCAGGGGTGTAGCTGTAGCTCAGTTGGTACAGTGCCTGCTTAGCCTGCATGATGCACTGGATTGGACTCCAGCACTGTAAAAACTGAGCGGTTGGAGTGCAAGCCTGCAACTTCTACACTTAGTACCTAAGATGCCAGCCTGGCCTGCATGAGACCCTGCCTCTCATAAATAAATACACTATAACAAAACAAAGAGTCCTATCAATTTACCTAATTAATCATTGCCTAGATCCACTGTTTCATTAAGGAACTGCAACATGGAGATTTTTTTTCTAATGCTAATGTTTCTTCTGCCTGGATTCTTCTATAAATAGGTACTTTCTCTCATCAACTATCTCCTTACTGTGAGTCACAATGTATTACAGAAAAGGCAAGATAAATGCTTCCTTTTTTGCTTTTGGCCACTTTTAGAAATAAATTAAGACCCATTAAGTCTTAGAGCTTTCTTTCTTTCTTTCTTTCTTTCTTTCTTTCTTTCTTTCTTTCTTTCTTTCTTTCTTCCTTCCTTCCTTCCTTTCTTTCTTTTTTTCTTCCTTCCTTCCTTCCTTCCTTCCTTTCTTTTTTCTTTCTTTCTTCCTTTCTTTCTTCCTTCCTTCCTTCCTTCCTTCCTTCCTTCCTTTCTTCCTTCCTTTCTTTTTTTGTTGGTGGGGGGGTATGGTTAGTCCTTCAGTGCTTAGGTGGGCCATTTACAACTGTCTTTGTTTTCTTCTTGTGTTAACTCTGCAGTTGAGCCAGCAGCATTGGGCACTGGCAGGCCTTTTCAGAGCACATGTTCAGCTCTGGGCATGTGCATGGTTTCCCATTTCATTGACTTACAGAAGTCATGCAAAAATTCCTTTTGTGCATGGCTTCCTTTTGCAGTTCCTCCTTTCCCAAAGCTTTTCAGTTTGTCCTTTGCTTGAACCAACTGCTATCCCACCTCATAGGCTGCTGCAAACCGTACCTCTTCGTTGGAGGTTTTCAGCAAATACTACCCAGGAACCTGCTCCTGGGAATATTGAAAGCAAAGAGAAACTTTTCACAGCCTTTGTTATCTTTCTTTGAGGGAGCCACCAGACAGGTAAATTGCACAGACGCAATATTTTGTGAATACAATCTGTACTGCTTTCTTGGGCACAAACCACTCGCCTCAAGGGTGGGCTGGCGTCCTCCCAACTGCCTGTTCCTTCCTGGTGAGGGAGAGACATGGAAGTGGAGATTTAAAAATGTCAAAGTTCTCTCTTGCTGCTCTGCTATGGTCTTTCTCCAGTAAGCTCTCCTTTCTTTGCTGCTGGTAATTTGACAACTAACTCTGCATACTACCAAAAGAGAAAGGGAAATACCAACCCAGCTACAAACCCTTTGATCTACAGTGATGATCCATCTGCAAGTTGTGCTAGTGCAATAGTGGTTCGAAGCTTTGGGAGTAACCAACCAAGATCTTATTGGATTTAAGGTCCATGCCATGAGGTGCAACCTATCTATGTCCAATACTGCTCCAGGTAATCAAGAACCAAACATTAGATAGCTGGGAGACCTAGGGTTAAATTAAATACTGTAAGGGTCCATGGTTTGCTGCAGAAAGATACCCCGGGATCAGATAGCATGTAAATACAAAGAGTGGGTTTTTTTTATTAGATATTTTTTTATTTACATTTCAAATGTTATCCCCTTTCCTAGTTTCCCCTATCCCATCTCCCCTCCCCCTGCATACCAACCCACTCACTCTCACTTCCTGGTCCTCCTTGCATTCCCCTACACTGGGGCATTGAGCCTTCTCAGGACCAAGGGCCTCTCACCTATGGTCACTTGATCTTTGACAAAGGAGCTAAAACCATCCAGTGGGAAAAAACAGCATTTTCAACAAATGTTGCTGGCTCAACTGGCGGTTATCATGTAGAAGAATGTGAATTAATCCATTCTTATCTCCTTGTACAAAGCTCAAGTCTAAGTGGATCAAAGAACTCCACATAAAACCAGAGATACTGAAACGAATGGAGTAGAAACTGGGGAAGAGCCTCAAACACATGGGCACAGGGGAAAAATTCCTGAACAGAACACCAATAGCTTATGCTCTAAGATCAAGAATTGACAAATGGGATCTCATAAAATTGCAAAGCTTCTCTAAGGCAAATACCACTGTCAATAGGACAAAATGGCCACCAACAGATCGGGAAAAGGCCATCCAGAGTGTTTTATTTTGCAGAAGTCTCATCATCAAGATAGAGAGACAAGCACCTGAGCTTGCAGGCCTGATTTAAAGCACATTAGGGAGTTCCGGGGTAGGTGACCTCCATGTTAATCTGTTAGGTCCATCTCTATGGACATTCCATTGCCGAGGTGTGGGGGCTGGAAACTTGCTGGGCAGGTCTGGAAACTGCTGCTGACCAATGTCCTCGCCTTAGGCCAGGTGGCAGGGCAACTTCTGAGGCCTGGATTTGTCTGGAATTTCCCAGTTCTTGGGAATAGAGCTTTAGGCCTAGTCTCCTTAACTGCCAATTTGAAGCTTGTCATGGAAGCAGCCTAGTCTTCTCAATACTACTGTTCTGCTTACAGGAATGTAGCAATAAAATGACTCCTAGTGGCACACGGTTATACTTAGAGATCAATGCCTTGCTCAGCCATCATCAGAGAAGATTCCTCCTGCAGCAGATGGGAACAAATACAGAGACCCAGGACCAGATAATGTGCAAAGAATCAGAGACCTTGGAACACTCAACTCAATAGGAAGTCACTATCAATTCTGTTCCCACAAAGCTCAGGGAACCCTGCTGAAGAGAAGGTAGGGGGGTTGCAAGAGCCAGAGAGTGATAGAGGACATCCAGGAAACAAGGCTGTCTAAACACACCAGTACCAATGCGCACATGAACTACAGAGACTGTGGCAGCATGCACAGGGCCTGCACATGTCTGGGCCTGAGGGCCTCCCACAAGCCCACATCCCTAACCCAGAAGCTATCTCCAGTTGATAACCACTTGCAAATGAAAAATTGGTTTTCCAAAGGACTTTTATTGAGTATACATACCAGGCTTAAGCGCAGGCCCCATGCCCAGCAGCAGATGGCCAACACAAAACAACCTTAATGGTATTTTTAGAGTTTCTTTTTCTTTCTTTCTTTTGTTTCATAATGCTTTGTCTGGACTGTTTTTTTTTCTTTCCCTACAGGTATTTAGCTTACATATTATGGTTTCTGATTTTGTATTTTTTGGGGTCTCTGTGTTTGCTGATGTGTCTATATGTGTTTCTTATGGTTTTTTTTCTTTGACTTTTTGTTTCTCTGTTCATTTGTTTTGTCTTATTCAAGTTTATTTTTAGTTTATCTTATTTCACTATTAAATTTTAGGTGCCTGCTTGTTTTCTAATAAGCAAGAACAAGGAAGGATGTAACTTTGGGCAGGTGGGGAGGAACTTGGAGGAGTTGGGAGAAGGAAAAGTATAATCATAATATATTGCATGAAGAAAATCTGTTTTCAATTAAAAAAAAAACCTACTCTATGGCAAGGATCCTGATAAAGAAGTTAAGAAAATATGGAGCCGTCCTCAAATGTCCCTTGCCACAAAAGAGACTTAATGGCTTGAAAGAAGCTTCCTTGGAGCAGTACAGAGCTAACCCTAACAATAACACTCTGAAAAGGCTTTGCAGATGAAAACAATAAATGTAATGACTCAGCCAAAAGAGAGAGGAGAGTGGATGGAGAGAAAAGGGCAAATAGGGAAAGGGAAATAGCATAATGGTATTTCTAACTTAAATTTAATAGAACAGAGTTCTAGCTAACTGCATTCTGTTTGTGTTTTTTTTTTTTTTTTAATTTATAGCTACATTAACTTCATACTTATTTGCTTAAAGCCATTTAAGATTACTTTGTGGCTGTTTTGTCTTTAAATCATATCACTCTAGATATATAATCAAATTATGTATCTTAAAGTCCCTGGAAGTGATCCTCTTCTGTGTACAATTCTGCTGCTCACAGGACCTACAGTTCTCATTCACTTGTTTCAGTGGGTCACAATTTTAGGAGTTTCTTTTTTTTCTTTTTGACTTGGTTTTATTTTAGCCCACATCCGTATTTCTAAAACTTACAGCTAGAAAACCAAGTTCAGTTTCCACTTCTGTCATTCCATCCTGTTTCTCTTTTTTCTTTCGTTTCTCCAAATTTTGGCTCACATTTCTGATCTTCACTTACTCATCTCGAAGCTCATTTTTAAATATGTGAAGATTGTTTCCATGCTCTTTTGTAACTTTCTGATACTCCATGATGGGGGTACGTTATGTCTATTTAGTCTACTGACATTAAAATGACGTTAATACACAGCATTGAGTATATGTCATTTATGTTTTTCACAGTATGACATTGAAATAGCAAATTCGTTTCTTGGTGTTTTGGTCCAGTTTGCATTCCCACTTCATCTCTCTTTTTGTCTTTTTAAAATTTAATTTCATTCCTCCGCTTATTCACTTTACATCCCAATCACTGCCCCCTCCTGGTCACCACCCCCCAATCCTTCGCCCATGTCCCCTCTGAGCGAGTGGAGGGCTTCCCTGGGTATTTCCCTACCCTGGCACTTCAAGTCTCCAAGAGGCTAGGCGCCTCCACTCCCACTGACAGCACACAAGGCAGCCCAGCTAGAAGAACATATCTCTGGTACAGGCAACAGCTATTGGGAAAGTCCCCATTCCAGTTGTTCAGGACCCACATGAAGGTCAAGCTGCACATCTGCTACAGATGTGCCAGGAGGACTAGGTCCAGCCTGTGTATGTTCTTTGGTTAGTGGTTTAGTCTCTGAATGCTCCAAGGGTCTAGTTGACTCTGTTGGTCTTCCAGTGGAGTTCCTATTCCCTTTGGAGCCCTGCAATCTTTCCCCCATCTCTTTGATAAGAATTCTCAATCTCCATCCACCATTGGCTATGGGTGTCTGTATCTGTCTGAGTCAGCTGCTGGGTGCAGCCTCTCAGAAGACAATATGCATCTGTCTGGAAACATTAGATCATCATCAATAGTGCCAGGGATCAGTGCTTGCCCAAGGAATGGGCCCCATGCTGGCCTGGTCTTTGGTTGACTACTCCCTCAGTTTCTGCCCCATACTCCATGCCTGTATCTCCTGCAGACAGGATAAACCCTGGGCCAAAAGTCCTGTGGGCAGGCCAGTGTCTCCACTGCTCCACTGGGGACCCTGCCAGACCACAGGAAGTGTCCTCCCCAAGCTCCACATGTCCAATGCTGTGAGGCGGAGCAAAGGTCACCCCCCACTGATTTCCAGGTGCCTACCCTATCCCAGGTCTCTGTCTAGTCCTGGAGACCCCCCTCCCACCTCCTCACCCCCCTGCCAGTTGCAGACCTCCGTTCACCATCACGGCCATCTAGCCATCATTCCTGACCTTCCCCACAACTGATTCGGAACCAACCCCCATTCCCCTCCCTCCCAGTTCCCTCCTTCCACCTGCTTCTTATGACTATTTCATTCCCCCTTCTGAGCGAGAATCTAGCATCCTCACTTAGGCCTTCTTGTTTAGCTTCTTTGGATCTGTGGATTCCAGGCCTCTTAATAAAAGCCGCATAGAGCCAGTGTGACTCATAGGTAATTTGGTCCTTTTGCCTCACTTGTCTCACAGCCGTATTCAGAGCTCACATGTCATGATTTTCCCTGCGGCATACCTTGCACTAAAACCCAGTGAGTTGCCTGGTAGCAGTAAGGCAGCCTTGGCGGCAAGCTTAGTCTTGTTGTGAGCCACTTACCAACCAAGCTGCCTGCCTGGGCCTGAAGAACGGTCCGGAACATATTAAATAGCCTTGACTGACAGAATAGATGCTATCTGTGCCCCCCCCCCCCCCCCCCCCCAGCCAACCACATGAGTTTGTTCATGCACCTTGTGTAAAGAAGGACGCATCCCACATGTATCTCTCTAACGTATTTGCTTTCTGTTCATCATGATCAACTGAAATAAGCCACTGAAGGCTCTCAAAACGCAGTCCTGTTGTCTTGTTCCCGGAGAGCGAGCCTGCAACTGGACTTAGCTTTCACTTCCCTCACAGCCTCCCTCTGAGTTTCCTTGGAACTTTCGCCATCTTGTGGCAGGACTGTAGGAATGAGAACTCTTCCGAGTTCCTAAGTAAAGAACAGCAGATCAATATTCTTTACTACATTTTATTTGTTTATGTGTGCTGTTTTTGCCTTGTCTATAATGTACTTCAAACTATTTCCATTTCAGTGGTGTGTCGTATCTCAGTTAACTTAAGATGTGTATTTGTCTCTTATTTTATCACCTCTGAAACCAGTGTGAATGTTGCCATTAATATGTCATAGTTTAATCGTCTGCATTTTTGAGACTGTTTTGATGTGTTAATGAGTGATGGAACTTATAAAACCATGATATCTCACTCTCAAAGAGTCTATTCTTTAATGAAATACTGCATCCACCTACAAAATAATCTTTTGAATTTCTAGTCTCAAGTTGAGGTGGTAGAGGTAGGAAGAGGGGGTACATTTGGAATGTATTCTGAAGGGAAGGGGGGACTAGCTATATTTATTCACATTGGTGAACCGTTTTGCAGTACACTTTAAATTGTTTTTAATACATAGTCTGAGGATGGCTAGTCACTTTTTGATTTGTCTTTATCAAAAATATACACTAAGAAGTGATTCCTCAGTGTTTGAAATAGCCTGCCCAGGTGTTCCATCCTACAATGTAGCTAGACCCTAGAATGCTCACATTCTCCTATCTGAAGCCTAGACTAAATCAAAAGTTCTTAAACTGTGCATCCTGTATCCTTTTGTCCCAGTAGTAAGCTTTTTCTTTTCTTAACATAAATAACACTTGTCCTGGAACTTTCTATGTAGACAAGTTTGGCCTCAAACTCACAGAAATCCACTTGCCTCTGCTTCCCAAGATTGTAGGGAGTAAAGGTGTGAACATGCAGAGCCCCTAAAATGTATTAAAAATACAGTCGATGACATATGAATGTGTGATTCTTCCCCTTGGTAGTAATACAGTATAGTATAATTGATATCATATATTAGCATCATAGGAAGTAATGTGTTTTAAATAACTTATTCATCATCAAATGATCAATTTAAACTGATTAACTTATCTTCATCACCTTGCATAATTGTTGTTTATGGTGAGAACACTTAGGCTCTACTCAGCAATTGTTATGCATATCATACATTAGCATGATCAACAGTTGTAATGGTACTTACTCGATTCCCAGTCTTCCTCCACATGTGGCTCTAGTACTCCATCTTAAAGGGCTCTTTTGATGTTGTGCTTTTCCCACAGTAAATGACAAGATTCTCCTCCTTTCAAAGATTGGGAATATCATAGGCACTAGGGAAAAATATACTAAATAGTTGTGTTAGACTACTTTCTAAATACTATTTATTTTAGTACTGGGTTTGGCTTTTATCAAAAAGCTTCTAGTTGTTGTAAATGACAGTTAGTGGAGGTTCTCATCACTATCCAAAGTACCAAGAATAGGTGATGCTGGAGTGCTTGGTCTACATGAGACATCTGTATCACACCCTCCAAGGTTCTGAGAACATTTGATAAGGAGGAGAGAAAAGAATGTAAGCGCCAGAGTATAAGGAGATATACAACTCTGTGTATGTTTTCTGGATACATGCTACATACATACACTGCACTCATGAACTCACTGCAGCTGTGGTTATTTGTACACCAGAAGGACACGTTTGGGCTATCAACATTTTATCATGAACTGGAGAGGGGCCCGCGAAGCTCTCCACCTCCCTGAGGTGATCGGCAGTGCAGTTAATGGTTGCTGAGAAGCTGTCATTTTCTTTAGCAGTCTAGTCACTGACAAGTTGCCCTCGCTCCATTAAATAACTTTCCAGCCATGCTTGTACCAGCATCTCATAATTAAAGTCACTGGGTTACACACAGAAAAAAGGACATGAAAGTAGAAGAGACTTGTTGGGAAGAAGAAAAGTTTCAGCAGGAGAGGGAGAGAGAAAAGAGAGGGGAAATGACTCAAATTCAGTATATACATGGACAAATATGTCAAAGATTTTCAAAGTTGGGAGGAAAGCTGGCTTTTATAGTACTAAATATGGCATTTCCAGAAAGAAAAGAAGGAAGATAGGGAAGGAGGGTGGAAGGGGAGGAGGAAGGGAAATAAAGGAAGGAAGCAAGCAAGGAAGGAAGGAAGCCTGTAACAGTAGCAGTGAACATGTAATCCCAAGTCTCAGGAAATGGATATTAGAGGAACCACCCCCTAGGGATTGTTTGCCAGCCAGTCTAGCTGAATCAGCGTGTTTCAGGTTGAGTGAAAGACCCTGACTCAGAAAATAAGGTGTCCAGGCATAGTGGAAAATGCCTATAATTCTAGCACTCAGGGGCCAGGAGCAGGGGCAGGGAGCCAGGGAGGCAGGGAGGCAGGCAGGGAGGCAGAGAGGTAGAGAGAGGCAAAGAGGCAGAGAGACAGAAAGGCAGAGAGGCAGAGAGGCAGGGAGACAGAGAGGCAGAGAAGCAGAGAGACAGAAAGGCAGAGAGGCAGAGGGGCAGAGAGGCAGAGAGGCAGGGAGCCAGGGAGACAGGGAGCCAGGGAGCCAGGGAGCCAGGGAGACACAGAGGCAGAGGAGGAGAGATGGAGAGGCAGAGTGGAGAGTCCTCTAGAGAGGCTGAGAGGCAGAGAGACAAAGGTAGGCAAATGTTTATGAGTACATCTGCTGGCTACCTTAGACAATCTGGGAATAAGCATTACCTGACCTCTGCTTTCACTTTTGCATAATGGTCTTCCTGTATAAGTCCCTATGTTCACATTCTTCATTAGTAAAGACACCAGTTGTATCAACTTGTGATGGTTCATATATGCTCGTCCCAGGCAGTGACACTATTAGAAGGTGTGAAGCAGGTATGTTACTGTGGGTATGGGCTTTAAGACCCTTATTCTAGCGGCCTGGAAGCCAGTATTCTGCTAGCAGCCTTCAGATGAAGATGTAGAACTCTTAGCTCCTCCTGCACCATACCTGCCTGGATGCTGCCATGCTCCTGCCTTGATGATAATGGACTGAACCTCTGAACCTGTAAGCCAGCCCCAATTAAATGTTGTCTTTATAAGAGTTGCCTTGGTCATGGTGTCTGTTCACAGCAGTAAAACCCCAACTAAGACACTACCCTATTTCTCACCTCATATTAACTAATCGCATCTACAGTCTCCTTATCTCCAAATAAGATTGCATACTAGTGTTCTAGAATAAAATCCCAGAGACCGCTCAGCATGACCAAAGTTCAAACTGAGAATCTGTGTTAAGCAGGCTGGCAACTGCCTAGAGAGAAACACTTCTCACAGGACAGTCCTGAATATATATATTATAGGGAGTTTTATAAGACAACACAGAAAAACTACATCCTGGTTGGCAGTAGCAAGTGGAAGCAAACAAGCAGTTTAACAAAAACCAAAAATATGCAGTTAGCTGGGGAATTCTGACCCAGAGTTTCTAGGATTGGGTGCTTTCTCATAGGACTTTTCAGGGAAGGAGGTGGAAACTAAAGATGGCTTCAGCTGAGACAAGATGGAGAAACCTTTGCCCTGTCACACCAGCATACCGGAGTTATGCCTTTCACTATGAGATCTAGGAAGATACACACTTACTTGATACCAACCTTATGGCTTCTTCAGCACACTGAGACAATTTTCATCTCAGATCCTTCAGTATAAAATCCCAAAGACATGTGACTGTTTCCTTCTCAATGTTCAGGTCTGGGAATTACGGCACAAACCACTCAGACACTAATGTCAATCAAACAGGGCTGCTTTATTGAACCTACAACCCAAGACGGATTGATCAGGGCCTCAGACCAGACTTGGGAGCTGACTGAAGCCATGAATCTTTCTCAGGGCCAGTTTATAAAAATAAAATCCACAATCTGCTTATCTGCAGGTGCAGGAAGCGATGCCCAGTAGTCAGCTATTTTGGCTAGCAAAACAGAACAGTTCTAACTGATCTGTATTCTGATTGATCCTAAGTGAAGCTTCTGGTTGTGGAATTTCTTAACATTAACAAACGTCAGACCATAATAGGGTATGTGGTCAATTTGACCCTGCTCTGAGCCAAGCTATTTTTACTGCATCAGTACCAACACGAAATGACTGGCAGACATGGAACAAAATGGCTGCAGAAGCCTGCTCAGAACACAGAAGACATTTGTCCCTATGTAAACTCTTCTGTTTGATCAGCCTGTCCAAAATCACCCCTCTACCACATGCAAATCATTCTGGACTCCATTTCCTGTTTGAATTTTCTTTATAGAACTCATAATGGCCCCAAATGGTATGTTTATTTATCTGTCCCTCCTAGGATGTAAGTTCCATGGTGACAGAAAGCTTTCCCATCTTCTGGGCTTCGATATCAGCTCTTTGCACAGTACTCGTTTGATAGAAAATATTTCATAGCTGTTTATCACATGTAATTATATATCAATAAAAAGAAATAAACATAAATTAGATCATCTAAGCTTTTTAAACATGTATATAGCATAGACTTAAAGTTACATATATTTTAATTGATTAATTTTATAATACAGCCAATTGCTTTAAATGATATTTTTATCCCATAGGATTTATTTTAATGTATGTTGAATGAACATTAAGTAAGTTAATACTCACTTTGTTTTGTGAGTCTCTGGGAAGAACAGTAGAGGAAAGTTTTCTCTGAGGAAACTAGGGTTTATCTCAAACTCCTAAAGCCACTTATCTCTCCCCTTTGAAACAATGTAATCTTTTCAAGGAACCAATTATAAAACAATAAGGTAAATATACTCCTGTCTCCTCAAATTCCCCATTTTCCATTTCCTCGTGCTACCAGTAAACCTGCTGAGGGCAGTAGAAATCAGAGGCAACTGAAAGGAGGCCAGAAGCTCATTTGCATGCTTTTCTCAGATGGGAATGGCTCTATGGCTCTCTTCAGCCTTCCAGGCTCTTCCTGGGGCTCAATAAGCATAGGTTGATGGGCTACATATTAGGACAACGAGCATCCTTCTCTATAGATGAACCGATGCAGAGAAAGACAAGGAGGTTCAGCGGAGTTTTCTGAATGTTAAGACCATGCTAATGCTTTTTATTCTGTTCCTCAGATTTGTCAGTGGAAAAGTGGCCACCGAGCTTCCTGAAGCAGATCGAAGAGCCCAATGACCTTGGCCCTATCTCCCTTCTCCACGGTGTAGGATCAATGGCAGGTGCTAAGATAAATCAAAAACTCTACAAAGACTCAGGGTTTTTCCATTGTTTTGGGATTTCCCCCTCCCTGCCCCCCTTCCCCACATCAGCAGAGGGCTCTAGTCGGCATCTTTGAAGTTTATCTACCTAAAATTGGGCTTTTCCTGCAATAAAAAGGGAAGGAATCGTTTGGAATTTACCCTTTGCAAAGATTCAAGGAAATGCAGGAAAGAAAGTTGATTCTTAAAAACTTATTTCCCATCAGACAAATCTTTAAATAAAAGGAAGAAGGAATTGAAACCACGTTGTGAGATTAATTCTCAGCTTACTGACATTCGGCCTTTCCCCCAACCTACTTGCACAGGGACTTTTCAGTCTTTGTGGATTGTAAATACCTTTTAGCAAAGCATCTTAAATTAATATACACACGAATCACCTGCCGATCATGTTAAACTGAGAATTCTTGTTCTGTAGATCAGTGGAGGCTATGGTGGAATTGAGCGAGTGGGTCATTTGGCCATCCACTTGAGCTCTGCCCACCTCCAGCTGAGTAACGCACTCCAGCACCCCAGAGTCCGCAGCTCAAGTACTCCATCTTTTTTTTTTATCTGTTCACTTTATGTCCTGCTCACTCCTTCCCTCCCAGGCACCCCCTCCCACAGTCTTTCTCCACATTTATCCTTGCCTTGCTGGATTCCTCTGTCTCATCCTACCTTCAGATTTGCCTCTTCTAGCATCTCTTTGTGAGAAGCCAATGAAGCCCTGAATGAATGTATAAAGTGGCTTTGGTGTTAATTATGTATTAAATGCAGGCATTGTCTTAATTTAAATCTTGGAACTTTCAAATAGTTGTGTTTTTGACTAAAGGAATTGCCATTCAAGAGCAATGGAGTCAGCAGAGATCTGTTTAGTTTCTAGATCTGTTTAAGTAATAGTTTCCTTAAATAATATGATACTAAATGAAGCTTTTAAGTATTCTGATACTATTGGATTCATATCTATTTAGTAACTCTCTTATAACTCACCACTGTACCTCTAAAACTACCCATACTATTTTTAGCCTGCGATTCACACAAGAGTTTCATAAGAGATGAGTTTGCCATACTAGAGATATAAACGACTGCCTAGTCTATTGTATACTATACTCAAAAGTTTTTCACAGCCCTTCCATTCCCCATTGAATATAGGCCTCACTAATAATCACATTAACTAGTTAAGCCAAAGGATGATCACATTATTCAGTGATCGACAACTCTGTCCAAACCTAGCTCGTATCACATCTGGCTTGCAGCGTAAGAAAGGCTAGACTGATCAAATTCTATTATCACGAATCAGAAATGGCCAGGAGAACAGAATGTAGAAAGCGTATCTAAAGAAGCGTATCATGAGAAGGAAAGCTGTGAAGGAACAAAAAATAGAGAGATGGGAGGGGACTATCCATAGCAATAATAGAGAAGAGCTATATGAGAACATGGCTCCCCCTTTCTTGTAGTCCTTGAATTACAGAGATTCAAAACTAAGTGATAATGATGGAAATGCCCCCCAGAGACTGTAGGGATAAAGAAATAGTGGAGGTGAACATTTGTTCTAGGAAAGCTGTGAGGAAGTAAAATAAAACACCAGATAGTGTAGTTTGGTAGATGTTTTAAAAATATTTTATTTTACTTCATGTGTATGGATGTTTTATCTGCATGTTTCCATGTACATCAGTGCATGAGATAGGTGATTGGTGACAGAACAAATTATTATTGTTATTAAATAGTACAATCACCATTCGGAAAACTGCTCCACCCTTACTCAATCATATGATCTATCAATGTTCACTCCTAGGTATATGCACAAAAGAATGGACTGTTGCAGAATATTTGATCACACTGTGAACACAGAGGTTGTGTTTACTGGAAAAACCTATTTCTAGTTGTGGTGTGGCTCAGCTCTTAGTACTCACCTTTAATCTCAAACAAGTTAGTTTGTAGAAAGAAGCACCCATGTTTGAAAGTAGTGTCTAATTGAGTGGCAGACAAAGGGAAAAATCAGAGAAAGATTTAGAATAGGATCTGCCCAACTCTAACGAGAAGAGATAGGAAAGGGGAGATATTTAAGAGAGAAAAGCACAGAGAAAAGCAGGAGGCAGTTTGACAGGGAGAGTTTTACAGAGACAGGTTGAAGAGAGAACAAGCTAGACACAGGTAAAGACAGGATGAGTCAGACAGAGAATGAGAAGGAACTGGAAGATTAGAGCAGATTGCCAAAGTTAGTATAAGGCTAAGCAGAGCAATTCAGGAGAAGGACCAGCGAGGCCAGATTGAGTCCATTATCGTGGAGAGGAGTTTGAACCAGAGCAGCTGAGTTGATCAAGCCAGCCAGAGATCAGAAAGAACAAGAAAGGGTGAATGTATTCAGCAGTGAGTCTCAGAAGCTAAGAACATTCTGGGGTCAGATTAGATTTTATGAATGCTAGAAGCTTCCAGGACTAGGCCTAGGTTAGCAGACAGAAGCAGTCAGCCTCAAAGATGAGAATTACATCAGGTAAATAAAAGATACTTTTGCAAGGGATCACAGATGTTCCAGTAAAAATTTGCACATAAATGTTCATAGCAACACTATCCATAACAACTAGAAGATGGATGCAGCCAAATATATGCATCAATGGACAAATAAGCAAAAATCGGTTTATCTCTTGAGTAGAGTTTTCTTTTTGGAAAGAAAGAGTAAGAAGCCCAGATACTTCCACTTGACATTGAAAGATCTTGAAAACATTCTGCTCAGGGAAAGAAACTAGACACAAGTGGTAGTATATGATGATTTCCGTTATATAAACTGTCTGTAACAGGCAGATCCACAGAAGCCAAAAGCAGATGCCAGAATGCTAACAATTATTGCTAAAGTCTGGGAGAGGTGGATAGAAGTGACTGCTTAATGAGAGGGTTTTTCTCATGTGGCAATGAAAGTGTATGTGTATATGTAAATACTTGTCCATGTCTCTCTGTGTGTGTGTTACCCTCAGAGGCCAGAAGAGGTGGTTATACACCATGGAACCAGAGTGACTGTTATTGTCATTTGTCATATGGTTGCTGGGAAGCAAATATGAGTCCTCTGAGAACAGCAAGCACTCTTAACCACAGAGCCATCTTTCCAGGCCCCAGACTGTACATTTTTAAAGGGTTAAAATGGTGGATTTTGTAATATGTGCATTTTATAATGATAAAACATCTTATTTATGTATAGGCATTGCCTGCCCCCACAAGTCAATTGGTGAAGCCCTGAAGCAGAACAGGACTTAGGAATACAGGTCCTGTTCATGAACACAGGGAAAACAGCATGTGGGGCTTCAGCTGCAACCTGGGGCATTTCATCCATGCAGTAATTGTGATTCTCCTTTCCCAAACACCAAATCTTCTCTGGATTTCAAAGTACTTTCCCTCTATCATAAGGCCAATTCTCCTATTTCTCCCTTTTAAAAAAACAACAAAAAATTTTTAAAAAAATCAGCAAACTATAGCAAGATTCAACTCATATTCCTGTTTTCAAAATTCAAATAATCATATCGTATACTCTCAGTAAAGGAGGATAAATATTTGCTTTTAGTTTGAGGAATGCTTTTTCCTCTGTGTGAGCTGAGTGTTTCTAATGTAAGAAACAAAAGTGGTGCACTTCCTTATTTAAAAGGCTACTCATTTGCATCCTGCTGTATATGTGAGAAAAGACTTCTGACTCATTTACCCCATGTATGTACATGATAAAGGGCGTGCTTTGTCAGCCTTTAGCTCTGCAAACTTGCAGCTATACCTTCTGTCCCAGACAAAGCAGGGAACTTCCATACCCTTTCTTACCATCTGGGTTTGCTTTCCTGTCACCACCATAGCAAGTCTTAGAGGCACTGAGGCAGCATATTTTTATCATCTCACAGTTCTAGATGCCAGATGTCTGCAGAGTATAGGGCTAAAATAAAAGGCACAGTAGGCTGTGTTCTTTTCAGGAGGCTCTCAGGTATTCTCAACTCATGGGCTCCATGAAGCCCAGGACAGCTATGCATGTGATGGCACAACACAGAGTTAGAGACATGTTTAAAACAGAATAGAATTTTTGGTTATTTCTTTGGTAACTTAATTGTATGATTGATCCTTGAGTGTGAACTTTGTAGATGACAATGCCTTGTGGCAATGTCAAAATATTGGGCATGCCTACTGGGAAAATTTTTCCTCTCTTTTCCATCTTTGAGAGGTGGCCCTTTTTTTTTTTTTTTTTTTTTTTTTTTAACCTTTGCCTTCTGGCTTCCCTGCCCAGTTTTTCAAGTCAGCAATAACAGGGTACATTCTCATATCCCAGAATCCTGACCTGTTCTGTTTCCATCTTTCATTTTTATGGCTTCCTGTGCTTGCTTAGGCCATCTATCTAATCCACAGTCATCACCTTACTTTAAAGTCACATGATTAGTCAGTCTATCTTAGGTCCACCTGCAACACTCACTCCTTTTTATCTTAGGAGGCTTATTGGCTTAGAGGGTCCAATGCTTATTTAAGATGGATTCACGTTCTGAGGGAGAGGGAGGCATACTCCTGCCTATGATACCACTACTTTAAAATATGTGTTAGACATGGCCATCTGTAGAGAGCTTTATGTTCAGACATAAGGAGTGATCGGCAAGAGACAGGAAGTATTTGAAAAGAATAAATAACAATGGAAGTTTTCATAGGTGCAGAAGATGTAAAAAGAGAAGAGGAACTTTGGCAGGAAAATCTAAGAGGATACCACGTGATCACTGAAGCGATCAGAGAAGGCTTTCTAGAGGATCAGGAACAGGTTCAATGTTTGGAGTTACTTTTAGTGAGGGGGTTCTGTGTCTTGAACTCAGGGACTTGTGCCTAACTCTAACCTACTAAGCCATATCCCCAACTGCTAGTCTTAAAGAAACAATGTAAGACTAGAATAATATATGTAGTATATATTATTATATGTGTATAAATATATAATACATTCAAAGTAAATATATGATCACATCATTAAGTTAAAATATAATCATGTCATTCTTATCTCTGAGCTGAGAAAATCTTATACACATTTTTTGGAAATGAGGTCTCATGTATCCTATGATGACCTTGAACTCACTATTATGCAGCTGAGATGACAATGAACTTGTGATCCTCTTGCCTATATCTTCTGAGTGCTGGGATTGAAGATGTACTCCACCATGTTTGGTTTATATAGTAGTCCAAAGACCTTGAATATGGAACCCAGGGCTTGGAGTATGCTAGATGAATACTCTTCTCCATCAGCTAAGATGGATGCTTTAGAAGGATCTTGTTTACTGTGTTACAGGAAAAAGAAGCTAAGACCTGTAGAAATTAGACTTTTTTGAAGGCTTCTGAGAGTCAAATTTAGATTAATCGCATCCCATGGACTTTAATAGACTGTTAGTTTGATGAGGTTTTATTCTGTTTCTGCATGGTGAGGAGAACTGATTTCAAAGAATTCCACAGCCATCACACACTTTGATTTTTCTGGGCTGAGTCATTTTTTTTTCTCATTGTGACCAAGGCCAGATTGTTCCTTTAAGAGCTTTATAACCTAAGGCTAAAAAGGATCATCTAACATCATCTTCTATGAATTCAAATAAGAAACAACAACAAAATAAATATAACAAGATATCACTAGTTTCTTTTGAATATACCAGCTATCATGTTCTCTGTTGTTGTTATTAAATATATTTATTTGGTTTTATGTGAAGCTGTTAAGTTAGAAAATTAAAAGTCATCCAAATAGAATTTAATACTTTTTAAAGAACAGCCATTCATTGGATGTTTATTGGGCAGTCATAGAGCTAAGATGAAAGGATGGACCATACAGAGACTACCCCTCCACGGGGGATCCATCCCATAATCAGTCATTAAACTCAGACACTATGGCATAGGACAGCTAGTGCCTACTTAAGGGACCCTGATTTAGCTATCTTATACAGAAGTGGATGCTCATAATCATCTAAGAGGGAACACAGGGCCCACAATGGAGAAGCTAGAGATAGAACCCCAGGAGCTGAAGGGG
Organism: Mus minutoides; assembly: GCA_902729485.2. Taxonomy (NCBI): domain Eukaryota; kingdom Metazoa; phylum Chordata; class Mammalia; order Rodentia; family Muridae; genus Mus; species Mus minutoides. Next base: position 3,172,451 of record LR756403.1, on the reverse strand, counting down.
TCTGCAACCCTAGAAGAGGATCAACAATATGAACTAACCAGAACCCCCAGAACTCATGTCTCTAGCTCCATATGTAGCAGAAGATGGCCTAGTCGGTCATCATTGGGAAGAGAGGCCCCTTGGTACTGCAATCTTTATATGCCCCAATACAGGGGAACGCCAGGGCCAAGAAGTGGGAGTGGGTGGACAGGGGAGCAGGGAGGGGGGAGGGGACTTTAGGAATAGCATTTGAAATGTAAATTAAGGAAATATCTAATAAAAAAAATACCAAAATAAAAGGATTTACTTCTGAATTTGCCTGGTTTCTCTGAAGGAAATCCCACAAATAGAGTCACCACTGGTCCAATAGCACCCAGGACCCTCTGCATTTTCTCCCTCATACCCTGCCTCAGTTCCCTTTTCTTTCACTTCTGCATTCTTGAAACTATAACGTAAAGTGAAATGCTCACAAATAAATTGTGGTCATGGTCAGGTTTGTGAGAACCTAACAAGAAGTTTGCACTTAACAGAACCAGGATAATCATTTTTTATGTTATTCTTTAGATAGTTAGCTAGATGAGTTGTTTTTTTATGATCAATTTCAGAAATCAATATTTAAGAATTTTACACTTACTCTTTTTATCTCTTATTGAAAATGGATTTGTTTTTCATACAATATAGCCCGATGATAGTTCCCCTCCTTCTCCTCCTCCCAGGTCCTTCTCTCCTCTCCTTCCTTACAGATTCACTCCCTTTCTGTCATATTCAGAAAAGAACACGTTTCTAAGATATAACAACCACACCTGACAATGTAATAATATAATAAGATAAAGCAAAAACTAACACTGAAGTTGGTCATGGCAACCCAACAGGAAGAAAGGAGTTCGGAGCTGGGCGTGGTGGCGCACGCCTTTAATCCCAGCACTTGGAGGCAGAGGCAGGCGGATTTCTGAGTTCAAGGCCAGCCTGGTTTACAAAGTGAGTTCCAGGACAGCCAGGGCTGTACAGAGAAACCCTGTCTCAAAAAACAAAATCAAAAATAAAAACAAAGGAGTTCCCAGAGCAGGCACAAGAGTCAGAGACACACCCGTTCTCACAGTCAGGAGTCCCATAAAAATACTAAGCTAATAGCTATAATATACACACTGAGGACCTGGTGCCGACTTGTGTAGGTCCTGTGCTTGTTGCTTCAGCCTCTGTGAGACCTTATGGGCCTTGCTCACTTGACTGAGAGGGCCTTGTTCTCCTGGTAGTCTCCATCCCCTCTGGCTCTTACAAGCTTTCTTTCTATTATTATTATTATTATTATTATTATTATTATTATTATTATTATTATTTTCTTTTTTTATTTTTATTTATTTTTTTTCTACTTTTATTAGATATTTTCTTCATTTACATTTCAAGTGTTATCCAGCTAGTTCCCTATATCCTCCCCCCTCCCGGCCCTGCTCCCCTACCCACCCGCTCCCACCCCTTGGCCCCGGCGTTCCCCTGTATTGGGGCATATAAAGTCTGCATAACCAAGGGGCCTCTCTTCCCACTGATGGCCAACTAGGC
>LR756403.1:3115665-3168024 GCA_902729485.2 Mus minutoides | reverse complement strand
CTAGGTGCGACTGCTGGGTTCAGAGGAGAGATGGCGGGGTGGGTGGAGCTATGGCTGGGTCAGGCCCAGCCTCCGGTCGGGCGGAATTCTCAGATCCTGCCCCTGCAGGCAACTGCTGGCCCACTGCTCCCCAAACCTCCGCTGAAGTCCACTCACGCGTAACCCCGATGAGATCTTAAAGTCCTGGGGTATGCGAAGCACAGGGCAGGCCCTAGGTGCGACCACTGGGTTCAGAGGAGAGATCTATTTTTATTTTTTTTTATTATTATTTTTTTTTTTGGTTTTTCGAGACAGGGTTTCTCTGCTTAGTCCTGGCTGTCCTGGAACTCACTTTGTAGACCAGGCTGGCCTCGAACTCAGAAATCCGCCTGCCTCTGCCTCCCAAGTGCTGGGATTAAAGGCGTGCGCCACCACCGACAAGCTTTCCATCTCCTCTTCCACAGGATTTCCTGAACCCCAAGGGGAAAGATTTGGTGAAGACCTCCCATTTAGATTCACTCTCTCTGTATAATGTCTGATTATGGGTCTCTATATTTGTTCTGACCTGCTGCCAGAGGAAGCGTCTCTGATGATAACTAAGTCACTGATTTATGAGTATACCAGGATATCATAGAGGAGTAATTTTATCGATTATTTTTTAGGTAGGAGAACATCAGTGACTTTTATTGATATAGTAGTGGTTGCTTTTTGTTGTATTCACTTTACATCCACTCACTGCCCTCCTCCCAGTCATTCCTTCCCACAATCCTTCTCCCCTCCCCCATCCCCTTTACCACGGAGTAGTTGGGGCCCTCCTGAGTTTCCTCCCACTCTGGCATACCAACGCTGGGCCAGACGCATCCTCTCCCACTGAGGCCAGACAAGGCAGCCAAGCTAGAAGAACATATCCCACATGCAGTTAACAGCTTTTGGGATAGCCCTCATTCCAGTTGTTTGGGACCCACATGAAGACAAAGCTATGCATCTGCTACATACACGTGGAGAGGCCTAGGTCCAGTTCATGTATCTTTTTTGATATTTTCTTTATTTCCATTGCAAATGTTATCCCCTTTTCTGGTCACCCCCTCCCAGAAGCCCCCTATCCCATCCTTCCTCCCCCTGCTTCTATGAGGGTTTTCTTCCACCCACCCACTCACTCCCACCTCCCTGCCTTGGTTTCTCTACACTGGGGCATCTATCGATCCTTTATAGGACCAAGGACATTTCCTCCCATTGATGCATGAGAACGCCATCCTCTGCTACATATGCAGCTGGAGCCATGTGTACTCCTTTGTTGATGGCTTACTCCCTGGGAGTTCTGGGGGATCTGATCGGTTGATATTGTTGTTCTTCCTGTGGGCTTGCAAACCCCTTCAACTCCTTTAGTCCTTTCTCTAACTCCTCTGTTGGAGACCCCACACTCAGTCCAATGGTTTAGCCCATGTATCTTAATTAGGGTTTCCATTGCTATGAAGAGACACCATGTCCCATGTAACTGTTATAAGGACAACATTCAATTGGGACTGGCTTATAGGTTCATAGGTTCAGTCCATTATTATCAAGGCAGGAGCATAGCAGTGTCCAAGTAGGCATGGTGTGGGAGGATCTGAGAGTTCTACATCTTCATCTGAAGGCTGCTAGCAGAATACTGGCTTCCAGGCAGCTAGGATGAAGGTATTAAAGCCCACACCCACAGTGACACACTTCCTCCACTAAGCCCATCCTTCCTAATAGTGCCACTCCCTGGACCAAGCATACCATCACCCTGTGTATGCTCTTTGGTTGTTGGTTCAGTCTCTGAGATCCCCAAGGTTCCTGGTTAGTTGACTCTGTTGGTCTTCCTGTGGAGTTCCTATCTCCTTCCGGGTCCACAATCCTCCCTCCTATTCTTCCATAAAAGTCCCAAAGTTCCATCAGCTGTTTTGCTGTGGGTGTCTGCATCTGTCTGAGTCAGCCTAGACTCCTGTTTTCAAGCATAGTAGAGCATCATTAATAGTGTCAGGGATTAGTGCTTGCCCATGGGATGGATCTCAAGTTGGGTCAGTAATTGGTTGGCCATTCCTTCAGACCCCAAAGAAGCTAAACAAGAAGGAAGACATAAGTGAGGATGCTTGCATCTCACTTAGAAGGGGGAATAAAATTGTCTTAGGAGGCAGATGGAGGGAACTGGGTGGAAGAGGAGATGGGGAGGGGAGTGAGGGGGTTCAGGATCTGGTATGGGGAAGTACAAGAGAGATGGCCATAGGGCCATGGGAATGAATGGAAATCTGCAACTGACAGGGGTGAAGAGGTGGGGGGGGGGCATCTCCAGGAAGAAAAAGAGACCTGGGATAAGGAAGGGACCCAAGAAGCAATGAGGATGACCTTAGCTGTAACTCACAGCATTGGATCCTGAAGAGGCCACTTGCTATTGCCAGGCAAGAACCCCACCCCAGTGGAGTGTTAGGGACACTAACTCACGTAAAAAAAACTTTCAACTCAAAATTTATCCTGGCTACAAGAAATGCAGGGACAAGGGGATGGAGCAGAAGTTATTGATATTTTTTAGACCAGTACTGCTTGATTTTACCTTAGATCTCTGGGCTGGGTGTGGGTTCCTTCTTGTGGAGTGGGCATTAGATCAAATCAGACATTGGTAGGCTACTACCACACATTTTGTGCCACCTAGTATATTTTGCCAGCAGAACAGATTGTAAGTGAAAGGTTTTGTGCTAGGGACACAACTGGGGGACTGCATCCAGGGGAACACAGAGAGAGGAGAAAGTCTGCAGGCAGCCCTACTGGACTTTCTGGCAGGCATGGCCATCATATTCTTTGAAAGGGTCCTGTGTGTGTGTGTCAACACCACCTGTTACATAGCAATTCCTGGAGATGTACAAGAACAGGAAGTTTAGGACAAGTGATGAATGAGACAAGTAATCAGAAAAAAAGAACTGTCAAGTAGCCTTAGCTGGGCAGTGGTGGTGCTCGCCTTTAATCCCAGCAGTCGGGAGACAGAGGCAAGCGAATCTTTGAGTTTGAGGCCAACCTGGTCAATAGAGCCAGTTTTAGAACAGCCAGGACTAAATAGAGAAGCCTTCCCTTGGAAACAAAATGAAATATCAGCAACAACAAAGCAGTTAAAGTTATGGAAGGGTTGAAAGCGTATAAGAATCCACTCACTAACCACCAATGACACTGAAGGACTCTGGATGTCTCCAGGAAGCAACCGAGTTCAAATTTAATCAATGTCAATAATCTATAAACCTGGGAAATGCAAACATTAAGATGGTAGATGAAAGAATACAGGGTGGGGAAGACTGTTAGAATATTTGGAGTTGATGGGAGGAAAGCATTTTCTAGTGAATTTGTGGAAATGGGGGATTTTTTGGTAAAAAAAACAGAGGGTGTATTTCATTGTTTATAGAAGAGAGGTTTCAGTTTAGAGGCATGGCTATTGCAGTTGAATAAGCTGCTATAATTTTCTTGCTAAATGATCTTTCTACAGTAATTCTCCACTCAGATCATTCAGCTATCTTATCTTAGCTCAGGGTCATTGATAATCAGCATTATCAACTGACTTAGTAGTACATCAGTGAGAGTGGGGACACAGCATAGTACTTTAGGAAATGAATATAAATGAATACAGTAAAGGCCGTGATCACACATTCAAGGTTAGAGGATATTTGAAACATATTTAGTTCACACTCCATCCAGTGCTGATATTTTTACACCAGGTAACTGGCAAGGAATCGTCTGATTTTCATTAGGTATCTCAAGTAAGAATGAACCACTCCCTCTTTACTTCTTTGAATACTAGAGTTAGAAAATTAGCTTTGTATTAAAAACAAAATGTGCTATTGTGGAGTCCTCATTTGTAGGTCCTCTCCTTATGTCCACACCCAGGAGTGAATTATGCATATACTCCTATCCATGACAAATCTCTTTTCCAAGATGCATTTCCTAAAGTCATTATCTTCTCCTAATACAGTATGTCTCAAATCCTGGTCACCCTCCTACACACAAGCTCCAGCTTCCTCTTTTCAGATGTGGTCTTTGGCTTCTCCAATGTTCTGTGCAACCTCCAACAGTAGGTCATTTTGTGATGAGTCACTAAAGCACCAGGCCACTCCAACTTCCCTCTGTGAATGCTTCCTTCCCCACGGAATGAACCTGAAGTGGCCATGAGTGTATCTGGGATACAGCTACAGTGATATTGCTATACAGATAGTCAATCTGTGACATATTTATCTTTGGTTTAGGGCAATATGGACTGTGTGCATTCTTGCACATGTCTGTGTATAATTAACTGATTTCTAGATGCCCTAGTGTAAGAATTATTTCTATAAATACTCTTAACACCTGCTGTTCCAATTTCACTCTGTATTGCATAACACTAAGGTGCAGGTGTCTTACCCAGATAATGAAAATGTTACTTTTATGGGTTTTGTGGTGCGGAAGAGATTTTTTAGCTTTTAAAAATAAATATAAAGTGTGCTGTGTGTGGAGCTATATTCTTATAATGAGTAAAACTTTTATGGCATAAAATTATACATTAACAAAGCTGTTAAAACAAGCAATGGTTTCTTCTTTTAAATTGCCTTTTGTGCATAATGTAAAATAAGACAAGAATATGTATCTGGGTATCTATGAAACTCACACCAAAAATACTTCTTAAAAGTCAATTGAATGAATCCCCCTTTGCGATTTTTTTTAATCAGACAACCAGACATAAATACTCCCTTTGTTCAACATTTTAGTGGGCAGGGAATCTAATTAAATTATTTGTTAGCAAACGTATAATTGCAAACCTAAATATAGAAATCCTATTAGATTTTGGAGGTCACGGCTGGAGAGATGGCTCAGTGGTTAAGGGTTCTTGTTGCTGCTATCTAGGACCAGGTGCTCATATCTATAACTCCAATTTCAGGAAATATGAAATCATTTTCTTACCTCCATGGGCACCAGGCACAGATGTGGTGCACAGATACACATGCAGGCAAAGTACTTTTATACATGAAATAAAAATAAAATATTTTATATGCAAATTTAGTAGTGCCATTGAATATAACATTCGTTATGTAAAAAACCAGGTCTTTCTGTAATGGCTGGAATTTAAACATGTATCACCTACACTCACATGAAAATGCAAAGTACTTAGAAATAAAATTTATGTAAAAATTCAAATTCCCAAGGATAGCCACACTTTTGAACACCAAAGTATGAAAACTTGTCCTATCAGATAAATTTTGCAAAACCATAGCAATTAAGACAATTGTAAGGGAGAACTGAATAGAAAGATCAAGAACAAAGTCACAGACATTTTATACATACCATAATTAACACTTCATAGCAGCAAAGAAAGAAAACATTTCAAAAATGATTTTGCAATATTTAGTTTTACAGATAGAAACATAATACATCAAACTTTTTCTTCATACAATATGTAAAAATGCAACAGCAGCAATTAACACACGCTAATAAAAAAAAAACCCTTAAGAATTAGGCCAATCATTGAAGCTACAGGTGGCCAAATTAAGAACAAAATGCCAGATGTGGGATACCTTCCCTCAAGCTATTTCCCCAAAGACCCCCAAATCAACACAGGTTCCTGCCATTAATCTTGATTGCCCCACCATAATTTGATGGTAAGATTGTTGCTAAAGACAGTGCACACTTTTGTCACAGGACTCGAAAACATCTAGGGGTTGTTGACTGGAAAGTTTTCTCCTTCCAGACTAGCTTTCAGAGCACCAGAGAGTGTGATGCAGGCTGCTGGGGTGGGGGAGCAGATGCTGATGATGCTGTCAACAGTCTTATCCAGCTGTGAAGCTAGCAGAGCTACAATAACAACCAGAAAGGCAAGACAATACGTCCAGGTCCAATAGTGACAAAATGTTTAATAACTAACTAGGTTCTGATTGGATTTAAGGCCTGCTTCCCCTACCTCATTCTGTCAGGAGGAAACACGTGCTGTACCCAAGGACCCATGGCTGGGGAGCTCAGAGGCTCAAGAGGTGAGCCTACTACTATTACTTTGCTAAGTGGATATGGCATCAAGCTGGTCTCTAAATCTGGGTCTCTATGTTCAGAGGATTACTGCAGCTCTCAGACCTGTGTAGTGGATGGCAGTTAACACAGAAACTTATAGCTGATCAAAGTCAATGTGCAAAGAGTAAGAAGTCTGCTGAGTGCTCAGCCACAAATGGAACACAACCTTTTCCCTTGAGGCTAAGGAACAGTTGCAGAGGGGAGATTGTAAGAGCAAGAAGAGTCGGAGAGGATGGCGTAGCCACAAGTCTATGGAGCACTCATTGGACTGGTGGGGCTATAAAAGAAAAGAAAGAGGGCATGAAGTTTGGGGAACGGAGATAGATCTGGGAGGAGTTCAGGGAGGGAGAATAGAGGGTGAATATGATTTAAAAAAAACATACCTTGAATCATGTCTTAAATAATTAATACAAACATTAATTTTCCCAATGAGAGTGCTCAGTTGATAAGGGTGACCACTGTCATGCCTTATGATCAGAGCTAAATATGTCCAATAGGGTGGAATGAGAGAACTCACAATCCAAACTATCCTATGACCTCCATACAAGAATGGTGGCATCTGTAACAATAAAAAAATCCAAATAGACCCCAAACATAATTGTAACATGCAAAAACAATGTTTTAGGAGAGAGAAAGAGAGAGAGAGAGAGAGAGAGAGAGAGAGAGAGAGAGAGAGAGAGAGAGATGAATCCTGACATGTATGTAATAATGGGTTACTAAAGCAAGTCACAAAATATAAGCCTTTGCTGTACAGGCCTGAGGACCTGACTCCAGATCTCCATTGCCAGTATAAAAGTCAGGGTTCTCTGCAATCTCAGAGACTGGGGTACTGAGATAGCTGGATCTCTGGAGCTTGAGGCTGACTGGCCATTCACTCCAGCCAAAATACAAGCTTCAAGTCAGTGAGCGAGACTTGTCTCAAAAAACCAACCAACCAAACAAACAAACAAACAAAAATACCCCCCAAAACCAAAAACTGGAGAGTGATAGGAAAACACTTGACATTGACCTCTGGTCTCTTCTACATACATGGGCACTCACACTTACATACATGCATTTATCACTCACATTAAAACAACACAAAATGTCAGCTGCAACTACAATTAATAAACAAACTCTAAAAATGTATAAGCAAGGAGAAAGAAGTCAGTATGAATATAGATTTTTAAAAATCTACAAACTAGAGTAGGTACTTATCAAAAGTTAAAATGCAAATATTAACAGTCGAATTAAATGATGCTGAATTTAATAACCTGAAAAGTTCACATGGAGGAAGTGAACTCTTCTGCAAGATCATTGGAGCAGACAGTTATGTGAATGCTTTAGAGCAGATTGGCCATGAAAAGCATTTGCAAATCTCAGGATCCAGGAATTCCACTCCCGGGTGTCAACTTTAAACAAAATGTGGCATATATGTGGCACTCCATTAATTTTCTCTCATCATTCCTCCATTAACTATATAAGGAACAAATGAGTCTATACAATGTAACCTAATTGCCAACATGTGTGACTCTATGAAGAAAAGGTTCAGAGAGCAAAGCACAGAAGCAGACAGCACACACACACACACACACACACACACACACACACACACATACAGAGAGAGAGAGAGAGAGAGAGAGAGAGAGAGAGAGAGAGAGAAAATACTGCATTTCTTTCACAAAAATTCAAAATAAGACAAAGAATCAGAATAAAAATAACTGAAGAGTTTATTAGCTCTGTACCTATGGTTATAAAAAAGTCTGAAGCAAAGGGAAATATTGACTCAAAGTTCAGGTGGCATGTAGTGAGGGAGAGAAAAGAGACACGATTAAAGAGGAACTTCAAGATACTACAAACTATTGTTCTATTTTAAACAAGGAAGTCAGAAATTAGATATTAACTCCTTATAATTATTCTGTAATTTACACATATATGCTCTGCGTACTCTTGTGTGCATGCTCACCTTCCTACTTTTGAAAGCTCCACCGTTTAAAGAGAATAAAGCATATGTTTCTTATTCGATCTCTCCTTCCAGCCACTGAAGCTCTCCTTAGCACACATATCATGCTCATCAGTCTGGAAGCATTCTGCAGGGAAACTGGTCTACTGAAATTTCCCAGTTAGTTGAACTATGGTCTAGATAGACAGCGCTGCTATGTAGTGTTCCAAAAAACCTTCCTTGCTCTGGGGATGAAACTTGGTTTCCGAGAGTACCAGGCTAATGTGGAAGAAGTCCTGGTTTTTTTGCCCAAGTATTGTATAAAGTTGGTGTGGGGATTCACTCCTGTAATCCCAGGAGGCAAGAAAATCAGAAGCCCAAAGTCAGCTACATAGCCTCAGCTACATAGCCTGATTATGGCCAGCTTGGCTACACGAGTCCTTGTTTCACAATAAATTAATTTAAAAAAATTAAAAATTTTAAAAAATAGGAATTTCCTTAAAACACATGCTTCCCTTTCTACTTCTCTTGTAGTTGATCTGTGTATAATCTCAGCCTAATTATGTTTCTCAGTGTAATTATGAATCTCGTGAAAATCTTAAATTAACTTCTTATCAAGGAGAGCAGTGCTTTATGGAATCCCATTGTTAAGATTATCAGAGAGACTATTTTGACATGAGAAGACTGATATTTCCTGAAGGGGTGAAAACCCTCAGCAGGGAAAACCCCTGTGGTTGTCAGAGGCAGGGCTTGTCTACCTAAGCTGATAAAACAGTTCCATTTAAATGAGGAAGGCAGAATATACTTACTCATTTTTTGGAAGCTTTCTGAGTAGGTGTGCATTTGGGTGTCATAAAGACTCATATACCTTGAGCTAGTCAGAAGTTTCTTTCCTGAAGGACCTCTCCGGAGAATCCAGATTGCTCCTAAGGAGGCTCCAAACCTCCATTTGACAATGGGAAACTGGCTGGTTAACCACTGGCTCTCAGTTCTGTTTCTGGTAAGTGGTATTTCATTTCCTATTAATTAGGGATGTTAGCCGAGTAAGGAGACATCATGTTTGTAAATATTTGTGAAGTTATTCAAAAGAGAAAGTGTCTATAGCAATTATTTGCCTTATTAAAACCAGTTAACAGGTAGAAAAAGCCAACTCTAGGCCAGACGAGAGAACAAAGCCAAATGATTTGCAGTTGTTGAGGTTGCCAAATGATGGAGGACTTGGAGTTGAAGTCTGTTTTCACTTTTTTCTCCTTTCTCTTCTGTCCTATTTCCAAACTATTGACATGGAGCCTTCATTTCTATCTTCCCTATAATGCTGACATCAAGATTTCATAAAAGTAGCTGGGCAGTGGTGGCACACATCTTTAATCCCAGCAGAGGCAGGTGGATTTCTGAGTTCGAGGCCAGCCGAGTCTACAAAGAGTTCCAGGACAGCTGGGGCTATACAGAGAAACCCTGTCTCTAAATAAATAAATAAATAAATAAATAAATAAATAAATAAATAAAAGATTTCATAAAATAATTGACTGGTTGAGATGAAAGTGATCTTTGAGATCATCTTGACCCATCAATGCTCAATAGAAATAGACTGTGAGTCACTTGTGGGAAATTATCTCATACTTGTGCTGAAAAGGATAAAAGAAACAGATGAGATTTGAGCAGTGTAATTCGTGGACATTCTTTCCACATGTAATTGACATATACAATATCAATAGAATTTCTACTGTTTGATTACTTCTAATCTTCAGAAGACTGTGTATTTCAGACACACAGCACATCAGAGTTAGCCACATTTAAAGGGTTTCATAAGAGCATGCTGATAGCTAGCTTCTGCACTACACAGAACAGATATAAAATAATCTCCAAAGTTTTATGAAGGAAATCAATCCAGATGGCACACTGTGAATTGACAAACTATGACTCTGACTCAAACCCATTTTACTGATATTCAAGCCAGAGCTTGTTCACCATTCCACCTACATGGAATCCCCCCATCTCTCTCTCTCTATACACACACACACACACACACACACACCATCTGTTTTCTTAACCGTTCTTCCTACATTTGTAAGTCACACCTAAGTGTGAGGCTCCCATGTCCTTCCTCACTCTCTTAGAATTTTATTTCTCTCCTGGGGTTTTTCCTTCCTTCCTTCCTTCCTTCCTTCCTTCCTTCCTTCCTTCCTTCCTTCCTTCCTTCCTTCCTTCCTTCTCCTCCTCCTCCTCCTCCTCCTCCTCCTCCTCCTCCTCCTCCTCCTTCTTCTTTTGGTATCACTTTTCTTGAGTCCTGTAAGAGTTTTCAGGTGCTACAGGTAAGAAGAATGCACTGGCCTTAGAGGGATTTTATTTAATATTTAATGAAAAGGCAAGAGCTTGTTTTAATCATGCTATCCCATGATTTATATTTTTAATATTCGGTGCCCCATGTTTAGTCCCTTCCACACAATAAGAGAGAGATCATTAGCTCAGGAGACAGGAAACCTTGCAAGTACTTTCAGTTTTGCTCCTGGATGACCTTGACCAAATATTTATTCTGTCCAGACTTCAGGTCCCACATGGTGTGGGTGTGATAGATCAACTGGTGGAGGAATGGGCGATTCATTAACTGAACCGATTAGCTTCAGTACAAGGCTGTTTGTTGCTCTAAAAGCCACTGCATCCCCTCCCCTGCATTCATTTTTGGCTGCAGAAATTCATCACTTACAGGGATGAGTCCTATTTAACTCTCTGGCTTCTAGTTTCCACCTTTTCTTCTGCAGCTCTGCTGGCAGGCTCAACCTGCTGGCAGGTTCTTGCTATTTCTGGCATGAACTCCTATGCAGTATTTTAAAATAATGAATAAATGACTCAAAAATATTTTTACTCTTCTTTCTTTCCAGGTCTTGCACTTCACCTTCTTTTCCACCCACAGTGGCTCCTAGATGTTGCTGTGTCTCACTTACCTTGTCTATAGATGGTCATGGACCAATGCAAGGTTTTGTGTTCCTGAGTCCATTTCAGATCCAGAAAGATTCTGATTCCCCCAAATGAGCTTTTCTGTTCACCAAATCCACTCCCCTCCCATTTGATTTGTTAGAAAATTTCACACAAGAATACTATATGTACATCATTCCCCTCTCTTCCTCCAACTCCTCTCATACACCTCCCACTCCAAATATCTGTGCCTTTCAATGTTCCTTTTTCACTGTCTCTAAAATACATCAACTCTGAAAAAGGATTCTGGACAAAGGAGGCAGGAAGGAGTTGATTGAAAGTGGCACCTATTGTTCCAGGTACTTGAGAGGTTGCACTGGAAGGATAGTCTAAGCCTAGGAGTTCAAGACAAACTTGGGCAAAACCAGCTGAAATGAGACCGCCATCTTTCTCACACACAAGAGAACAGAAAGAAAGGAGGAGGGATGGAAGGACAAAAGACAAAAAGAAGGAGAGAAGGGAGATAGGAATGGAGGAAGGGAGGGAGGAAGAAGAGAAGGAAGAGGCGGAGGAGGAGGCGGGTGTGGTGGTGCATGCCTTTAATCCCAGCACTTGGGAGGCAGAGGCAGGCGAATTTCTGAGTTCGAGGCCAGCCTGGTCTACAGAGTGAGTTCCAGGACAGCCAGGGATATACGGAGAAACTCTGTTTCAAAAAACAGAAGAAGAAGAAGAAGAAGAAGAAGAAGAAGAAGAAGAAGAAGAAGAAGAAGAAGAAGAAGAAGAAGAAGAAGAAGAAGAAGAAAACTACTGTTATTATGTCAATAATGGAACTTCAGCTCTGAAATTAGCATTTATTAAGCTCCTACTATACACGAAGCACGGTATTACTCACTTCTTGCAAGCCCCACAACTGCTATGAGGTAGATATCTCAATTTACAGGTGAAAAAAATGGATCCAATAAATGTAAATGTCTACGATTACAGAGCTACTAAATGGTGGCACCAGAATCTGAGCCTCAGGTGTTTGACTCCAATGTTACACTTAAAACCACCTTACTCTACTGCTACAGGTCTGTGAGTGGTCTGTAGCTAGACCATATGAGTGGGCCATGTCCCAGGCTACAGCCCTTTACCTGTGAATGAAATTATTCTTAGGGATTTGGGGTGAGGGATGTATCAAAAGGCATATCCCCATGCTACAGAGAAACGGCTCAGTTGCAGACTAGCATCTCCAAACATGAGGTAGGGCTCAGTTGGTTTATCTCTTTGGCAACACATAATGGGTTCCAAATTGTCCTCTTAGCCAATGTGCAGAGGTTTGGACAGACATACACAGTCTTGACAGCTCAAACAAGTCCAAAATAGTAGGTTAATTTCCAAAAAAAAGTCTCATAACCTATAAGCAGAAAAATATATGTCAGGGTGTAATTAAAGAGGCAGGCATATCTGGAAATGCTTCAGCCATTTTTTCCAGTGGCCATTGTTTTAAAGACGCTAAGTTTATTCTTGGTTTCTGCAGAAATTCACATGTTTACTTAGTGCCATCTCTTAAGTGCAGTTGTTTGAAAGCTTCAGTTTGTCCAGGAACTGGCAAATGTTTCTTTCCAAAGAAAGCCAGCTGTGTATGTTAGGCCTTTGCAAGCTCTTTGGTGTCTGTTCTAGCTACTCAACTTCACCATAGCAAGATGAAAAACATCCCTAAACAACGTGGACCAGAGCAGACACCCCACTCCCACTTTACATATAGCCAACAACATTTGAGGTCCATATCATTTTTATGTCACTATGCATTATTCTCTTGATGCTTTCAATCAGTGAAAGGGAAACGAAAAAAATGCAGATACTGAGGTTTCAGGGCATGTAAATCTGGTGATGAGCCAGATGTCAGCCATAGGCCTTAACTTGCTGATCCTGCTCACCCGCATCTAATGCACGGCTCAGACTGTTGACTCTGAAAACAGGTTAGATACTGGGACTATAGTAATTTAAAATGAAAATAGATGAACAGAAAGTGCTCAAGATGCCCATATCATTTCCTATCTCTTTCGTACACCTTTCCCAATTCCTCCCATATGTATTCAGTTTGCTTCTTCTTCTTCTTCTTCTTTGTCTTCTTCTTCTAGGTTTCTTGGATGGGGCTGAACATTTTTCTGTTTGTGTATGCCTTCCTGAATTATGAGAAGTCTGACAAGTACTATTACACGAGAGAAATTCTTGGGGTGAGTATTGTGCTGTGATGTGAAGAATTTCTATGCTGTTTTTTTTCTTCTTTTTAAGATGTAGTTTTACAATGTGGTCCAAGATGGCCTACTCTTGCAATCCTCATGCCTCTGCCTCTCAAACAGCTGAGATTATAGGCACGTGCCACCAGGCCTAGGCACTGTTTTCTTTTGCTGTTGATGTAGTTTGTTCCAATCCTCCATTTCTGCTCCTTCCTGACCCAGTGCTTTAATCACTTTAGTGCTCGCTTTGCCAGAGGGGGAATACAGGACGTTCATTGAAATTTGAATTTCAGATGAATGATGAATCATATTTGATAGATATACATGCCAATTATATACAGAAATATACAAAAATATTCATGTTCTTATATTCATGTAAACATAATGAATATATTATATTTTATAAATATATTAATGAATATATAATATATATATATTTTTAATTTTTGTTTTCTTTTGAGGCAGAGTCTCATCTGCCTCTTGGCCTCCAGAAAGCTAGAATTAAAGGTGTGGTAACACCATGCCTGGTTTCATATGAAGTTCTAATTTAAGTGAACAGACAGTCTTTTTACTTGCTACATCTGACAATGGGTACACTCCTCAGGCCCAACAAGGAAAGCAAGAACTAAGTGAAAATCGTAGGTAGCGATTCACAGCTGGCTTTCTAAAGCTCGGGTGACTGATCCCACAGGGTGCCAGATGGCTAACTAGACAGAGCTCCTGCCTCCGTTTCCACTTTAGACAGAGCAACTGTCCCCTGTCAAATGGTCTCCTGCTTATGATTTTAAGGAAGAGTTTGCTGTTGGATAAATATAAATGATAGAACACTTGCCTGGTATGCTCAAGTTCTGGGTTCAATTACCAGCACTGCAAAATAATGTTTTGAAAATAGTAATGAATAAATAGGCAAAAAAGAAAATAGAAGATTAAAAAAGAAATCTTGGTTTGGGCTTATGAGATACATTGGCAAGTAAAGGAAATTTACTAAGCCTGATTACCTAAGTTTGATACCTGGTACTCACATGTAGAAGAACTGACTCCTGTAAGTTATCTCCTGATTTACACACACACACACACACACACACACACACACACACACACACCACTCTTTTCTTGCATCATTAAATTCTTGGATCAATCCTTTCACTGTAATGTGAAGCATTGTGATGGTTTGTATATGCTTGGCCCAGAGAGTGGCACTGTTACAAGGTGTGGCCCTGTTGGAGTAGGTGTGTCACTGTGAGTGTGGGCTTTAATACCCTCATCCTAGCTGCCTGGAAGCCAGGATTATGCTAGCAGCCTTCAGATGAAGATGTAGAACTCTCAGTTCCTCCTGCACCATACCTGCCTGGATGCTGCCGTGCTCCCGCCTTGAAGATAATGGACTGAACCTCTGAACCTGTAAGACAGCCCCAAATAAATGTTGTCCTTATAAGAGTTGCCTTGGTCATGGTGTCTGTTCACAGCAGTAAAACCCTAACTAAGACAGGCATCTACCTCACAGCATTTTTGTGGGGCTTACAAGATCTAATGCATGTGAAGTAATACAATGCTTTGTATAGTACAAGCTTGCTAAGTGCAAACTACAGAGGTGAAGTTACAAACTAACTTGTTCTTCTTTTGTTGTTGCTGTTGTTTGTTAAAATCTTCCACTTCTTTTGCAAGTGGTCACCAACCGGACACAGCTTCTGGTTTAGGGAATGGGGGCACACATCTACTTCTCCTTTCAGCTCTTGGGCCTCGTCTGATGCAGACCTTTGCAGGCAACTAAATGTAATTAAATATTAAAAGAAAGCATAAGAAAGCACGGCTGTGGTTTACTGCCTTCCTGTGAAATAGAGGGATACCTAGGATGGAAGGGAGGGTGGACGCTGCTATAGAACTCAAGACCTCCAGAAAAGTTGGGTTATCTCAGGGTAAGAACAGAAATGTGAAGGCTGGAAAGGTGGTAAGTCAAGTACAGGAAAATGAGGGCAGAGTTAGCTGACCACGCATGCGTGGAGGTGGCTGGCAGGAAACCTGGAAGTGAGGCAGTTTCTTTCCAGAGTGGAGCATCTACCTGGGCATGACCTGCTTAGGACAGCTTGCTTTCCACTTCTCTGCAGCATGGAGTAAGGTTTCCTGACTCTTTTGAAATGTCTCCTCTTCTGTTTTCAAGTCACATGCAATCTAGTCCTCTCATTTTATTCCCAGTGTTCCACCTTACTTAAGATCTCTTCCTCTCCTCCCATGGTCCTTTTCTACTTTAATGGCCTTCATACACACAGACATAGACAGAGACAAACTGACACGTGCATTCTACAAGAAAAGTCCTTTCTCTCTTTCTACATGTGTGTCTTGGGATCAAACTCAGATTGTCAGGCTTAGCAGCAAACACCTTTACCAGCTGAGCCATCTCACTAGCCCCTGAGAAACTTTAATTACATGTAATCTCACTTCTCAGTTCTTAGGGTTGTAGCCTGTGTTATTAATTTTTGCAGGGAACTTGCTTATATATTGAAGTAGTTTTCCCAATGTCTTTCTAGCACAATCAGAGTTTGAGGCCTTATATTCAGGTCTCTAATCTGTTTGGAATTGATTTCTTTTTATAAAGTAATATGTACTTAGCTTCATCCCTCAACAGATGTATATCCAGCTTTCCCCTACATCGTTTGGTAAAGAGGCTGGATTTTTCTCAATGTGTTTCTCTGACACTGCTGTCAAATTTTAGGTGGGGATAGGCATATGGGTTTATTTCAGGGTCTTCTATTCTATTCCTACAGACTATTTATGTTTTCTAAAATTATTTACTTTTTGTTTGTGTGGTATACGTGTGTGTGTGTGTGTGTGTGTGTGTGTGTGTGTTTAAGTACTTTTATGCAAAAGCCAGGAGATGTTAAGTCTTCTGCTCTATCCCTCTCCACATTATTTCTTTGAGACAGGGTCTCTCTCACTGAACCTGGAGCTAGCCAGGTGGCCAGCAAGCCCTGGTGATGCCCCTGCCTCCACCCACATTGCCCAGGCATTGTAGTTACAGGTGTGGCTCTCATGCCTGGATTTCTTCACTGGTGCTAGGGGTTTGAATCCAGGTCCTCATGCTTTCACAACAATGTTCTTTCCTGCTGCACCATCTCCGCATCCCTTTATATGTGTTTTGTGTTGTTGTGTATATGTTATGTATAATTTGAGATCAGGTTTTGTGATACCTGTAGCATGATTCTTTCTACTAAGGGTTTCTTTGGCCATTCAGAGTCCTTTTGTACTTTGTATGAATTTTATATTGTTCTTTTCTAGTCTCCTGGGAAGAATGTCGTTGGAACCCTGTGGGGAATTGTATTGAATCTCTATGCTGCTTTCATTAATTTAGCCATTTTAACAATATTGATTTTCCTAATCCATGAGCATGAGAGATGTGCCTTAATAATTATTTAAAAGGGCTAAGGTATTGTGAATTCTCACCCATAATTGTCTTTTTAGTTAGTCGTACACAGGTACACATATAAAACTCACCAATTAGCTGAATTGCAATGAAAAATAGCCTAGCCTCACCCAAATACTTCTATAAGATTGTCAAAATTCATAGCTATCATTCAGAAAACAGAAAGCAACTTGGAGACCAGTTATATCAGTTGAAAGGTTGGGTTTAGCTGCCATGGAACTGAGCATATCATGAGCCTAGATCTTTTACTGTTTTTGCTTTATGGTCTCTGATCATTCAAGGAAATCATCCCAAAATTCTGCACATAGAAATTACACTTTCTTGGGGACCTAGCATGCAATGGGCCCTGTGTCGCATGCCAAGTACTGAACAGAGAAAGGCTCTCCCTTCTATCTCTAGCTATATTTAAGAATATTGCTCCAAGGGTTCCATTTTAAATATGTCTTGCATAACTGGTTAAATTTTTATTTTCTATACAAGTATTACTTTATTATATTTTCAACATTAGAAAATATAGAAAAGAGAATAAAATAGTCATCATGTATAATTGTCCCTTAATATAAGCTTTAGCTAAAAATATATAAAAGGATATATGATCTCCAAGGCTATTTTATAAAAGGCAAACAATAAAGTCATAATGAAATGCATGAAATAAAAATACCCACTACAAAATGTTAATGTCCATAGACTGCCTTTGCTAGTGTGGAATTACTGGATCTTATTCTTGCTCACATTAGCCCAACAACTGCAAACCACTCTCATGGGGATTTCTCAATTCAATTAAGTAAGTTCAACACATTTTTCTCTGGAAACAGAGAGATTGGCCTGGTATGCCAGAGAGAGTGACAGAGGGGTGCAGGAAGCTGTCCCAGTATCCATTTGCTCATCTTAGATAAGTAGACTGGACCAATTCTCACCTTCCAGATGCTGAGATAAAGCAGCAGTCTCTCTTGTCTCCTCTGTTCCAGACTGCCTTAGCCTTTGCCAGAGCATCTGCTTTGTGCTTGAATTTTAACAGCATGATGATCCTGATTCCTGTGTGTCGAAATCTGCTGTCCTTCCTGAGGGGCACCTGCTCAGTGAGTTCCAGCTGTTCTTAGTTCATCTTTCACATGAAAGAAGGAGTACCTGAAGCTCAACACCAAGTCCTTAGGAATGGAAGTCAGAGGTCTCCTTGGGTGGATGAGGATGGCGGGGTATTGGTGTGCTGTGGCTAAGATGTGTTGGTGTGAATGAGGGCATTTCCTAAGACCGGCTGGGGATACCTGACCAGGATGACTTTGCATTTGTAGGTTTGCAACCGCACGCTGAGAAAGCCATTGGATCACAACCTCACCTTCCACAAGCTGGTGGCATATATGATCTGCATATTCACAGGTAACTTGGGCAAAGCATGCAGCCATGGACAGTAGGTGATTCAGGGTGTACTGTTATTTGCTTGTGTATAGAAACATTAAAACATTTAATGATCACCTGGAACTACTTAAGAGATACCTTTTTAGATCTATATTCAAGGAGTATATCTTCTGTTCCTTTGGAAACTGAATAGGTGGGAGAAAAAAAAGGTCTTGGGTCTTTCTGTGTAGCTGGGCACACTATGGAGTCAGCATTCTGCTAGGCACTATAGGTTGAGCCTCTTATTTCAGTGGGGATATGTTTGCCAGAGTGTCCCTGATACCTCCCATCTTTCCTCTTAGCTATTCATATCATTGCACACCTATTTAACTTTGAACGCTACAGAAGAAGCCAACAGGCCATGGATGGATCTCTTGCTTCTGTTCTCTCCAGCCTATCTCATCCTGAGAAAGAAGAAGATTCTTGGCTAAATCCCATCCAGTCTCCAAACATGGTGAGGTGATTTGATGACAAAGAATGGGTATGTGGTCATGACTAGGAAGATCATGGTATTCTTGGTGGGTTTGTGTGTGTGTGTGTGTGTGTGTGTGTGTGTGTGGTGGAGGGGGAGTTGCCAGGCTGACGTTTTTTCCTTTCACAGACAGTGATGTATGCAGCATTTACCAGTATTGCTGGCCTTTCTGGAGTGATCGCCACTGTAGCTCTGGTTCTCATGGTAACTTCAGCTATGGAGTTTATCCGCAGGAATTATTTTGAGCTCTTTTGGTATACACATCACCTTTTTATCATCTATATCGTCTGCTTAGGGGTCCATGGCCTAGGGTAAGGTCTTCTGATCCCCCATTCTTGTATCCCAGCCCCCGATATTGCATAACTCATTATTATAAGCTGTCCTACTTTCTATGTTGCAGTGGGATTGTCCGGGGTCAAACAGAGGAGAGCATGGGTGAAAGTCATCCTCACAATTGTTCCCATTCTTTTCACGAGTGGGATAAGCATGAGAGTTGCAGGCATCCTCATTTTGCAGGACACCCCCCTGAGGTAAGAATGCTCTGGGGGTACGACTAATGTCTCTTTTTAATGTTACTCCTGTTAGGTAGTGCCATTATTATTAGCTCATCGTTAGCTCCTCCCTATGAAAGATATCTACAATCTTCCAAACTTATCTGCAACAGGCAATTACAGGGATGCTTAAAAGAGATAGGATTAATGGTGGCTACGTGTTGTGGGACCTCCCTATAGAGGTGAAGTAATATTTACTATGCCCCAGTTTTGATTTCTGTGGTAATTCTTTTATATCCATTTTGGGACAGAAGGACTAGAATTTTGTAAGATGAAGTAAAGTCACAATCAGTAATTAATGGTGCTTGTATTCAGGTCTAGGTTTGTTTGTTTGTTTTATGAATCCAGTGATGAAACCTTTAACCACTGTATTTTCCAAAACTCAGCTTTGAAATCCCCGTCAAATGTTCAGGGAGAAAACTTCCCTCATCCTTGAAGCAGGCTATCTTTAATGTTATAGTGTGCTTGTTGTTTCCGTTTTTTATGAGGGCATGCAGCATGCTTGTTACACAGGCATAAGAACAAGAGATCAGCCAGCACCTCAGCACTCACTTAAAGAGAGGGCAAAGCCACAGGGTCATGACTGCACAGAGCACTGAGTCCACTTGCAATAGCTAGGCAGTGGAGATCAAGTGCAGGGTCAGGCCTAGATAGACAGGTGGAGGGGCAGATGACTGGGATTAGAGTGGATCCTATCAGTAGTGGGGACTTAACTGAGTTGAAGTCACACTGCTAGATGTCATGGTCTTTACAGAACCCAGGTGAGGATTATTGCTTATCAATGTATTTTCTCCATATAGTGCTGGAGACACACTAAATTGGTCTGTTTTGAGGGATACTTAAGTTCAGAAGTTACTTTGATTGGCCATATAATATCCCTAACGGTGAGAATACCAATTTTGTCACTCAAATTTATTGCTCTGTTCTTTCCACAAACATTTACAAAAAGATACTCTTAACACATCCACCATGGAAAAATTAGATAAACAATACATTTTTATCAAAGACAGTTTAAAAACATAAAAATTGTTAGAAGTGAATTCATATAGTTCTGCAACCTGAGGTGATCCGTCTATGGCATAGAGTCTGTCCTGTATTGTCAAATATTCTTTTTCAAACATTTATTTATTTTATTATTTTTTGTCCCAACCCCAACATTTGTTTTTAAAACATCTGTAATGTGGCATTTTAGTTTTCTTAGTCAATATTTTGACTAATACAGTTGTCATGGCCTTTCTGCACACCCTCATTATTATTATTTTTTTAATCCCTACTTTCTAGAAGTGAAATTCCATGGTTTAGAAGAGAGGGGAAGTGGGAGGGTATAGGGGATTTTCGGTATAGCATTTGAAATGTAAATGAAGAAAATATCTAATAAAAAATGAAAAAAAAAGGGAAAGCTTTTGACTCTGTTGAGATGTGCTGGCAAACTGTCGCCGTCTAGGAAAGTGCTGTCAACGCGCTTTAGCTACATCTGTGAACACGTGGACTGCTCTGAATCCCAGCTAATTCTGCACATTTGTTGTGGAACATTGGCTTCTGACTGTAAACTTTAGCATCCAACCTGACAGAATAGAGTGTTACTGTGTTGTTTTTTAAAAATCTGTTTACTTTTGGTGTTTTGTGGTGGTAGGTTGGAAGTCAAGTTTTGTGTATTCCTACCAGTAGCATTAGTCATCCATATATATATATATATATGGATGTGTGTGTGTGTGTGTGTGTGTGTGTGTGTGTGTGTGTGTACCCCTTTGCTAGTATAGTATTTAATCATTTGCTTTTTGAAGAATGGACTAGTTTTCTTAGATTTTCAAAAATTTAAATTTGAATATAATTTAAACACACACACACACATGTGCTGTTATGCTTTATCTTTGCCATTTGCTTCCTGATATGACCTGTGCATTTCAGAGAATGATTTCTTTCATTAATGAGATTGACAAACAAAACTATTGTTTTGTATTCATTGCCATTCTAAACTTTGCTGAAATTAGTGACTTCATAGTGCTAGCAGAGAACTTGCTAGATCCACGCTAACTGAAGAAACGAACTGCTACTCAAATAAGTCCTATATGAGAGACTGAAGGTTAGTTTCATTCTTTACCCTGTCTTTGTGTAGTCTTGGAAGTGGATCCTCGCACCGATTGCTTTTTATATCTTTGAAAGGATCCTTCGCTTTTATCGCTCCCAGCAGAAGGTCGTGATTACCAAGGTAACAAAATAAACACGTTCCATTGCAGTGATAAAAGTTGTGTTCTACTTGAGTGCAGAACTAAATTGTCACGATGTTCGCCCTGAAGGCTTAAAAAGGATTTTGGAAGAGGAAACATGCTTTGTGTCTCCAGTGCTGGACAAGACTGTAGGAAATAGTGCTTTGGCTGGAGCAATTCTATGTTGCAGGGTACAAACGGGACTGGAGCCAGAGCTCGCCCACAAATGTATTTTGCTTTGTGTACATGGTGATAGAGTGCTTTTCTACTATGCTCAAGGCTCTGGGACTGATCTTGTGAACTAAACTAAAGAACTGGTTACCAATGTTTAAACAAAGTGGATGGCAGTTTTCCTGGGGACTGGGGAGATGGCTGAGTGGTTTAGAGCACCCACCCACATGGAGGTGCATCATTCATTGTTCATAACTCCAGCCTCAGGGGCTCTGACGTGATTCTCTAGCACTGTGTGCACATGGTGCATACACAGACAAGAGAGCACACACAGAACGAAAAGTAACTGTTAAAAAACACAATAAGATTTTATTCAATCATAAAGAATGAAATGAAGTCATTTACAGAAAAATAGATGGGAACCAGAGATTATCATTTTAAGCAAAACAAACATTTTTCTCATGCTTGCGATAAATATGAACAAAATAGAAATGTACATAGAGTGTAGAAGCAAAGGAGAACTATGAGTGAGATGAAGAGATTGTGAGGGGAAAGCAGAAAGCTGTCTACTCAGGGAAGTGGGAACCTGCACTGAGAGGGGAAGCCTGAAGCAAACATGAGCAAGGTATGTATATGTATATGTATATGTATATGTATATGTATATGTATATGTATATGTATATGTATATACACACATACATACATACACATGTGTATATATACATATAATATATACATATAATACACATATATACACATATATAATACACAGATATATAAATA
Source organism: Mus minutoides (assembly GCA_902729485.2). Lineage (NCBI taxonomy): Eukaryota > Metazoa > Chordata > Mammalia > Rodentia > Muridae > Mus > Mus minutoides. The sequence continues at coordinate 3,145,962 of LR756403.1, read as the reverse complement.
CACATATATATCACAGTGACATGTATATATATTTCACAATGGAATCCATAATTTTGTAAGATAACTAAAATATAATAATATTAAAGACTGCTTTTTGCTTCTCTTGAAGTATCAGGAACCTGACAACACAGAATCTTTTCTGGAGCTAAGTAGTAGCTTAGGGAGTGCCTTCTAGAGAGGACTTGACCATGTACTATAAGTTAGAAGCACTTGGGCTTTCTTCATCTATTTAAAGGTCTGTCCTTGTTATGTTTGGAGTTTGCCTCTAATGATCTATGTGTTTCATTCACAGGTTGTCAAGCACCCATCTAACGTTTTGGAATTGCAGATGAGGAAGCGAGGCTTTAGCATGGAAGTAGGACAGTATATATTTGTAAATTGCCCCTCCATTTCCTTCCTGGAGTGGCATCCCTTCACTCTGACCTCTGCTCCAGAGGAAGAATTTTTCTCCATTCATATTCGAGCAGCAGGGGACTGGACACAAAATCTCATAAGGACATTTGAACAACAGCACTCACCAATGCCCAGGTAGGTCCTTGAGACTCAAAACAGGATGTAGAGTAACCAAAAAGAGAAAACAGCTCCCTTCTGAAGTGCAAGTCTGTTAAGAAAGTTTCTGAGATGTTTGAGCTCAAGGATGGAGATGAGTCTTTATGCATCCATTATCTTTTCTCATTTGCTAGGATTGAGGTGGACGGTCCCTTTGGCACAGTCAGTGAGGATGTTTTCCAGTATGAAGTGGCTGTACTGGTTGGGGCAGGGATTGGGGTCACTCCCTTTGCTTCCATCTTGAAATCTATCTGGTACAAATTCCAGCGTGCAGACAACAAGCTCAAAACACGAAAGGTACATTCCCACATTTCATTATTCTTCTGGCCTGAGGTCTTATGCTTGATAAGTGGGTCAGGAGAACCTATCTGGAGATAGGAGTGAGGCATAGGGCAGAGGGCACTAGCAGGGGATGCACCAAGCAGTTCATTCAGTTTGTTGCTACACAGCTGGCCTCTGCACCACTGCAAACAGGCTGCACAGTCCAGGCTGCTGGAGACCAATTTGTATCTTGTCAATTCAGGGGCCATAAAAGAGAAATACTCTGTCTGGTGAATTCTCAGCTCTGTAGTACTCTAACCTGTTTGTTTATTTGTTTTTAGCTATTTTATTGGGCTCTTGTATCTCCCACCCTTGCAACCCTTATTCCACCCTAATCTCTTCCAACCGCATAACACTAGATAGGAGAGAAACAAAGTTAGAGGAGAAAGGAGTGGAGACCTCTTTAGAATACTTCCTGCTGATTAGGGGTATTTGGTTCCTTGTGGCAAGTCCTACCTTTGTCGCCAGGATGTCTCCAACTTCTTCTAGTTTCTTTGCTCATGGACAAATTGCACCAGCAGCAATTGGGACAGCAGCAGGGGGAGCAGCTACTGTCTCAGGCCTTCTCAGGGCTCTCTCATTTATACCCTCTCCAGAGTCCCCAGAATTAAACTGTCTGCAGCTGGCAAAGATCACGTTTCTGCTACTGCATGAGACAAATCATAATCACCTGCTGTGAAGCATCCTCTTATCCCCCCCCCCCAAAAAAAAAACATACTCACATAAAACAACTGGGTTTTTTAAGAAACCAAAATTCTCACGACACTAATTCTTCAAACTAAAGCTATTTAGCTTGTTGCCCAGGGTTGTTCCTATTAAATCACTTTTAAAATAGCCTTTAAAAATCTGGACAGAATACCTTTTATGTCCCATGATAAAAAGAACAAAAAGAACTCATATCTCATGCTAAAAAGAAAAGAAAACAACAGCAAATCAAAACACCCCCCCTCCGCTCCTGAAAACAAAAAGTGAGTGACCTTCGTCCTTACAACTGCTTCTATGAGTTGAATATCAGATTCTTTTCAATTTGCAGTTTTATTTTTATTTATTTCAACTTTTTTATCTTTACTTTGAACTTTTCTTTTTTAGTTTATGTTCACTGTACATATTATTATCTCATAATGACATTTCCATTAAAGTCATTTACTATGACCATATATTCACCCATCCTTTTCACCATCTCCAGCCTCTGTCAAAGTAGCCTTCTTCTCTTCTCCCAAATACTCTCATTCTAGTTCCATGTTTTCCATATGAGACAAAACTTAGACAGTATCTCCCTTATTTTGCTTATCATGATGATCTCCCAGTAACAAAAATGACCTTGGAAGGTTCCTTCTGTAATGGAAATTTGTCAGATCTCTGGACATTCAAACTAAAAGTCTTCCACTCTATGTGATCCATTGCCTTTAGAGTTGGTCAACAAATATAAAATGTCTATGAATATACTTATGTTATATATGCATTTATGTTACACATATACACACACCCCTATCATCACAGGATACATTGTGAAAGATTCTTAATAAGGGTATGGATTCTTTTGCTCATTTTAGATCTATTTCTACTGGATCTGTAGAGAGACAGGTGCCTTTTCCTGGTTCAACAACTTATTGAATTCCCTGGAACAAGAGATGGAGGAATTAGGCAAAACGGATTTCCTAAACTACCGTCTCTTCCTCACTGGCTGGGATAGCAACATTGTGAGTTCAAATAAAACACTGATTCCAATACAAATGTTTAAGACAAAATATAGTGCATGTGTACCAAAATAATTATCCCTTATCATTTCTTTTTTTATTAGATATTTTCTTCATTTACATTTCAAATGCTATCCCAAAGTCCCCTATACCCTCCCCCTGCCCTGTTCCCCTAACCACTCACTCCCACTTCTTGGCCCTGGTGTTCTAGACCAAGGGACCTCTCTTCCCAATGATGGCCGATTAGGCCATCTTCTGCTACATATGTAGCTAGAGACACGAGCTCCGGGATTACTGATTAGTTCATATTGTTGTTCCACCTATAGGGTTGCAGACCCCTTCAGCTCTTGGGTACTTTCTCTAGCTCCTATATTGAGGACCCTGTGTTCCATCCTACAGATAACTGTGAGCATCCACTTCTGTATTTGTCAGGGACTGGCAAAACCTCACAGGAGACAGCTATATCAGGGTCCCTTCAGCAAAATCTTGCTGGCATATGCAATAGTGTCTGCGTTTGGTGGCTGATTATGGGATGGACCCCGGGGTGGGGCAGTCTCTGGATGGTCTATCCTTTTGTGCTAGCTCCAAACTTTGTCTCTGCAACTCCTTCCTTGGATATTTTATTCCCTGTTCTAGGGAGGAATGAAGTATCCACGCGTTGGTCTTCTTAATTTTCTTGTGTTTGGGGAGTTGTATCTTGGGTATTCTAGGTTTCTGGGCTAATATCCACTTATCAGTGAGTGCATATCAAGTGAATTCTTTTGTGATTTGGTTACCTCACTCAGGATGATATCCTCCAGATACATCCATTTGCCCAAGAATTTCATAAATTCATTGTTTTTAATAGCAGAATAGTACTCCATTGTGTAGATGTACCACAGTGTCTGTATCCATTCCTCTGTTGAGGGACATCTGGGTCCTTTCCAGCTTCTGGCTATTATAAATAGGGCTGCAACATAGTGGAGCCTGTGTCCTTATTACCAATTGGAACATCTTCTGGGTATATGCCCAGGGGAGGTATTGCTGGATCCTCCGGTAGTACTATGTCCAGTTTTCTGAGGAACCACCAAACAGATTTCCAGAGTGGTTGTATCAGCTTGCAATCCCACCAGCAATGGAGGAGTGTTCCTCTTTCTCCACATCCTCGCCAGCATCTGCTGTCACCTGAATTTTTGATCCTAGCCATTCTGACTGGTGTGAGGTGAAATCTCAGGGTTGTTTTGATTTGCATTTCCCTGATGATTAAAGATGTTGAACGTTTTTTCAAATGCTTCTCAGCCCTTCGGTATTCCTCAGTTGAGAATTCTTTGTTTAGGTCTGTACCCCATTTTTAATGGGGTTATTTGAATTTCTGGAGTTCAGCTTCTTGAGCTCTTTGTATATATTGAATATTAGTCCCCTATCAGATTTAGGATTGGTAAAAATTCTTTCACGATCTGTTGGTGGCCTTTTTGTCTTATTGACAGTATCTTTTGCCCTACAGAAGCTTTGCAAGATTATTTGTCAATTCTTGATCTTATAGCACAGGCCATTACTGTTCTGTTTAGGAACTTTTTCCCTGTGCCCATATCTTCAAGGGTTTTTCCCACTTTCTCCTCTATAAATTTCAGTGTCTCTGATTTTATGTGGAGTTTTTTTTTTTTGATCCACTTAGACTTGAGCTTTGTACAAGGAGATAAGAATGGATCAATTTGCATTCTTCTACATGATAACGGCCAGTTGTGCCAGCTCTATTTGTTGAAAATGCTGTCTTTTTTCCACTGGATGGTTTTAGCTCCCTTGTCAAAGATCAAGTGACCATAGGTGTATGGGTTCATTTCTGGGTCTTCAATTCTATTCCATTGATCTACCCGTTTGTTGCTGTACCAGTACCATGCAGTTTTTAATCACAATTGTTCTGTAGTACAGCTTGAGGTCAGGCATGGTGATTCCACCAGAGGTTCTTTTATTGTTGAGAATAGTTTTTGCTATCCTAGGTTTTTTATTATTCCAGATGAATTTGCAAATTGCCCTTTCTATCTCAGTGAAGAATTGAGTTGGAATTTTGATGGGGATTGCATTGAATTTGTAGATTGCTTTTGGCAAGATAGCCATTTTGACTATATTAATCCTGCCAATCCATGAGCATGGGAGATCTTTCCATCTTCTGAGATCTTCTTCAATTTCTTTCTTCAGAGACTTGAAGTTCTTGTCATACAGATCTTTCACTTCCTTAGTTAGAGTCACACCAAGGTATTTTAAATTATTTGTGACTATTGTGAGGGGTGTTGTTTCCCTAATTTCTTTCTCAGCCCATTTATCCTTTGTATAGAGAAGGGCCATTGATTTGTTTAAGTTAATTTTATATCCAGCTACTGCACTGAAGCTGTTTATCAGGTTTAGGAGTTCTCTGGTGGAATTTTTGGGGTCACTTATATATACTATCATATCATCCGTAAATAGTGATATTTTGACTTCTTCCTTTCCAATTTGTATCCCATTGAACTCCTTTTGTTGTCGAATTGCTCTGGCTAGGACTTTAAGTACTATATTGAGTAGGTAGGGGGAAAGTGGGCAGCCTTGTCTAGTCCCTGATTTTAGTGGGATTGCTTCCAGCTTCTCTCCATTTACTTTGATGTTGGCTACTGGTTTGCTGTAGATTGCTTTTATTATGTCTAGGTATGAGCCTTGAATTCCTGATCTTTCAAAGACATTTATCATGAATGGGTGTTGGATTTTGACAAATGATTTCTCAGCATCTAACAAGATGATCATATGATTTTTGTCTTTGAGTTTGTTTATATAGTGGATTACGTTGATGGATTTCCATATATTAAACCATCCCTGCATCCCTGGGATGAAGCTTACTTGGTCATGATGGATGATCATTTTGATGTGTTCTTGGCTTAGGTTATGGGAGGATTATATTGAGTATATTTGCATTGATATTCATAAGGGAAATTGGTCTTAAGTTCTCTTTCTTTGTTGGATATATGTGGGGTTTAGGTATCAGAGTAATTGTGGCTTTATAAAATGAATTGGGTAGAGTATCTTCTGTTTCTATTTTGTGGAATAGTTTGAGGAGAGTTGGAATTAGGTCTTCTTTGAAGGTCTGATAGAACTCTGCACTAAACCCATCTGGTCCTGGGCTTTTTTTTGGTTGGGAGACTATTAATGACTGCTCTATTTCTTTAGGGGAAATGGGACTGTTAAGATCATTAATCTGATACTGATTTAACTTTTGTACCTGGTATCTGTCTAGGAAGTTGTCCATTTCATCCAGGTTTTTCAGTTTTGTTGAGTATAGCCTTTTGTATTAGGATCTGATCATGTTTTTGATTTCCTCAGGATCTGTTGCTATTCTCCTTTTTCATTTCTGATTTTGTTAATTAGGATACTGTCCCTGTGCCCTCTAGTGAGTCTGGCTAAGGGTTTATCTATCTTACTGATTTTCTCAAAGAACAAGCTCCTGGTTTGGTTGATTCTTTGAATAGTTCTTTTTGTTTCCACTTGGTTTATTTCAGCCCTAAGTTTGATTATTTCCTGCTGTCTACTCCTCTTGGGTGAATTTGCTTCCTTTCGTTCTAAAGCTTCTATGTGTGCTGTCAGGCTGCTAGTGTATGCTCTCTCTAGTTTCTTTTTGGAGGCACTCAGGGCAATGAGTTTTCCTCTTAGGACTGCCTTCATTGTGTCCTATAAGTTTGGGTATGTTGTGGCTTCATTTTCATTAAACTCTCGAAAGTCTTTAATTTCTTTCTTTATTTCATCCTTGACCAAGTAATCATTGAGTAGAGTGTTGTTCAGTTTCCATGTGAATGTTGGTTTTCTATTATTTTTATATTTCTATTTTTCTATTATGTTATTGAAGATCAGCCTTAGTCGGTGGTGATCTGATAGGATACATGGGATAATTTCATTATTTTTGTATCTGTTGAGGCCTGTTTTGTGACCAATTATATGGTCAGTTTTGGAGGAGGTACCATGAGGTGCTGAGAAGAAGGTATATGTTTTTGTTTTTGGATAAAATGTTCTTTAGGTATTTGTTAAATCCATTTGTTTCATAACTTCTGTTAGTGTCCATGTGTCTCTGTTTCGTTTCTGTTTCCAGGATCTGTCCATTGGTGAGAGTGGGGAGTTGAAGTCTCCCACTATTATTGTGTGGGGTTTAATGTGTGTTTTGAGCTTTACTAAAGTTTCTTTAATGAATGTGGCTGCCTTTGCATTTGGAGCATAGATATTTAGAATTGAGAGTTCATCTTGGTTGATTTTACCTTTGATGAGTATGAAGTGCCCCTCCTTGTCTTTTTTTATAACTTTGGGTTGGAAGTCAATTTTATTCGATATTAGAATGGCTACTCTAGCTTGTTTCTTTAGACCATTTGCTTGGAAAATTGTTTTCCAGCCTTTTATTCTGAGGTATTGTCTGTCTTTATCCCTGAGGTGGGTTTCCTCTAAGCAGCAAAATGTTGGGTCCTGTTTGTGTAGCCAGTTTGTTAGTCTATGTCTTTTTATTGGGGAATTGAGTCCATTGATCTTAAGAGAAATCAAAGAAAAGTAATTGTTGCTTCCTGTAATTTTTGTTGTTAAAGTTTGGAATCTGTTCTTGTGGCTCTCTTCTTTTAGTTTTGCTAAAGGATTACTTTCTTGCTTTTTCTAGGGTGTAATTTCCATCTTTGAGTTGGTGTTTTCCCTTTATTATCCTTGAAGGGCTGGATTCATGGAAAGATATTGTGTGAATTTGGTTTTGTCATGGAATACTTATCCCTTATCATTTCTTACTTGGCCCCATTTTCACACTTAAAGTTAAAAGTAGCTTACAGAAGAGGCAGCTGTCAAACTTGGGTTTTCTAATTTTATACTTCTCTGGTTCCAGGCTGGTCATGCAGCATTAAACTTTGACAGAGCCACTGACATCTTGACAGGTCTGAAGCAGAAAACTTCCTTTGGGAGACCAATGTGGGACAATGAGTTTTCTAGAATAGCTACTGCCCACCCCAAGTAAGTACCTCGTCCTCTAGTTAAATGAGTGTGCGGAGTTTGGATTTAAGCTTACTGAGCACACCTGGGATAGAGTGGGCCAGTGAAATGAATTATCAGGGAAAGGGGTTTGCTACTAAGACCTATGTGTTAAGAGAGAACAAACTCCCTTAAATTGTCCTCTGCCCTCCACATATGAAATATGACACTCTGCCCACTTTTTGACCTCTGACAGCTCTACACACACGTGTGCTCATGTGTGCACACATGCATGCACACACCCACACACAAACCCTTGCACACACATAATAAATAAAATTTAATAGAAAACTTTAAGAATGAGGATATTTCATCCAGGTTTTTAGTAAAATAAGGGTCATAATCTTGTCTCTGATAAGCAGCTGTTTATTGTCCCCATAAGTCTCTATTGAATGAGCAAGGTGAAGAGACTTTGCTCATAAAAATAGTACTTGAAATGTAAACGAAGAAAACATCTAATAAAGAAAAAATAATTAAAAAAATAGTGCTGAAGAAAACAGAAAACTGGAGAATTTGCATGCATTTTGGGGGTGGCCTGCTCAATGGTCTCTACATAAAGTTGAGATTTCTACATAAAGTAACATGATTTGGGGTGTTTTATCTAGTTCATTGACCAATAGAGCTCAGTGTTTGGAGAGAGCAGTTTCTGTCTCCCAGGCTGGCCTCTACAATTACACATAATCTCAATATATAGCCGGATGATGATCTTGATTTCTAGATCCTCCGGCCTCCATGTCCGGAGTACTGGGATTACAGGTGCACGCCACTACCCCCAGTTTTCTGGAGACTTTTTAGACATGTTAGAGCATACAGCAAAAGCAGATGCTTGGAAGCCGGCACTGCCAGTGGGAAGAAGAGGAGGAGGATTTTGGTAACTCCCCGTACAAGCTGGCAGGGGAAGAGCAATCCATGTCCACAAGCGTTACTCACTAGCTTCTGTAAATTCATCTATTCCAGAAAAGCTTGAAAACAATGGGAATAGAATTCTTTTTTTTTTTTAATATAAACACTCAAAGGAGAAATGCAGAGAATTAATTCAAGGTAGAATAATGAAGTCCAGGAAACAGGTCTGTGGACACCTCAGGGAAGAGGTGTCAAAGGTCAAATGACAGGAGGGACACAGGAAGTGAACAGTAAAGGCTTTATGAAGGCAGTGGTGAGAGTCTGTAGTGACTTAAATTTTGGCGATCCTGGGTCCCAACTCTCTCCTTTTGACACTTTTCAGTGGAGCTAAAAGTTCCCCTGATCTTCGGAGTTCTTGTACACAAAATGGGGACATTAGTAGATGCATGCCTTATTCATTTGTATGGTTGTTGTGAAGAGTGGGCTAATATACAAAAGTTTCATTAAATTGCAAAGCAGAATGTTAGCAAACGGCATGCAATTTTTATATTGTCTGTGTTGATCAGTTGAAACTGTTGAGAGGGAGTGAGAAGGATTGGGTAGAGGGGAGAGGGAGGAGAGAGAAGGTGCTGAGAAGAGGGAAGGAGGAGGGAGATCAGGAGGGGTGGAATATTTCATTTATTTGCTTAGTCATGAGCATCATCCTGTCTTCATACATACGTTGTGCCACTGTATTGTGTTTTCGTGTGTTCCCTTCAACTACCCCCGAGCCCAAACCAAATCATCTCGGCTGGATCTCTTTCTTTCTGGGGGATATTTCTCCATTCTGCTTTCTCATCACATTGCCCTCTGAGAAAGAACACTGTAAAGGACTGCCTACAGAATCCAGGGAGGAGTAATGATAAACCAGGATAACGGCTAAGGAACAATGGAAGTGCTGTCCCAGAAGGCAAGAGAAAAAAATATTTCAGCATCATGGTCACAGGTGCCAGAATGAGAGGTTCAAGCAGTGCTTACTATTTAGTTTGAGGGTGGTCTGAGTGTATCCACTACGTAAGAGAGAAGAGTAAAATGGCTACAGCAGAAAGTGAACAATAACAAATGTTAGCAAGGAATTGGAAAATCTGGACTCTTACTATATTGGTTATATAGGGGTATGAGACTGCAACTCCTGGAGCAAACGTTCAACAGTTCTTCAAAGTGTTAGACAGAGACACACATGGTCCAAAAATCCAGCTCCTTGATATATACCCAAGAGAAATGACCTCTCTCTCTCTCTCTCTCTCTCTCATTCACACACACACACACACACACACACACACACACACACACACACACCCCACAAATTTCCACATGCATGTACACAGCAGCTTTACTCATAATAGCCCAAAGTGAAAACCACCTGACTTCCCATCACCAGATGTGGTGAACAGACAGAATGGGATTTTATTCATCTATAAAGAATATTTCTTTCAAGTACTGACACACGCAATGCCATGGGTTAACTTTGAAGGTATTATGCTGAATAAAAGAAACTAGAGGGGGTTTGACAATACAGCTCAGTGGTGTTTGCTGTTTTTCCTGAGGACCTGAGTTCAATGCCTATCACCCATAAAAGGTGGTTCACAACTTTCTGTAACTTCAACTTCAAAGAATCTGATACCTTCTTGTGACTCTGCAGACACACAGAACATGCTCCGGCCCCTACATGTGTACATAATTTTTAAACACTGAAAATTATTAGAAAGAGAAGACCATTTATGGTATGGTAATATATGTAGAGAAAGTTGATCAGTGACTATGTAGGATAGGTGATATGGCTGGGAAGAAATCAGTGGATTCTAATGTAGACAGGTTCCATTAAGGGGGATGGAATTAGTGATGATGGTTTCATAACTTTGTGGTTATAGCGAAAAGCACTAATTGTACAGTTCAAAGGGTGCACTTTATGGTACATGGATTACACCATAATTAGGTTTAAAAAGAGGAGAGGTCGGGAGAAGTTGAGATCCATGGTGTAATTAGAAAGCTTGGCTTTGGGAGAAAACCACCTCCACAGGGACATCAAAGTTTGAAGTGGGGCTAGGTTCACAAAAGCTAGTTTATATAGCAGTTAGCTCAGGCGCACTTCCTGTGTGCCCCCGTACTTGTCCATTTATTTTGTTTTTAATTCTTAGAACAACCCTGCAAGGCAAGTGCTAATTTTATTCTCCTTTTCAAAAGGGAAAGTTCACAGCTGGGATGTCAGAGTTGGCCAGGCAGACTGGATCTGCCTGCAGTAGCTCTGATGGACCAACCTGTTCCCCTTAGAGACCTCCATTCAGGAAGTCAAATCCTTGATTATTTGGCAGAAAAGAATTTGGAGACTGGGCAAAATGAAACAGAGTGTAAGTACTTAGAGAATCATATAGAACAAGGACAGTATACAATCCTATGACATGGACACAGACTTCTCAAGAGAGTTGTACCTAGGTTTCTTTACAATGACTGTCCTAGGGTAAGGTTACATCCCTGAAAGGGTATAATTGACATGGTTTAATGGTTAAGGGAAGATTAAATTTTAGGGGAAGTTTGAAAATTGGATAGAAAACACCTGAGTTTATTTATTTTTCTTAAGTGTTTTTCTTTTGTAAATGATGTTGTCAGGTTCCTTTATGAGGTATGAGATACAGGAGCGTATACAGCCAAAGTCAAGGTGACAGTCACTCTAGTCCTAAGTAGGCATAGTCCATTCATTGTTTTAGTATTCCTGCTTGACACATCTTTAGAAAAACGTGCACTATTTCAGTAAGTCATTTTGGCTTCATCATTTGGGACGAGATTTCTTCACTTAGCATGAAAGGCAAACTAGATCTCAGGGTGAGGGGCTTCTTTCCCTGCTTACGCCCCTTACATTTCCGTCTGTCTATCCTGCCTCCACCACAGCGCGTATCATCTAACAATAGTATTTATTGTACCACATCTCTTGTGTCTCTGTTCTCAATAAAATGGAGGAAGGCTGAAAGGCTAAGAGCATATTTAAGACTTGGGAATAAAGTTTAGGAAAAAATTACTTGGAAGAAAGTAAAATTTTAACAACTGAATTTAAGTTTTTCTCAGTGCATATTAATTATACATGTTTCATTATATTTTCCTATGTCCATAATGTATTTTTATTTTTTTGAAATTAAAATTATATCATTCTCCCCAACTCCTCCCATATTTGTGGTAACATATCATATATATATATATATATGTATATATATATATATATATATATATATATATATATATATATCTCCTTTTCCCTTAAATATAGAAACATAACCTGCTTAGTTCACCTAATGTTACTTGTATGTGTATGATTTCAGGGCTGACCACTTGGATTTTTATCTTATTCACTTCCTATGGCCCTCTTTTTCTTGTGCCCCTTCTCACTCCTGACTTCTTTTACTCACCTCTTCTACTTTCAAGTTGTTTTGCTCCCTTTTGGTGACCTAGTGGGTTCAATTAGGGCTGCTTCCAGGGGCATTGGCAAGGTACCAGTGGCTGCACTGGAGAAAATGATAAAAATGGCTCTCATTTCCCCAGCAACCATTACTATCAATAGCTCCTAAGAGTGCTAGGTCCTTGTGACCCCAGCCTGCTCTGCTTCAGGACAGAACCATGATGGACCCAATCACCAACTGAGTTTTTGTTGGGAATTGTTGGGAGTAGCAGAGGTTCTTCTACATTTCCTCTGCTTTCAGCTCACAATTGCATCCAAGTAATTACTATTGCTCTATTCCTACAGGTCTGTGGTGGGGGTTTTCTTATGTGGCCCTCGGACTTTGGCCAAAAGCCTGCGCAAATGCTGTCAGCGATACTCAAGTCTGGATCCTAGGAAGGTTCAGTTCTACTTCAACAAAGAAACGTTCTGACTTGGAGGAAGCAGCACAGTAGTACTTCTACAGTTTCCTTTTCTCTTCACTAACTTGGGGGTCAGCTACTAGATAATCCTTTGCCTCACAAGGCCTTCACTCCCAACTTAAAGTTTGATTCAACCTCATACATGGGCTTTGCCAACCTGAGAGCTACATAATTCACAACTGCAAAACACATGAATTGTTTTTTACTGGGGGGGGGGGGATTGTAAATCCTTCTGGGAAACCTGCCTTTAGCTTAATTAATTTTGCTGGTTGACACTTTAACTTCAGGTGTCTTGGTTGATAATCTTCCCTCCCACCTGTCCCTCACAAAAGATTTCTGAGTAGGGTGACTTTTAAAATATTTATTGAATCCACGACAAAACGACAATCATAAATAAACAACATAGAACGACCAAGCTTCCCACTCCCATATGACCCACTAAGTACATTGTTACACATGAGCTAATCCAGTGTGACCAACAATTTACACGTTACTTTGTCAAAATAATTGACTTTCCTTTTTTGCTTATTGAACACGGTTACTGACTTTCCCTAGTAATATCTTAAGTATATTAACTGTAATCAAATTTGTACTATAGTTAGAAGCCAACTATATTGTCACTGTGTATTGTTTGAAATAACTGGAAAGGCCTGACTTACATCATGGGATAATTTAACAGAAGCTCTTTTATGCTTTTGTTGTTGTTGTTAAAGGAGTTTGTAAATGAATGTATTATAAAAAGAAAAAAAATATATAATTTTGGCTATTTTCCAGGTCTTACTCAATCAGGAATCATCCACTAAATGTCATTTTTCCTACAAAAAAGTTAATTTTTCCTATCAATCAGGACAATAACCACACTGGCTCTGAGATATTAGTTATGGTGAATTACACAAAAATGTGCAGGCTCTTCAGGGAGAAAAAAAAACCCACACTTCATTGTACTCAGGCAGTTGACCTCATACATTTAGCAGAATGAATCTATAGAGTTAGCACTAGACCATCTAATTTGTACCATTAATTAATCAAAAGTGAACACATTTTTGTTTTCAATTATCTAGGAACTTACAGCTTGACGTATTGTGGGATCATTTTTCAGTCATTAGTGTTGAACATAATAAAGGCAGATCATGAACGTGGGGTAGCTAACTGTATTATTACAACAGTAAAAAATAACAGCAAACACACAAACCAACCACTGATGAGTGTTTCCATAGTAATGAATTGGGATGCCACTGCTCTTGTCAATGTATTCACCTGAATGTCTGCTAACCAAATTAAGTTTAATGAGGCTTTGGGAAAATGTGCTGGATTTCCAGAATATGGTTTCTATTAGACAACTGTTTCCCAAATAACTTCAGCTTCACTTATCTTGATTTGAAATTGGTTGTGTAAACCCCAAGTTCCTAACTAGAAATACTTTCCTCTTGGTCTCTGCATCTAAATACATTGGCGCTTTTAAGTCAAGACAGCTGCCAAAATCAACACAGCAAGGACTGTTTCTGCAGGAGGCGCAGAAGGTAATGACAGCAATGAAGTGCATGCATAATTAACATCGGGATTGAACTGGGCAGGAGTGGAAGAGGCAGGAGTGCTTGTTGTTCTGCACTTTTCTTGACAGGTTAGAATATGACATAACCAGCAAATTTTCATTAAAAGTATATGGAGAAAAATCCTTCAATTTTAATATCTTTGCTTTCTTTTTCTTGGCACGTAGCAATGTACTACTATGCTTTTTATGCCTTAAGTAGTGATTTTAGTTCACCTGCCCATAATCCTAATGCAGAGAGTAGGGACCTGGGAATACAAATAAGCTTACAATTAGTGCTAGTAAACTTACTAATTAAGGCAACTCTTCAAATGTCTCGAGGTCGAACTGGTGGAGAGAAACCAAGTTCCTCCTTAATGCCACTGTGGGAGAACAAAAGGCAAGGCAACCTGCAGGTTAGCACAGGCTAATGGCACTAATTACCTTCCAAGTAGGTAGGACTTGGAAAGAAGCAGGCAACCATAATGGGCAATTTGCCGTCCTGTGCTCTGTACTTGGTCCTCTTAAAAGACTTGAAAATATCAAAGTTTTAGGGTTTTCTGTTTGAAGTTCTTGGAATGGATTTAGTTAAGATGATAGGGCTGAAAGCTTTGTGATTTTTCTGAAAGATTGGAATATATTTTGTTCACTTGGTTTTCTTTATTAAATTTGACCATGTGGAAAACCAGTGGCCTTTTAAACTTGTAAAACTGGCTACCTAGACAGAAGAGCTTTACAACAATCTTTTGCGTTGTTGATACACTCAAACCAGTGCCAGAACAGCCTTTGTCCTATATATGTTCACACCTGCTACTGACCAACAACACGTTTGGATAACTGGCATTTCTTGAATCAAACACAGTTGTGGTACACTCTTCGCTTGTTGGCCTTCTGATCATTTTTAGTTCTAACCACGTGTTTTGTTTTGTTTTGTTTCCTCTCAGAAAGCTCTGAGACTCTAGAAAGTTTTCAAGGGGTAAAGTGTTATTACTTTACTGAAAGCAAATTCAACAACAAAAAAAATCAAAGTTCCTGAAAACATTGTTTCTGAGAAATTCTCAAGTATCATTAAGAAGAATAAATGCTTATGCTAAAGTAAGAATAGAGCTATGGCAATGTAAGATTAAAGAATGATGCTGCAGTACATTAGAAATCACAGTTAAGCTTACATCCTTGCTGTTAGCTTCTTAAAAGCAAAAGGATTATGTATATCAATTTGTAGTATGTTATACTTGTGTTCAAAGTTTATTTAATGTCACAGAAAATATACACACTACAACAACAGGATGAACTGCTTTCCTTTGGAGAAATGGCGATGTAAGATCTCCACGTGGCACCATCTGTCTCATCCAGGAGGTTAGGATGCAGATGTCATTATGTTTTCAAAACTTCAGCAATGTTATGGAATTACATTTCCAGATCTGTTGCCAGCTATTTTTGAGAACCTGTAAGACAAATCTGGGAGAAAGCTATTATAAGTGGACTTCTCTTTTCTAAAAGAGACCCCCCCCCCGAACAAAAAGGGACTGAGGGGACAGAGGATGTGCCAACCATCAAATAGCCATTGTCTGACTCTTGTCATGTCTCCTCATCGTCCTTTGCAGCCCCAGGGTTTCTCAACCTTAGCATTATATGGACATATTCAAACCAAGTGCTCACTTGTAAGAAGGAGTGAGGGAGTTATCACATGTATCATTATGGGATGTGCAGAAGCATCTCTGATCTCTACCCATGGAATGACAGTGGTATACTACTTTCTAAGGTTGCGACAACATAAAATTGACAAATATACCATAGATAGGTAAACTTCCCCTACTTCAAAACTACCTCTCTCATATGTGTGCATGTATATATGAGGGCAGAAGCCAGAGGTCCAAGTCAATGTCAAGTGATAACAATCCTTAGGAAGACCATCCACCTGGGTTTTTGAGACTGACTGTTTCATTGGGGTCTAGGGCTTACTGATTAGGTTTAGGCAGGTTGGTCAGTAAGGGCCAAAGATGTTCCTGTCTCCCCCTCCCCTTCTAAGATTACCAGAATGTGCCACCACACTCAACTTTTTATGCTGGTTCTAGGGTTTGAACTTGGGTGCTCATGTACTCCTTAAGTGTGTACACTGCGTAAATGCCCAAGCACTTTAGGAACTGAGCTATCTTTCTAGTTCAAGAACTACTTATCTCTAATAGTGGTAACTTACCCTGTCTGGGATGATAAAAAAGGAATCAAATCAGTTTAGGATGAAAAGCCACTGTTTCAGCCACAGTGTTCATAAATGCCAAGAGAGGGTTGGCTCACATAAAATCACAGTTGTGTTTGTACATCCACTAGGATAAATTACCACCCTCACAGTTGTAAAAACTGAATACAGTCTGCAGTCTAGTTCATAGTAATATACCAAGGACACCTGCCTGGCCTTATACTACAAAACAAAAGTACAAGATGTAATCACTGTGAGAAGGAACACAAGGCCCTTTGTATTAGTTTCCGGTGTCCCATGAAACTATAATAATTTCAAGAGGTTAAAATTTAAAAAAAAAGTAACATCTAGCCCCGAGGTCTGAATGTGAGGCAAATGAGAGATAATTGAGAGTATACAATGAAGAGCTTTCTAAAACCAGCAATTTTCTTGTACTGCAAAGAATACCTTCTTTGACATAATTTTTAAAAAGTAAATTGCTATGAATATTATAGTCCATATTTTTAATGAAGAAAATGGAATGTTTGGGATATATGGGGAAAAGGTAAAATAGGATATACTAAATGTCTAGTTAGCTAACCATTTATGATCCAATTATAGTTCAAGCATTTAAAGTCTCAGTAAAATAACATGCATATTTGCAGTTTGGAAGCTTTAAAGGTACAAATATGAACTATAGCATAGTTAGTAAGACCACCAATTATCATAAATGAGTTCATTGTTACATGGTAACACGTGCATGGGAATTTTAAGACATGTAGGTAAAGTAAAAGTTCCAAAAAGACATTACAACAAGTACTGGGACAATATACATTTAAAATTGCTTTCATGGAACAGAATTGTTTACAATATAAAAAGATGTTAGGAAATACTTTAAAAAACACAACAATATTTATTCAGCAAGTTTGGTCACATGATTATATATTTGGCAACTACACTTGGATCCTCCTTACCTGACTGATGAACAAGAAAAATAATGATAGTATATAGTCATCTTTATGATGTAAAGAAACTTGGGCTGGAGAGATGGCTCAGCGGTTAAGAGCACTGGCTGCTCTTCCAGGGGTCCTGAGTTCAATTCCCAGCAACCACATGATGGCTCACAACCATCTGTAATGGGATCTGACGCCCTCTTCTTGAGTGTCTGAAGACTGCTACAGGGTACTCACATACATGAAATAAATAAATCTTAAGAAACTGACAGTGACAGGGACAACTACTACTTTAAATGATTTGTAATAGTGAACCATCAAAATGCTACAAGGGCCGATATAGCTCAGCTGGTATAGAATATGTCTCAAACGCAGAGAGTGGCACTGAACGCCTGCCATCACCACTTGGAAAGTGGAATCAGGAAGATCACAAGTTTTTTTTTTCCCAACATTTATTAGATAATTTCTTCATTTACATTTCAAGTGTTATCCAGAAAGTTCCCTATACCCTCCCCCCTCCCGGCCCTGCTCCCCTACCCACCCCCTCCCACATCTTGGCCCTGGCGTTCCCCTGTACTGGGGCATATAAAGTCTGCATGACCAAGGGGCCTCTCTTCCCACTGATGGCCAACTAGGCAATCCTCTTCTATATATGCAGCTAGAGACATGAGCTCAGGGGGTACTAGTTAGTTCATGTTATTCTTCCACCTATAGGGTTGAAGACCCCTTCAGCTCCTTGGGTACTTTCTCTAGCTCCTTCCTTGGGAACCCTGTGTTCCATCTAATAGCTGACTGTGAGCTTCCACCTCCATGTTTGCCANTTGATTCTGCCAATCCATGAGCATGGGAGATCCTTCCATCTTCTGAGATCTTCCTCAATTTCTTTCTTCAGAGACTTGAAGTTCTTGTCATACAAATCTTTCACTTCCTTCGTAAGAGTCACACCAAGATATTTTATATTGTTAGTGACTATTGTGAAGGGTGATGTTTCCCTGATCTCTTTCTCAGCCAGTTCATCCTCTGTATAGAGAAAGGCCATCGATTTTTTGAGTTAATTCTATATCCAGCTACTACACTAAAGCTGTTTATAAGGTTTAGGAGTTCTCTGGTGGAGTTTTTGGGGTCACTTATATATACTATCATATCATCTGCAAATAGTGATAATTTGAGTGGAAGATCACAAGTTTATGGTCATCACTACCTACATAGTGAGATCAAGGCTGGTCTGGGCTATAAGTGACCCAGTCTCACACATACACAAAATTATTACAGAACAAATATTAGAAGCCTAAAGAGTACATTTTATTGAAATGCTTTGTATTTCCTCAATTTTGAAGGAAAGGTCGGGAGTAAAACAACTGGTTATAGACTGCTCCAAGCCAAACTTGAAATGGCTTGTAACAGTGAGCCATCAAATGTTCATCATAAGGGCTGAGTTCTGTTGGGGTATGAGAGAGAATTCAGGAAGCAGGCCTTTCACCTTTACCAAACTCTCTTCCTTCTTCCTTTTCTTTCACTTACATTTATTTATTATATTTGGGTGCACATGAGCTGTGTGTGTGGGGGTCAGAGGACAGATTGAGAAGAGTTGGTTCTCTTTTCTACCATGTAACTTCTGTGGATCAAACTCATTTAATCAGAACTGGCAAGAAATTTGGCACTTTTACCTGCTAAGCCATCTTGCTGGCCCTTCCTTTAACTTTCTACATTCCTGTGTCATTGATTCTGAAGCTATCACTTCACATACAGAAGGACTTAGTCCTGCCCAGGTTCCATTCCATCAGCTCACCTTTCAAGGTGCCCCAGTGGATTTCTGTATCTGTTCCTTTAAGATTAGGATACTCTGTCTCTGCTCCGGAGGCAGCATGGCAATCTGGTCTGCAGTAAGTTGAAGGACCTGCATAATCAAAGCTGCCTGCGCAGAGGAAAGCAAAGTTGTGAGTTTCTAGGACGAGCCAGAAAACCAAATAAAACAAAACATCACCAGCTTCTGTCCAAAAGGCTACTGTCATGGGATATGGAGCAAAATGGGAAAAGGGAGGATACTGCATACTCTCACACACAAAACAAACTGCAGGCCAAAAGAAAGAGAAAATCTGGTAAGAAAAGCACAATGAAGAACACAAGAATAAATGAAAATATCTAAGATTACATGATGCAAACAGACAGCTCAGGAACTCAAAGTTCCTGCAGATTAAGATGGTATTTGCGAGCCTTGGGAACTCTTTAAGTTTTGAGTCCTAGTTTGAGTTCCCCTCTTTCACAACTTTAAGCCTTTCCACCAGACACAAGCTCCCAACAACAGCCAAGTATAGCAACAGAAAGATATACTTGTGGTCAATCTGCTATTGTTTCTGTAGGGATTGGGTAGAAATGGCAGAGGAGGGGACAGAAAGGAGCTTGGATTTTCAGGTCAGTTGGCTTGCACAGAAAAAATCTGCCATTTTTAGATGAGTCTGAAATATAAAATAAGTTGCCAGTTATATTCACTTAAAAACTTTAGGAGCAGGTCCCCAAAATGCTCAGCCAAATTCATTAAAGAGTACCAAGTTAGAGTAAACATCACCTCCAAAGGGATTTTGAAGACCCAGGATCTTCACGGTAACTGCGAAAAGATCAAAAAGACTAGATTTGTGTGCAGGGAGGCAGTCAGATAGTGTTGCTTACCTTCTCATGATCCTGGGGTGTGACTTGACTCTGTCCAGGACTAAAGCCACCAGGCTGGCTTCCACCCTGCATGCTTGCTCCCTGCATGCCTGCTCCCTGCATGACTGGTACCTGTGTGTACAAAGGAAGGAAAGAGCATACAGAATTCCTGACATCCATGGAATCTCAATACAATTAACAATCTTGACACAAGAATAAAAAGAGAATGATTTAAAGACCAGCAGGGCAGTATTTAGCCACAGATCCACTAGCAGACACATACTTGCTTATAACAGGCCCAGCATCATTAACAAGTAATACACAGTACAGAAAAGGGGCATCAAATTAACAAAACTTAGCCCAATAAGCACAGGGAAAACTATGAACACTGGAGAAATTAATGCTCAGAGGAAACACAAGTAAAGCTAAGAGATTTTAAACAACTGTATATTGCTCTGCTGGCGAAGCTGCATTCACAAGACCATGGCCTACCTCTAGTTCAATCATACAATGATAACTATTCTCAAAGAATTCTATCCCATAAACCAGAAACGGTCAGTGTCAGAAAGGAGATAGGAAGGTCTCTGGGGGAAAGATGTTATTAGCCCAACATTTGCTTTTTAGAGATTCCTTAAAAACAAACAAAAAAACCCAAATCCCTGAATATCATGTTAAGTGCTCAGAACACACAACAGTGGTGTAATATTTTTTTAAATTAATTTTTGTGAGTTTTTTTTTGCCAGTATGTATGTCTGTGCACCACCTGCATGCCTAGTTTCCATGTAGGCTAGATGAGGGTGTTGGATCCTCTGGAACTGGAGTTATAGACGGTTATGACCCACCATGTGGGTGCTGAGAACCAAACCCTGGTTTTGTACAATAGTAAGTGCTCTTAACTACAGAGCCATCTCTCCAGCCCTTGTTTCTTTTCTTTTTAGCGCTTTCTATAGAGACAACAATTGCTTCATGCTTAATGCAGAAAAAATATTACTTGAGTAAAAGAACACAATCCAACTATAGCATGTTTGTTGGCATTTAAGATAGGTAGTGAGTCCAACCCTTTGGAAGAAACTGGAACTCAAAGAAAATGCCTCTACTTATCTATTGTAACTGTTAGATAGGCTCAACACTTAACATGATGCTCACACTCAGGCTCTTACCCAGAGTTTAGATATTTTTTTTGCAAACAAAATTTTTAAAAATCTTTTCACCCACTTCCTCAGATTACAAGCAGCAAAGTATAAAAGGAATTGAGAAAAACACATGTTAGAAATAGATGATGTGGTAACACTGTGAAGAACCAGGTTACAGTCCATTAATAAAGGGAGCAGATACCCACAGGAGAGTACTATGACATATAATAACAGACGATAATGAATCTATTTCCATGGTGAGTGTGAACAATCAAAGATGATTTAAATTGTTTTCATTTTACTTAAGAAAATAGGAAGCATATACATCGTTTTCCCAATAGAATAGTTCAAGCAACTTCTTGTAGAAGAGTTCTTTTACCTGATGTGGTGGTTTGAATAAGAATGGCCCCCATAGGTTTAGATACTCGAATGCTTGGTCACCAGGGAGTGGGACGATTTGAAAGGATTAAGTGTGACATTTTGGAGGAAGTGTGCCACTGAGGATGGACTTTGAGGTTTCAAAAGGCTATGCCAAGATCAGTATCTCCCTTTCTGCTTATAGATCAGGCTGTAGCTTTCATCTATTTCTATAGCACCATGACAACTGTCATGATAATGGACAAAACCCCTGAAACTGAAGCCCTCTAGTAAATGCTTTCTAAGAGTTGCTGTGGTCATGGTGTCTCTTCATAGTCAACAGAATAGTGACTAAGACAGAAGTTGGTAACAGAGACTGGGATATTGCTGTGACAGGCCTGACCATGCTCTCTGTCAGAGGAATATGGATGACTCTGAAGTAGAGAAGTGGTTGGATCCTTTTAAGCATGGCTTAATGGGAACAGGGCTAGTAGGAACATGGAAGGCAGTGGATATTGAGGGAGATTTGAACTATAGGATCAGCACAAGACCTTTCACAGGGGAAGAATATTAGTAAGTGGCCCCGATTTTGGCAAAGACTATAGCTGTTTCTGAAGTCTTAAAAATCTACCTTAGGCTAAATTAAACAGTTTTGGATGAATGGCCTTGGTAGAGATTTTGAGACTGCCAAATATTAACTGTGTCATGTAGTTATTAGTGGCCGCTCTTATGCAGATCTATAATGAAAAGGAGCAAGCTGAGCAAGGAAAAAATGTATAGTTTAAGAGGAAAAATAGCATCAGGAAGTATAATGGAGGTAAGTCCAGTGCTCAAGGAGATGAAAAGTTTAAAGAAAAGCCTGATGCTAAATGGAATAAATGGATTAGTGAGTTCAGGCTAAGATCCTGCCTAGCCAAGTTTCAACTTGTGAAAAGGAATTAAAGAAAAGCTTAAGAAGTAATGGAAACCATCAAGAAGAAAGCTGATACAAATGTAAGTGAACAAAGGAGTTTAATTCCAGCTTCACCAGGCAGTTGAACTTGGTAGCTTCTGCTACAAGTGGCTCTGGCTTAGAATCAGCCATACAAAAAAGGAGTTGTCTAATATCCCTCCAAAGCTAAGGAAGGCTGCTGAGGACCGGCATGTGTCAAGGGTATTCCTGTATGGAGGCATAGAGCCCATTGCATGAAAATGTGAAGGTGAAGACTGAATTTCATTGGAGATCCCAAGATGTAGGTGCCAGAGTTGTAGGATATCTGCCAAGAAGAGGTGCTGACGGGGAGTGGATCCAGCCCAAAAGAGAGAAGTGTATTTTAGTCAACAGAGCTGAAAGGATGGAGATCTGGAGCACTTTGACATCAGACATGGAAATACAGAATTTGGAGTTTGCCCTGCTGGTTTTAGGTCTTGCTTTGATCTAGCTGTTTCCTCACTATGTTCCTTTTCCCCCCCTTTTGGAATGGTAATGTATATTCTGTGTCATTTTATGTTGGAAGTCTGTGATCAGCTTTTTTATTTTATAGGGTTTACAATTAAGAGAATGCCATGAGCCTTAGTAGAGACTTTGAAGTTTGGAACAGTGTTGAGACTATTATAGACTAGGAGGACTTTTGAAGTTGGATTGAGTTCATTTTTTGTATTGTGATATAGCTACAAGCCTTTGGGGGCCAGGGAGTGAAATGTGATGGTCTGAATATGAATGGTCCCTATAGACTCATATATATGAATGCTCAGATCAGGGAATAGTATTATTCTAGATTATGAAGTCTGGGCTTGTTGGAGGAAGTTTGTCATTGGGGGTGGGGGGTGGGGGTGGACTTTGAGATTTCAAAAGCCCATGATAAGCCCAGTATCTCCTTCTCTGCCTTCAGATCAGGATGTATCTCTTAGCTACTTCATGCCTGCTATGTCTGCTGCTATGGTGATAATAGACTAACTTCTGAAACTGTAAGCGAGCCTTCAGTGAAATGTTTTATAAGAGTTGTCATTGTTATAGTGTCTCTTCACAGCAACAGAATAGTAACTAAGACACCGGAAATACTCACATGCATCAGTTTTTCCCCAAGACACTGGGTATATAAGCAGTGGTACATCCTTATAGTATAGAAATATCACCACTATTCCACCTATACTAATACTTAGTTCAGAGATTTATGTCAATTGATCTGTTATGCACCTAAACTACCTCTGGGTAGTTACTTGGGAACTGACTAATACTTATTAGTACCAATCTGAGACACTAGTATGAAATAATTACCCAACATTAGCTAGTTAAGTTGCCAGGAGTAGCTGTTCTAGGCATTACCAGCAAGACTGGCCACATACCTTGGTTAGCCTAAGATAGTCCCAGTTTGTTTTTGTCTCAGAGTAAATTGTTATAGCATTTTCATTCTCAAATGCATCTTTCTTTGTATGACAAATTATGTAACAAGCTACAAGCTTCGAAATGCACTAGCAGAGAAAAAAAAAAAAAAAGAACAAGACATCGGCTACCATTTTCAATGTCTTTTCCGATAGAATGGTGTGCAGAATCACGTAAGCAGAGTGTATGGTTACTTGGTGACTATCTTGGCCAGCATGTTGAGACCTTGCTATTTACTCTATGATATCCCTAGTATTCTGCTTGGTGTTCAGTAAGTATGTACAGAAAGGATGTATAAAAAATGTGTACTTTGAGGCTATTGAACATAGAGGGTGCAACAAAAATCAAAGCCCACAAACATTTTTTAAAAAGAACTTGAAATGAAACCAAAAATACACTTTTATTCTATATATACCAAGAAAAAGTCACATTTTTCTCAAATTTAAAAAGGAGCAGGCAAACATCTATACACATACATAACATGCAAATAAAATAAGAGAGTTGCATAATAGAAAAGCAAGCTGTATTTCTTGCTCTGTCATTTTTTTAGTTAAGTGAATCTGGCCAAGTCACCTGACTTTCTGACCTTCAGCTTCTAAACCTCTAAAATGAGAGAACTGGATGCTGGACATGTTGTACTCTAGCTTTGATATTTTTCTCTCCTTTTTTTTTCCTCCCCACCCCCAATACAAAGGAAGAAACACATGAAAATAGGAATAAAGAAATGAAAAGATGAAGGCATCAACATATAGAACCTTGCAAACATACATATATTCTATGCCCCCCAACCAACTAGAGATGATAAATGAGGAAATGACTACTACAAAGCATCCTAGAGGCACAGCTGGAGCAAACCAAGCGACAGAGACAAACTTCAGCTCCAGAATCAATGTCACTGTGAATTTAGATGCTGTGATGACAAGAAATCCACATAGGTTTCTGTCACCCTGAGATGATCTAAATCAGTGGTTCTCAACCTTCCTAATGGTGCGACCCTTTAATATATTTCCTCGTGTTGTGAGGACCCAACCACAAATTTTCATTGCTACTTCAATAACTATAATTTTGCTGTTATGAGCTGTAATGTAAACATCCAATATGCAGATCCCCAAATGCTGTAACTCAGGGTTACACACTGAAATCACCTGGTAGAAGTTTTTCAAATGGCCTGAGATCTGCACAAGTATATTTTTGCAGGGGATGGGGTGGGGGTAGGGGTGCATCACTGAGGCCCGTTTTTATTGTCTTTTAACTTGGATCTGCAGGTTTCAGTTTTAGGGGCTATTTCATTTAGAAAAACCTGAAAATGTAGAGCTCAGAGATTACTCTGCACTGGGGAGACAAACCAAAATCACTTAGAAAAAAACAAAATAAAATCAGGCTTAGTAACCAATTCTTGAATACATTAAGATTTTATGTATATGCTACAAGTATTACCTGTCTGGGTCCCTGGGGAACAACTGCCCCCATGGTCATTGGATTGGGACCTTGGATTCCACTAGGCATAGGTCCTCTAGGTCCAGGTACTGGGCCTCTGGTGTCCATGCCTCTGGCCTCCATGGCACGAGCCTCCATGGCACGAGCCTCCATGGCACGGGCCTCCATGGCACGGGCTTCCATGGCACGGGCTTCCATGGCACGAGCTTCCAGTCCTCTGGCATCTAGTCCTCTTGCTTCCATGGCTCTGGCCTCCATCCCCCGTGCATCTAATCCTCGGGGATCTCTTCCACCTAGAAAGTTGCAAGCAAACCTGTGTGTAGTTACTAATGTCTAGTCACATCTTCCTTCATCTATAAGACTGTCTCCTTTCTAGTTTATCAGATTTGTAGGTAAATCAGAAAGACTCACTTCTGTCCCATATAAGAGCTAAAGAGACCCAAGTACTTCATCAATCCACAGCTACCATTTGGCATTGTGATGCAGTTTCCCCTTACCTCTGGCATCCAGAGGTGGGCCCCTCTGATCTAGCATGGGTCCTCTTGGTTCTGCCATTAAAGGTCTTGGCTCAGCTAAGGGTCCTCCTCTCATGTCATGTGGAGGCGGTCCACGACCTTCATGACCAGGAACATGGTGCAAGGGTGGGCCCTGATGAGGTGGTGGTGGTGGTCCCAGGTAAGCTCTAGAGATAGGAGAAAAATGACATATTTTAAAGCAGAATATACAGACATTGAAATTTCAGCCAGATCAGTAAGCAAACATCCAACAGAGAGAAAACTGATACAAACATCAGTAAATAAATGGTAACAAGAAACTAAGATAAAAGGAAAGATATTGAATGTAAATGTGTGCATTCTAGAACATATTTGACCAGGGCATTCAATATTAGGAAAGAATTAATGGATAGTTACTGTAGTATACAGTATAGTGCTTAGCAATGCAGGTTCTGGATTCAGACTGAATACTGAAATCCAGGTCTAGCTGGATTTACTAGCTGTTTGATCTGGGTCACTGACTTAACCTCTCTATGCCTTAATTTCTTAACCTGTAAAACAGGATTAATAATACCCATTTCTGACTTTGTGGGGCTGCGGATTGAATTTAGGGCCTTGGGCATATTGGACAAGTGCTCTACCATTGGTATTACACTGCTAGCCTAAGGCAGATTTAGTGAGATGATCTGTGTTAGGTACAGAGAGAAGAGTCAGAGGTATGATCCTCACCAACATCTACAACTATCGTTATTAGTAATATCATTACCCCAAGTTTTCCTTGTTTAGGTATATATGACTAGAAATTTCAATTTCTGAATATAGAGTACTCATGGTTGGCTCAAAATTACCTTAACTATATATATAATTACACTGTAGCAAAAAGCCTTAGTCTTGGACAGTGGCTACAAATACTTTTTTATCTTTTGAAGAAGGCAAACAGGTTCAACTGTTCCAGAAAGACGTTGCTTCCAAAGGAAGGATAATTCCCAACTTTTCAAGTTGTTTCCTTCTATGCCAGTACTTACCTAGGTTCTACGTCTCCAGTTACAGTCATTAAAGTGCCTCCCCGCGGGTCATTGGGAGCATCACCTAAAAGACCACGAGGAGTTGGGACGTTGGTAGGCAAGGCTCCCCGCTGCATAGCTGCTCTGGGGTCTTGCATTGGCACTGACAGGGAAACAAATGGGGAGTTACTGCTGTGAAAGACACATTAGAGAACAAGAAATGACTCTTATACCACTGACAATGTAATTCAAACACCTTAGAGTGGGTGAAACCTCACCACAGCAGAATCCTCTTGCAGCTCAAGAACAGAAGCAGGGTGTAGGCAGAATCTGTACCATGTCAGAGGTATGGATGGAATTATACATACAGAGCAAACTGGGGAGCACCTGTCAAGAACTAGCACTGTTATCTCAAGAAACTTCCTGGTTTTCGTTCTAACCAATCTTAGTTTAAGGACCAGAGTCACAAAAGAGAGGTAGGGGCTTGGCATATGAACACTGTCATGGCTCTGCAAGAACCTGCCGTCTCCTTACAGACTGCAATTCCATCCAAGCCTCCTGACACCAGTAGGGAGGGAGTAGAGCCTCGGACAGATGCCCATATCATCCAT
This sequence comes from Mus minutoides, assembly GCA_902729485.2. NCBI lineage: Eukaryota > Metazoa > Chordata > Mammalia > Rodentia > Muridae > Mus > Mus minutoides. Next base: position 3,118,968 of record LR756403.1, on the reverse strand, counting down.
GTTCTCTGCCCTGTGTGAAGAGGTCAATCTTAGGCTTGTGGCCTCAAGAGGAAAAAAAAAACACAAAAATAACAACAAAAACGAAAAAAATCCCCAGAACATTATTACCCTTTTGGGGTTCTGAACGTGAGGATCACTGCCAAGCAGCTCTTTTCCCCTCAACGTCCCACCCTGAACACCACAAGCAAAAGGGAACCCGCAGATACAATGGGTACCTTGAACTCGCTCAATTGATGCAGGCCCGGCGGGTCCCACGGGCGAGTGCTGTAAGGTTCCTAGGTGAGCAGTAAGTTCAAAAGGAGAAATAGCAGATACTTAAAATAGCTTGAACACACATAAACACACACACACACACACACACACACACACACACACACACACACACACACACGGAGACAGGGAGATTAAGAGATTTACACGTCAGTAAGAAGCCAAGAGTTCATTACTTTGTCCTAGACTACAAAACTCCCTAAACTATAATATGCCTTTCTCTTATCCAGAACACCTAGCTCCACTTTGACTAGACATCTTTCTTTGTAAAACCTTTTTAAAAATTTTATTTATTTGTATATTTTCCTAAAATGTAGGCATGCTCTGTCCTCATGTACACCTACAGGTCAGAAGACAGCATCAGATCCCTTTATAGATGGTTGTGAGCCACCATGTGGTTACTGAGAATTAAGTCAGGACCTCCAAAAGAGCAGCCAGTGTTCTAAACCAGTGAGCCATCTCAACAGACTCAGCTATCTTTAAGGGAAACCCATGGGCTGCTTGATCTGGGCAAGAATAACCAACTATCTTGAACTCTTCTTGTTGTTACTGTAGCATTTTGCCTAATCTCTTCTTGTACCATTATTAAAAAAAAAAAAAAGAAAACAGAAAAAATGTTTTCAAAAGCAAAACACAAAACAAATTGCACTGAATGTGACATGTGAGATTTATCACAGACAGCCATAACCGAAGTGGGGCAATACTAATACTAATCTGTCTTATTTTAAAGTCTAAAATTTCCTATCAAAACTATCAAATGGGAAAATGCAACTGAACTTCAGATGAGGAAAAAGAGTATTTATCAATCTGAAATAGTCTACTAAAGCCAGTCTACAGTTATAAAAAACATGACAAAGACTAATGAGTTGACAAGGTATAACCAGTATTGAAGGAGATGGGAAAGGAACAAGTTCTGTCTCAAACATCTGTCACCATTACAAACACACAAACCCAACAAGGATTCCAGGCAAAGGAAAACAAATCTGATCACAAATGAAAACATTTGTTTCCTCTGCTAGGCACTGAAGGAAATTATTTTTTTTTAAAATTCATCTCACTGTCTTTGCCTCAAAAGGTCCTTGAAATACTTTCAAAATCCAAACCAATTCCTTTTGTTAATTCTTACCAGAAAGATGGGACTAAACTAAAGTAGGAAGAGAGATCTCTTGTAGAAGTATGTGTTAAACAGCTGAAGGGTTCACTGATAAGACTGATGGCCTGGGAAGAGGAAGAGATTAATGGAAGTCCAAGCCCTCCTCACTACTAACAAAGATACTCTGAGGTAGATACACCATGCACTAACAATAGTGAGATGGGGGGACGCAGCAGCACAGAAAAATGAGATACTTTAAAGGGAAGGTAAGAGGTATGCTACAGGTTTGTCTTGTCATTCATCTGATGTGTTTAGACTTGTCATTTCAATCACCAATCCCTATGTACCAATCTTGGGCCTGTATCTTATTATGTGCTTTTGAAATGGGTTTCCTCTTATAGGGAATCAGCTGAGATGAAAAATATTAAGCCCCTTTGGTCTGTCCAAAGCAATTTGTTCCCAACACAGGTACCTAATGAAGAACAAGATTATCTTAAAAATTAATTCTGAAATTAACAGTGGCAATAGAATGATAGGAAGAAGGCAAATTATTAGATATGGAGACTTCAATCTTTAAGTCAAAAAGAGCACCAGATTCAGATCCCAATACTCAGAAATGTGTATATACTTACCTCATCCTACTGAGAAACTTAAAATTCCTGTGCTTCCATCTCTTTACCTGTAAAACTAAGGCACTGCCACCTAACCCAAAGGGTTGTCTATGAAAACGGAAGTGACTGAGTATATATAGTACATATTCAGTTCCTTTTTCTTCCATCGTCATTCATTTTCTAACGGAACTACTGTATTTTCTTCTCCTTCAAACTACAATAACATGAGGAAAGAATGCAAAGATTCTGGAAAGGCTGCTGCTGTTATATACAGTATTTTTTTTTACCACAGTACAGGAGAAACTTTACAACTATGATTTATAGACCTCTTCTTTCTTCTCAGTTTGCTAATGGGATTTACATCTTCTCATCTACAGACCTGATCATATACTAAATGCTCATTATTTAAATTTCTTACACAGTAAATAGCTATTCACAGATTGAGTGAGACCATGCCTGTGGAATTGTTAGACTAACATGAAACAAAGTATGCATTTGCCTCATCATGGATCAGTATGCTGAATCTCCTATGGAAAGTCTAGACCAATAGAAGTCTGGTGAATATAGAAACATTCTACATCTGCAATGTCCAGTGTGGTCTTCATTAGCACATGTGGCTACTGAGCACCTAGAATCATTGTGCCCAGGAAATAAGAGTTTTAGGCTTTATGATTAATTTGAACTTAATTTTAATTAACTTAATCCTTAAATTGCCACTGTGATTACTGGCTGACACACTAGACAGTGCAGATATGAAACATTTCCATGTCTAGTCTATATTAATATTTACCTTGTCCTCGTTCCATGGGCACTGGTCCAGCTCCTTGCATTCCAACTTGGGCTTGCATGACTCCTAGAAAATAAAGGGCAGGGAAAAACTATAAATTGGGCCTGTAGAAAAAACAACAGTGGCCGAGTTTACAAATGTCCTCCCTTTTCCCCACAAAGACAAAACTCTGATAGAAGGTGAGGACTACAATTTAACAATGCAATGAGCAGAAGATAAAGTTTGTCAGTATATGTTACACTTCAGTGACAAGTGAGTTCAGAAGGAATATTTCATCACAATTACCAAAATTGTGGCAGAAAACCCTTAAATACAAGAAAATAACACCTCTTACCTATAAGGCTCCTCTTGTGGAAGGCAGTATTACTCATAGGATATTTTATAAATGTATGGGCATATTATTTAGTTATGACAAAACCTTTGGGGGCATAGATGACACCGAACGAGATGGTGTCAGGGATATTAGGTGCCCTACAAAGTATGATATGATTCCCCAAAATAAAGGCTGATCTTTTTTTTTTTTTTTTTTTTTTGGTTTTTTT
>LR756403.1:3038946-3108402 GCA_902729485.2 Mus minutoides | reverse complement strand
GTTGTGATAAAAACTGCATGGTACTGGTACAGCAACAGACAGATAGATCAACAAGTTCCACTATTTAGAAAAAGCCATACATCTTTTGGTTGCAGAATACATTCCCCTACTCCAAATGACTATAGGACCCTTAAAAAGAAGATCACATGCTTAGCCATAAGTTAAATTTAACAAAACTTGAGGCAGTGGAGATTTTTACACATCACATTGTCTGATTTTTTTTTCAATTTTTTATTAGATATTTTCTTAATTTACATTTCAATGCTATCCTGAAAGTTCCCTCCCGCCTCCCCCCACCCTGCTCCCCTGCCCACCCACTCCCACAGCTGTTTTTTATTTACGAGGACAAAGTTATTCAACATGTCCAGAAAAGGTACTGACCAATAACCTGTATGTTAGTATTTCATGACAATGTAAGTACAGAAACAGAGAAGAGATATTTAGGAATGTTTATGGCAGTTTGCCACTGTTATGGCATCCAAGTGTGTGTGCAGCATACTTTTCGCACGTAAAAGCTTATTCAGTTAAGATTGGTGGCATGTGCCTCTAATCCCAGCACTTGGGTACCTCACATAGGGGGACTGCATGTGTGAGGCCAGTCTAGTCCCAGCTACAGAGCAATACCTTGTCTTAAAAACAATACAAAAAAAAGAAATCATCTAGTTTCCTCAGTCTAGAATGCATGTCATAGCTATACATTCATCTTATACCAAGATCCTATTGTTAAATAATTGGCTGCATTTCAGCAGTTACTACTGTAAAACCTCAGCAAAGTTAACAAAATAGTAAGGACTCTAATTCCAAGTTACCTGCAGGGGCTAAGGAACCAGGGCCAGGTCCTGCTACAGCAGCTCCCATCTGCACTGGGGCTGGAACTCCACCTGGCATAGAAGCTGGCATCATAGGAGGTGCACCGTTGACATGCATTCCACCCTGACCAAGAGAGAAACAAGTATGAGCCTGTCTCTGTAGAGACTCAACCATTTAGTCTATAGCCTGAAGTTCCTCTTAATATTGGTAACTGTAATAGTCTGTCAAACATCCTTTTTGTATGACATGTCTTCTCTAACATTAGTTTTATCACACATTCTGAATTCCATAGAAGCAAATTGTAGTATCTTGAGCCTGTTTATGTTAAGTGCAGTTAAGACAGAACATATGCATAATATAGAGATGGTTAAGCATGCCTTGTCCATGTGGCAAGGCAGCAAATAACCCATTCTTGACTTCACTAATTGGTGCATAACAATAAGTTTAAAATGCCTTATAGTGACTTGATGTGCCAGGGTGGGCTGGCACCCAGAGGGAAAAGGGGCAGGGTAAGGGGGAACCAGGAAGAGAGAGGGGGTTGCAACTGGGATATAAACTGAATAAATGGTGAGAAAGAGAAAAAAAAAAAAAAAACTCTGAAAAAAAAAAAAAAGCCTTATACCCAGGACACAAAAGGGACTGAGACTTCCAAAAGATTTGCTGGTACTCTATATTTTTAAGATGAAAAACAATTTTCATTTGTTCAAGTTTTAATAACTTCCGTCCTTGGGTATAGCATTGTTCGGTGCAGTAGTAAACTTCTTTTTTTTTTCTTTTTTGGTTTTTCGAGACAGGGTTTCTCTGTGTAGCTCTGGCTGTCCTGGAACTCACTTTGTAGACCAGGCTGGCCTCGAACTCAGAAATCCACCTGCCTCTGCCTCCCGAGTGCTGGGATTAAAGGCGTGCGCCACCATGCCTGACTTAGTAGTAAAGTTCTTAATGATAAATTAAATTGCTTGAGAGAAAGGGAATGCAATTTTTTCATGGGCCATTCTCTAGAGAACTATGCATGTCTTTGGAATGTAAAGAATTGTAAAGAATCAAAACAGTTCCAAAAAAATCAAATGTATTAACCAGTTTAGAGTCTGAGTTCAGTAGGACCATACTCTTTCTGCATGTCTGTGTACATAGAAGGTCCAAAATAGCATGAATCTAAAGGAATGATTGGTTCACATGCTCATGCCCAATCTCATCACTGTGAGTGGTGATGTGAGAGAAGTGAAATGTATTAGCACCCTGCTTTCTGCAGACACATTTCAAGACTGCCAGTGGATATTTGAAGCTCTAGAGTTAAACTTGTCTATATGCATCACTATTTTCCTCCTAGGTTCAATTTATAGGTTTACAACAAAAACTAAAAATATAACAACTATAGCACAAGTTGTATGAGTATTTTTAAAAATCATATGTGTTTACTGTAATCAAAACTAAAAGAGAAAGGGGGAAATTGTCCAGGGAGTGGTTAAAACAGGTTATGAGATTAGAATAGGTTCAGATCCAAGGTTTGCCACTTATTCCGCTTTTCATCAGTTGCATTTTCAGTCTTAATTTTCCATTTCTATAAAATACTTATTTAGGACAGGAGCTGTTAACTATTGCTCATTGGCTAAATTCTCTTCTTTCTGTTTTTTTATTTTCTGAGACAAGGTCTATGTAGCCCTGGCTCTCCTAGAACTCTACATAGAACAGGTTGGCCTCAAACTCAGAAATCCAACTGTCCCTGTCCCTCAAGTGCTAGGATTAAAGGTAAACACTACTGTACTGGCTAGTTTTTGTGTCAACTTGACATAGCTGGGTTATCACAGAGAAAGGAGCTTCAGTTGGGGAAGTACCTCCATGAGATCTAGCTGTGGGGTATTTTCTCAATTAGTGATCTAGGGAGAAAGGCCCCTTGTGGGTGGGACCATCTCTGGGCTGGCAGTCTTGGGTTCTATAAGAGAGCAGGCTGAGCAAGCTAGGGGAAGCAAGCCAGTAAGGAACATCCTTCCATGGCTTCTGCATCAGCTCCTGCTTCCTGACCTGCTTGAGTTCCAGTCCTGACTTCCTTGGTGATGAACAGCTGTATGGAAGTATAAGCTGAATAAACCCTTTCCTCCCCAACTTGCTTCTTGGTCATGATGTTTGTGCAGGAATAGAAACCCTAACTAAGACAACTACCAAATTGGCTAAAGTCATAACCAGTTAATTTTTTTGTCAAGCTAAGCATAAGTGGCACACACCTTTAATCCCAGCACTCAGGAGGCAGATAGGCAGACCTCTGAGTAAAAAGGGCTGTCAGGCCTACACAGTAAGGTCCAGGACAGCCAGGGCTATATAGTGAAACCCTTCTCAAGTTGTGTTTGCATGTACACAGCAGCATGCATGTGGAAGTCATAGATCAGAGGACAACAAGAAGTTTCCTTTTCCCACTAAATGGCTCCTGGAGATAGAACTCAGATTGTCACGCTTGGCAACAAGTACCGTTATCTACTGAGCCATCTATCCATCCTTCTAGTGTATGTTTGTATACTAATGGCACACTCGAGGACAATTTGCAGTAATACATTCTCTCCTTCCACAATGTGGGTCCCAAGGAATGAACTCAGGTTGTCAGGCTTGATAGCAAGCACCTTTACTTTCTGAACCATTTTGCAGGCCCCGGGCCTTCCTGTTTCTTTTGTAAGGTAGTGTCTCAAACAGCCTACACTGGTTTCAATTTTGCTAGGTAGCCAAGGATGACCCTGACCCCTGATCTGCCTGCCTTTACCTTCTAAGATTATAGGTATGTACTACTGTGCCTGTTTCTATCAGTAGCTTTATAAGTAAAGTTTTAATAAAATACAATCACATTTTACATGTTACCACAGGTTACAGAAATCATATAGCTTATAAAGCCAAATACAAGCCGGGCGTGGTGGCGCACGCCTTTAATCCCAGCACTGGGGAGGCAGAGGCAGGCGGATTTCTGAGTTCGAGGCCAGCCTGGTCTACAAAGTGAGTTCCAGGACAGCCAGGACTATACAGAGAAACCCTGTCTCGAACCCCCCCCCCCAAAAAAAAGAAGCCAAATACACCTACTATCTAAATTTCTTAAGAAAATGTTTACATTACTAATCCTTACCCTAAACCATTCATCGGATTATCTACATTATTTACTTCTTCCCATCTAAGAGGCAAAAAATGGGACTTATTTTAGCTCGTATTTGTTTATTAAATTTTGAGGTTGGATGCTTTATTTTGTTTTGTGAGCGGTTATTTATGCCCACTACTCATTTTGATAGGTTTTTCTGTTTGTTAGTTTTTTTCTAATCTATAGGCTTTTTGCTTCTGAAAAATAGATATAAAAACACAATCTGTGCGGTTTTCTTCAGTTACAACATATTTTTTCTACTTCTTAAATGACTATTTAGAGTTCTTACACATGTTTAAAATGTTTATATTTGGACTGGAGAGATGGCTCAACGTTTAGAAAAACACCTGCTTCTCTTGCAGAGGGCTTGGGTTCAGTTCCCAGCATCCACATGGAACCAAAATGGTTTCTAATTCCAACTTGAGGAAATCTGACATCCTCTTCTGGCCTCCTTACACTGCAAGCCCAGTGTGAGGCATGCGACAGATTCACATAGAATAAAACAAATCTTTAAAATGCATTTATCATTATATGTTGTACTAGTTTTGCATTTCACTTAACAGGCTGAGAATTTATGCTGATATCCACATCCATATTGAAAATGTTTCTGTAGTTTTACTTTCTGCATGGTGTTATAAGTTATCTGTGTTGATACCACATATTCTAGCCTACTTTAATGCTGTATAGCATTAGGTTTCTAAAAGTCATTTCTACTGATACATGTAGTTTGCTTAACTGTTTAGAGTTTTCCATTAGTTAGGTAGACCAAATTTTCTCCATTTTTTTCATTAATGAACATTTCCTGTTTCCAATATTTGCTATTATCATAGAGCAGTAGGCATCTCTGAGCATGACCAAGTACTCTTTTATTTAGAAGTACCTTCTGCACATGTCACCTTTAGATGTATCAATTTTTTAGATCTGCAGCATTACAATTATGCTTTTGAACATGTTGCTTTTTCCTTTGTTACTGCTGAGAATGGAGACAGTAAGAGTGCCTGCCTCATTTTGCTGCTTTGAGGACTAAATGAGATTTCATATAAGATATTGAAGTAATAACCACAGTGATAGATAAACACACCTGCAAAAATTAGCTTATTAGAAAAGGGTTTACAGCAAGGATTTCTCTGTTTTGTTATCTTGGAACTGAAACTACATTCTTTCAGGTGGCATGTGCTGTGCAATCTGGAAATTGCTTTTATGCCTGAAAATTTAATTACCATCTCCGTTTCCTGCTGTTTCTTCTCTCAATAGTTTCCTGGAAAGAAAATAACATTTTAAGACAGATTAAAAAAATGGTGTAGAATAAAGCCCTACCAAAGATTGAGCCTGAGGGGCCTGCGGATTCTGCTGGTTCATTGAAACATTGGGTCCTGAGCCAGGCCCAGCAACATGAACTGGCTGGGGGTTGCCTGAAATCAGCGTTGGGATATTTGTCTGGCGATGCAGAATTTTCTAAAAAGTGAAAAGATATATCTATGAGCTGTCTGTTTAACAAGCCAACCAGGCAGTTCCTATCCCAAAGATAACCCTGCTAGTTCTATACAAGAACCAGAGGCACTCACCAGGGCAATCTCAGGATCCACAATTCTCATCACTACCTGTGCTTGCAGCAAAGCATAAGCCAGCTGTGGATTCTGAAGCAACATGTTTCGTGCTTCCTGGGGACTATTCTGGACACAGAGCTGAGAAGATAAGAAAATTCACCTTCAGCTTCAATGCTACGAATCTCATCCCCTCTGAATTACTACTGAGTTTCTTTTTGAGACAGTGTCTCATGTTTCCCATTCTGGTTTTTAATTCACTGTGACCCTTCTGCCTCAGCATCCCAAGCGGTGTGACTACAAGCACATCACACCATGTTGGTGATTTAGCACTATTCTGACATTGAATGCACAATTCAGGCAAGAGAGAAGGAGAAGGAGGATGAGGAGGAAGAAGAGGAGGAACAGCAGCAGCAGCAAGAAGAAGAGGAGGTATTTATAATACTGAAATAATATCACTTAGGGAAAACACTACAGAACACACAGAAAGAGCTGTTTTGGGCAGGTCCACTTATGTATAAAAATACCCAGTGTACAAAATGTGGAAGAAATGGTGTCTATAGTGTCAACTATTTAAGCTTAGGGAATTATATCCATTAACTCCTTGAAAATCTGATGCAAGTGATTCTGTTGATACTCAAATGCCTCCTCCCACCTTCATTTGTTTCATCAACTCAAACATTTGTTCTGGTGGAAGACTGGCAACTGCTTTGCTAATGGATTCAGGGGCATCCTCAGGGCTGATGCTTTCTCCATAAGGTGACTCTATGACAGGTGCACCAGTGCCAAGGCCTGATTAGGAAGAAAGCAGAAGAAAGTCAGGATGGTAAAGTAACAACCCAAGTCGTTTCAAGTATCTATTTTCTAGAGCTGCTGTTAAGCACCAACCAATAACTTGAAACTCTTTGGAGCTGAGCCACTCAAAAATCTTTCTGTGAAGGAAAGTGAGGGTCTATCTTCTGTTCTTAGTGGAAAGCTAGGACAGTGATATTATTATTTACTTCTTTGATAAGTCACTTCAGAAGAAAAGCATTGAAACTGACAAAGGCTCTAATTTCAACAGAGTATTTGTGGAAATGTCTTTAGGATCCCCCACCAGTCACTAGTCTAGCAACACAGAGAAGTAACTGATGCTTTAGTAGACCAGCATGTCCCTTAAACTGGAAATTAACTCCTAAGGAACAGAAGGTTCACTACAGCCAAGTTTCTTAAGCACAGACAATCCCTCATTCAGGGGCCTCAGGTCTAAGAAGCTATTCATTCAGCTCCAGTACCTTCTAAAATATCACGGAAAATGCAAAGTTTCCACTTGTCTATCTTTACTAATGTGTGATGCACATGGCTTGGCCTTATACTCACTCTTCAGTTCCTCCTTGTTCTTTTCACTGGCAGCATTATCCACTCGAAGTGCTCTCCCACTGAATTCACGCCCATTCAAGTTCCGCATGGCACTAAGTGCCGTCTCTTGGTCTTGGTATTCGCAGAAGCCATAGCCCTTTGGTTTTCCTGTCTCCCTGTCGTATACCAATCTGCAGACCAAAACCAAGTATTAGGAACTCACACAGGCTTCCTGCTAACACCGCCATGTTCTTATTGAGCCCACTCTGACTGCTTTCTTGGTTTGGAAACATTTTTTTAATGAAAGAAATCTTTCAGGCAAGACTGGATATGAAATACTGAGCATGTGTATCTATCCCAAATATCTGCGCTTTTGAAGATTCTCACAATGAATACTCCTGAAAGAGGATCTCACCTGAAACTAACGACAGGCCCAACCTCAGAGAAGATGTCCTTCAGTTGTTCCTCAGTAGCTTCATAAGGTATGTTTCCCACTAAAGAAGAGACAACGTATTCAAATTCTGGGACATTAACTGAGCTCTTGAGCGAGCAAGTGAACAGTAGGTTTTTCTATCTACATCAATACATAGGCAATAACTGACTGAACAGCATTCTCCAAAAAACCCCCTAGACCACTGTCTCTTTTCAGATCTTATAACAAGGGAAATGAGCCAGAGACTACATTTTAAAAGGTGCCTTTCAAACAGTTCTCATATTGATATGGCAAATAAAAGGTTTTCCCTAACTGTGCTGGAAGTAAAATCTTTAAACTCTGATACTTCCTCAAAGGCCTTAACAGTGGGGGGGATTATCTCCTATTTCCATGTATACACACACCTATGGAGGAAACGCCATGAATATAGCACAGGATGCTTAAAACTTATCCTGTGCTTTTTAAGGCCCTCACGATGACGAGATCGTTTTGTCTCGAATAGTGCTTATTTCTTGTTATTTTTTTGTTCTGAGAAAGAATCTTGTTATGTAGCTCTGGCTGTATGAGGTAACCTCGGCTGGCCTTGAATGCGAAGCAATTCCACTGCCCCCAAACGTGCTTTTAAAGCAATGCACGTATTTCAGAAATAATTCATTTAAACCCTAAGAATTGCTTAGTCTCGCTCTTCTGAAATCGCCCTGCGCTTTATTCATTCATTCATTCATTCGCAACCCACCTCAAGATGCCAGGTGGCCGCTACCACTATGGTTGGATGGTACGTTACAAGTAAAAAGCAAGTCACATTACCCGTTTATGAGAGGGCGGGAAGTGGCTATGGGGGGTCGATGGCTTCAGACTAAAATCTGTATTTTGGGGTAGGAGAAGTAGCACGGGAACAGGGACGCTCTGTTTCCACGCACCTTATCTCCTAAAAAATAACTGAGAATCATGAAGGGGGGAAAAACCCGCAAGAGAAGACCCCGCTCGAGGCGGGCTCCCTGAGCCACACTGCGGCAAACCTCCGACACCGCGGAGCCGGGGAGATGGCGGGGGCCGGCGATCGCGTCTGCCCACGAGTCCGCCAGGCTGCAGTGCCAAAGGACAGCAGCGAGCCCGCCCGCCCGCCCGCCGGGGACACCCGCTCCGCTCCCCACGGGGGAAACCGCAAGGGACGTCCCTCCCCGAGCCGCGGCGCCTCCGAAAATCCTCTCACCGAAGACGGAGCGCAGGGAACGATCCACCGCAGGGTCTCTCACTGGCAAACCCGCCATGGCTCACCCCCCCTGAGGTGGCTTCCGGTGCGCTAAAGCACACTTCCGCGGCCGAGCGAGTCCACGGCCGAGCCCGCCTCCGTCCGGTGAGAGCCGGAAGCACCTGGCCCCGAAGCGCCGCCGCTGGAGCCCGCCCGGCCTCGCGCCTTGCCGCCGCGGTTCCCGCCGAGCCGGCTCTGCCCCGGGGGAGGGGCAACAGGCTGCAGGAAAAGGCGGGGACACGGGAGAAGCGGCGTGAGCGGCGTTCCGCGGGGCGGGGCGGGGCCAGGCCCGAGGCGACGTCATAGAGGGTGGGGCTAGGCTAATGTAAAGTCTTGGAGCTTGCAGGCAGCAGCCTTGCTTGCGGGAGGTCGCTTTTCGCTGGCGCCCACCCAAGCATTTACAAACATTAACTCCGTGAGCTGGATATGTGGTTCATTTGTAGAAGGCTTACACACATAGCATGTATGAGGTCCTAGATTAAATCTCCAGGAAAACGCATCCCATATCAGAAGAATAGAACACACACACACACACACACACACACACACACACACACATACACATACGCGCACACACTTTATGGAACATGTCTCAAGATGTAATTCTGGTAAAGAAAGGAAATTCCATTTAAAATCACTATGCGACTTAGAATACCTTAGATAGTAGAATTATCCAAAGCCAGATATTTGCAGCTCTGTAAGAGGCACAGTATCAGAATTTTCATGAGTCACAGTTCGGAGTGGTGAATTTTCGCTAAATGAGAATATGTATGGTGAAGTAGGTTCCTCACCTAATGTTTTCAAAATTTCATCTAGACAAAGTATTTGCTTGGGTACTTAACTAAGAATAGAGGTTTTTCTTGGATCTCCACTCCAATCTATAGAGTGAGATTTACACATTGAACTGGAGAGTCATTTTTCAACGAGTACCTATGGTGGTTCTCAGGGATATGCAATTTGGGGAATATAGTTGATGAAGTAGTTTTAAGACAGCCTTTGGTAGAGCCATACCGTCTTTTTTTATCCACACATTGTTAAGTAATAGCTGCACAGCTCTTCTAGTAGGCCTCCATGTCCTCGGTTCAGCTCTTTCCCTTGTGAGGAAGGACATTTGGAACCGAACCGTACTGGAGTGGTTTTGGTTTCTGAATGCCGTGTGAAGCACCACTCCTGGAAGAAGAGCCCAAGACAACAAACATACAGTCACGTGCAGAGTTCTGCTCAGTGAACCCCTCACTCCATCAGATGTCAATATTTCTGCGAGAAACACCTTGTTTCAGCTCTACCGGAGAAAGCAGACATTGGCTCTGACAGCCATGCTGTGTGTGTTCAGGTGCACACATGACTTCTATGCTAGCTCTCTCCCAACTAGGCCGCTAATTCCGACAAAAGCTGACTTTTTTTTTTTTTGGTTTTTCGAGACAGGGTTTCTCTTTATAGCCCTGGCTGTCCTGGAACTCACTTTGTAGACCAGGCTGGCCTCGAACTCAGAAATCCGCCTGTCTCTGCCTCCCGAGTGCTGGAAAAGCTGACATTTGTATTTGCTCCACGTTCTAGTTTTTGTGGGAGGCAACAAGGTTCTTGTGCTCACAGCTAAGCCCTAGGGGAAGCAGGAATAGTAAACATAAAGAGTTGGCTCATCAAGGGGAGAGATGTATGACCTAGTTTTGCCCAGAAGGCTGGGAGCGGACACGGTTAACAGCCTGGTGACTTTTGCACTGTGGGACTGAGACCACACTGAATTCTCCCCCAGAGTCTTATCCTGAGCTTGCTTTCCTTGGTCAATCTATAGAATCCATCTTTGTGGAAGATGTTGCATGTACTTTACAAAGAGTTTCAATGTAGTAATGTCCTTAGCTTTGTTTTGCACATGGGATTTGAAATATTTATCAGCAGGGGAAAAAATTGTGCCGTTATTTTATGCCTAAAATAAAGTGCTTGATGTCAGACTCTCAAAGTTTGAACCAACACCAACTAGTTAGTTGTGTTGAACCTTCTTGCCTCCTGGGGATCATTACTCTGCTGGCCATGGTAGTTGCAAGAGACCACCTTCCCCCCAAACACACACCATAAACTTTTCATCACTTTGCAATATATTTCCACAGAACAATAGTTTATGACAATGTTCATTTGTTCCCAGTTGTGTGGGTCAAAAGTCTGAGTGCATATGGCTGGGACCTCAATTTAATTTTTTACAATGATGAAATTAATGTACTGGGCATTATGTGGGTTGTCTATGAGAGACACAACTAGCTTTTAAGCTCACTTTATTGTCAGCAAAGCTTGTTTCTCTGTGGTCATAGACTGGTTCTGGTGTCCTTGCTCTCTATTGCTCTGGGGAGTTTGGCTTCAGCTCTTGGATGCAGAGGCTTCTCTCAATGCACGAGCCAGCTTTTGAGTGAAAAGCCTTTTCCTGGGGAGATGTAGCATACTTGTCTGAGTCACTTGGAAAGGACAGGCAGTTGGTCTAAACTGCTTCCAGGCAGTTTGGCTGGTTCCTGCTTCTGCCAGGCAGTTAGTTGGTCTGGTCTCAGAATCTCCTTTGCAACCTGGCTTATCTGAAAGTCATTTATTTATTTATTGTACTTTGCCTTGTCTGAAAAGGACTCAGCAACTTGGATTGTTTACTCTTTGGAAGAAGGGACCTAGGGAATCTGGTCAGTTCCGGGGACTTCTGAAGCTATTTGAAGCTGTTTGCCTTCCTGTTTACAGAGCTTCCTCGCAGGATAGAGTGTTTCAGTCTCAGAGGAAAGGGCTACACAACGCCAGCAATGGCCCAATGGAAACTTGCGCTTGGAATCTCAGTTCTGTAATCAGCTGGAGACTATTCTGCTTGGATAGGGTCTTTGTGTCTTGGGTAGGCTCACCTAGATGGTTTCTTGATATTAAGATCAACTTATGTGGGGGCTGGAGAAATGATTGACCAGCTAAGAGCACTTGCTGTTCTTCCGGAGAGCACCGGTTCTATTTCAAAACCCACAGAGCAGTTCAAAACAGCCTGGAGTTCCAGTCCAGGGGATCGAATGTCCTTTCCTGCCCTCCGTGCATGCATGCGATATACAAACATCCCTGCAAACAAACACTTATACACATAAAACAAAAATAAATAATACATTTTTTGTAGAAATATCATCTACTATTGTGCAGCAAATTACGATCATGAAAGTAAAATCCATTCTGATCATGCGAGGCCTTAAGATTTAGCACGCAGATACAAGACACTGGGGGCGGGGGGGGGGGGGGAGAAAACAACCTTAGGATCCATGTTAGACAACTGTTTCTTGTGCCCATTTTATAGATAGACAGTTTTTTCTAATGCAAGAAATTATCTAAATGCTGTTTTTACTCCCTTATAATGTAATTGAGAAATTTTAGATGGCTCAATATGTTTTATTACCATTTTGGGAAAATAATATAAACGTGTCTGTTCTTTTGATGGTGAGTCGATAGCTCATAGAATGAAAATCACCAAGAGAAGATTGAGGCAGTCAGAATTTGTTCTGCATCACCAACCATCCGTGGAAAATGTACCATATGCAGTATCACAATGTTGGGTTCAGGGTAGAAGCCGAGAAAACTCACTTCAGATATGGAAGCTTAAAAAACGAAAGCCTTATTGTCTAAGTGCTCATGGAGGTGGCCTGTTCAGGATCTGAACTGCATCCCTGAAGGGAGATTGTACAACATTTTAAAAGGATGAGAACACAAAGCAAGAGGCACTGGGGCAGGGCAGGGCAGGGCAGGGGGGTGCTGCAGTGTTATCCAAATGTATTTTGATAGCATTGGGTTGAGTACCGGTTGGAGACTGGGCCTTATCTAGGGGCTTAATTCATTCTCTCAGACTTTAGGTCTGGAGTTCAGAGTGATAAGAAGACAAAAGAGTGGGTCAGCTGCATGTAGTTAATTAGGGCATGACAGGCAATTGGTTATATATTTTTGTAACTTATGTACCTTGGTTTAGGTAACAGCAATTTCTATATTTTTTACCAGTTAACAGGCAATTAAAACATTTGGAAAAATGGGATAGGTGTTTATTCCTAGGTCTGGGAACATGAACTAGGCCAGCATGATGAAGACGTTGTCTTTAAGATGGCTGGACTCAAACAGCTGTCTCTTTACAAATTATCCCTTAAATATCATACAACAGTTTACAA
This sequence comes from Mus minutoides, assembly GCA_902729485.2. Taxonomy (NCBI): domain Eukaryota; kingdom Metazoa; phylum Chordata; class Mammalia; order Rodentia; family Muridae; genus Mus; species Mus minutoides. The sequence continues at coordinate 3,095,762 of LR756403.1, read as the reverse complement.
GAGAAGCTGTTAAGCTCTAGGGAAGTCCGCAGCTCCCCTAGGGCCTGGAACTTTGAATTTAGTTTCACCCTATGATTAAATGGAGTCTGAAAACTAAATGGTATTCCTCAGAATAAGTCTTTTGCTTGTTTCCAACAACATCAGCAGCTACACTGTCTCTAGTAGTTATCCAAAAGGAGGTGTGTGCAAGGGGTGCATCCCTGGTTTCTGTTTTCTCCTTGGTTGTGACTTAGTTACTCTTGGCTCAGTGCTTGCCGGTGGAGAATCTTCTCATTGACATATTCCCTGTGTGACATTTCTTTCGTCATCAATTTTTACCAAAGTGAAGACACAAAATGGAGTTTTGTAGCTGCTATGATTAAAGGCTAAATTAGCAAAGATATGGGTGTGATAGTAAGAAGTGGGAAAATACTAACAAAAAATACTAATATATAAATGGAGTCAAATATATAAGATAATTGTTACTTAGGAACTTTAAATAGATAGAAAAATACCCCTAACAGAGAATCAAAGAATTTAAGAATTGTGGTAGTTTGAATGAAATTGTCACCCATGAGCTCTTACGTTTGAATTCTTGGTCCTTAGTTGGTGAAACTGTTTGGATAGGTTCAGGAGGTATGGCCTTACAGGAGGAGGTATGTCACTGTGGACAAACTTTGAGGTTTCAAAATCCTCATGCTTCTTGCCTTTGGCTCGAGATATGAGCTCTCATCCACTCTCAGCATACAGTGCCTGTTGCCTGCTGTCTCTCACCACCATCACGGCTTCTAAACCTTTGGAACTGTTTGCCCGCATAAACTCTCCCTTCTATAAGTTGCCTTGGTCATGATGTTTTAGCACAGTAATACAAAAGTAAGTAATATAGAAACTTGTAAGTAAGGTTTATGGGATTAAAATGTTGTAAAAAGGGAGAATTCATGTGGAGATCAGAGAGATAGCAGGTGTGAGTGGAAGCAACAGAATGAGTCATGGCTGCCAAAGTGTTTGAGCCTATCAGAAAGTTCAGCCTGGGGTTAGCAGTTGCAGGAGGTGTGGTGAACTCTGTTTTGTATAATGTGGATGCTGGACACAGAGCTGTCATCTTTGACCAATTCCATGGCATACAGGTCACTGTGGTAGGGGAAGTGACTCACTTTCTCATCCGTACCAAAGCCAATTATCTTTGACTGCCGCTCTCAACCACAGAAGGCACCTGTTGTCACTGGGAGCAGACTTGCAGAGTGACAGCATCACACTGCGTATCCTCTTCTGGCTGGTGGCCAGCCAGCTTCCTCATATCTACACCAGCATTGGCGAGGACTATGATGAACAGGTGCTTGCTTCCATCTATCACCACAGAGATCCTCAAGTCGGTGGTGGCTCAGTTCGATGCTGGAGAGTTGATTACCCAGCGAGAGCTAGTCTCCAGGCAGGTGAGCGATGACCTCACAGAGCGAGCAGCAACATTTGGGCTTATCCTGGAGGACATGTCCCTGTCACATCTGACCTTCAGGAAGGAGTTCACAGAGGCAGTAGAAGCTAAACAGGTGGCTCAGCAGGAAGCAGAGAGAGACAGATTTGTGGTTGAAAAGGCCGAGCAGCTGCAGAAGGCAGCCATCATCTCAGCTGAGGGTGACTCCAAGGAAGCTGAGCTGACTGCCAACTCACTGGCCACAGCAGGCGACAGCCTGATTGAGCTGTGCAAGCTGGAAGCTGCTGAGGACATTGCATACCAGCTCTGCCACTCTCAGAACATCTCCTACCTGCCAGCAGGGAAGTCTGTGCTCCTCCAGCTTCCCCAGTAAGACCAACCTGGCCATGGCCTCCATCATTCTGAATACCCCCTTCCTTCTGCCCCCAAACCAGAAATCACTGTGAAATTTAATGATTGGCTTAAAGTGAAGGAAATAAAGGTCAAATAACTTCAGATCTCTAACTATCAAATGAGATTGTTGTTAAACTTTTTACCCTCTTTCATATCCAAATTGCCAAGGGTCTAGGCAGACTGGCCTTTCACCCTAGGTGCGGGCAGTTTGCAGAAGAAAGGCCAGGCAGTGTGTGCGGTGGATGGGGAGCCCGCTGGCACCCTGAGTAGGCCTAGAGCTTCCATTCTGCCGTATATTGAACATTTAAAGACAGTAGTGCACACACTTGAACCAAAAGGCAAGCCCTCAGTTTTTCCAGCCATATGAACCTTGACAGATGCAGCAGGGGAGGGCCAGAGGAAGTGGTCTATCTCAACTGTAAGGCCCATTCCCTCTTAATTATGACCAGCAGAAGCAGGTGTGTGTGTGGACTGAAGAATCAGCCCATCAAGGTGGGTGGGCCTAATATTGCTGCCCCCACTAGAGTCCTAAAACCTGGATGGGCTTCGACAGGACAAGAGGCCTGGACTGAGATGTGAGCCCCATGAAAGACTTCCTCTCCACTCCAACACATCGGTCCTCTCAAATACCTAATGGGATTCGAACTTGAAGGATTGCATCCTGCTGGGGCTGAACACGCCTGTCTTCCTGCTCCCTCCTTCTCTCTGAGAGATTGCCTTTCCTTCCCAAGGGCTGTGGGCCAGTGCTCTGAAGGAAGCAATCAAGGAAAGAGAACACAGTGTAAGCCGCTGTCAATAAATGACACCCAGACCTTCCAGCTTGGAAAAAAAAAAGTTGTAAGAAAATCCTGTATTCTTATCCAATCTTGTTGATGACATCACGAGTTTCAGATGGTATTTATTTAAATAACATCCAAGTCTATAAGGGTACAATAGACTTGGAAATTTTTTTTTCTATTTATAGAAGGTCAAATTTCCAACACTGAGATAAGTACCACTTTATGATTCATGTTCAATGCATATTTTCAACTCCTCCAAAGACATTAATTTAATATGTGAATAAAAAATCAGGTTCACGGACATTGAGTGTATAAAATGGACTTAGCTCATGTTTGTAATCTCGGCAGTCCAGATGGTAAGGGAAATGATCCCTTGTTTGTCTTGCAGGGTATATATGGAAAGGCAACCATTCTTACCATGGGATGTAAAGGATTCTAGATGAAACTGGTAGAGAGAAAAAATATGTTCAATGAATACAGCCTGTAAGAGATAAGGAAATGTGTGGCTTACATACAATTCATGTCTGGTTGAAGGTACCAATTGCCTTTGTTTCCAGAAATACTGATTCTACTTTCTGTACTGTCACATTATCAGACCGGTTCTATAGCAATATTAATACATTTTGATAGGACTGGAGGTTTTAGCTCTGCTATTCCTTCAAAGAGTTGTTCAGTTTACCAAAATAGTTCTTTTGAGTAGTTTGGGGTTTATCACTTTATTTCTTAATTGACTTTGTTCTCAAGGCAAGCTGTGAGTATTTCTCTATTTCCTTTCCTAGGATCTTGCTCCTTCAGAGAAGGTTCCAGGCTCTTATTCCATATCTTTGCCTTTGACCTATGTGTGTATGTGATGAAAAGTGAAGTGAGTTTCTTGTACATTGTACACTTGGGACTTGCTTTCTAATTCATTGTGCTATTTTATGTGTTTCAATGGGAAATTTTAATTCACGTATAGCTAAAGAAACTATTAATACATAAGGCTTTATTACTGTTCCTTTGCAACTTGTTTCATGTATTTTTTGTAGCTCATCTTTCTCTCTCTTACAGTTCTTGTGTCTAAATGACTTCCTAGAGTATTATATTTTGACTCTTTGCTTAGTATTATTGGTTTGCCTACTGCATATTTTTCTTAGATTTATTTAATTTTATATGTAAGAGTGTGTCTCCTGCATGTATGTATGTCCACATGTGTGTTTGCTGCCCATGGAAGTCAGAAAAAGGTGTTGGATCCCTTCCAACTGGAGTTACAGATGTTTATGAGCCACCATGTGGGTGCAGGGAACAGAACCTAAGTCCTCTGCAAGCCCAGCAAGTATTCTTAACAGTTGAGCCATCTCTTCAATCTCTACTACAGATTTTTGCTTTTTGATCTCACAATGCTTACAGAAATATATCAGGATTAAAACAAAACAAAGTACTTTAAAATGATAGCGAGGCAACAGAATCAAGGAGATAAGCAAGAAGGAGAAAATATACTCAAAGGCTATATTTGCATCTATTCCTTGCTATTCTTTATTTTTTAAAAATATACTTGAACCCAGTTTCACATTACTAGACAAATGCTCTCTCATTCTTTTTAAATTTAAACTCCAGTTCCACATCCCATACCTCCTCCCAGTCCCCATCTCCACGAGGATGTCCCCATCCCCCATCCCCAACCCACCAGACCTCCCCACTCCCTAGGGCCTCCAGTCTCTTGAGGGTTAGATGCATCTTGACTAAATCCAGACCTGGCATTCTTTTGCTGTTGGGGGCCTCATATCAGCTGGTGTATGCTGCCTGATTGGTGTTCCAGTATCTGAGAGATACCAGGGGTCCAGGTTAGTTGAGACTGCTGGTCCTCCTATAGGGTCAACCTCCACCTCAGCTTCTTCCAGTGTTTGAATCTTATTTATTTATTTTTTTATTTTTGAGATAATTTCTCATTATGTGACCCAAGTTTGACTCAGCATTGTGATCTGGGAGTCATTCCACAAACCACATGTCTCAGTCACACAGATTGAACACACACATGAATACTGATCAGACCAGGACCTCAAAAAGCAAAAACCTAATTGTAGTACCAGTTTGCTGTCAGAGCAGGCTTTTTCCCAGCACTCAGGAGGCAGAGGCAGGCAGATTTCTGAGTTCGAGGCCAGCCTGGTCTACAAAGTGAGTTCCAGGGCAGCCAGGGCTATACAGAGAAACCCTGTCTCGAAAAACAAACAAACAAACAAACAAACCCAAAAAACAAAAGTTTAAAAGGAGGGGAATAGTACTGCATTTTGGCTTACTAGACAAAGTATCAGCTAACCTTTAAGCTGATTGGTCCTGAGTGAGGTAAGAGGGGTGGTGGACAGGTGGTTAACGGGAATTTCAGGACATTGAGATAAGAGAGCATGAATATTATAATCATAACTTTTTGGATTATTAGTAGCATTCTTCAGTGTCAGCCACCAAAACAACAATGAGCTTGAACCCAGGTGTATGAGGTTCTCCGTGGTGGTCAGCTCTGACTCAAGCCATAACAGTTTATATTGACTTTTAACTTGATGGGTCCTACATAAAGCTTTGTGGAATTCCCATGACCAACAAAGCTCAGGATGTACAGAACAGAACAGAACAAGGTAGGTAATCAGTATGTCCTGGTCCTGAGTCAAGTTATTTTTCTGTGTCAATGACTGGCAGGCATGTTACAGCAAGAGCAGGCAGGCATGGAACAAAATGGCTATAGCTCTTCTGAGGTGTGTGTCAGACTACAACATTTCCCCCCATTTGAATTTGTTCCAGTGAGTGAAATCATTGACTCATTTGTTTTCCTCTGAGGCCAGGGGGACCAGTTAAACAAACTTTTATATTAGCCTTTGTTGGCATTGTATTGGATTTTTTCCTCTCTCTAAGTTTTTCGTTTGTTTGTTTGCCTAAGTTTAGGTTTTCTTTAACTATGCCTGAATGGTCAGCACAGAAACAGTGTTGTTCACCTAGGGCCATACATAAGCCTCCTTACTGTGTCAAGAGAAGGTCAAGCCCTCTTCTCCTTTGTAATATGACTTGAGCTAATGACTAAAGAGGTAAAATGACTAACTGATTTTTCTAATTTTGACAAGTCTTGATCAGGTTGTTGACTTAAATATTTGAAGATTTGATTTCCTTTAATAAGTGCTGCTGCTCCCATATCAGCAGGCTCTGCTATGCGTATGCCTACTAAGAGGGGCAGTAGTATTGAGGCTGCTCTGGCCATCAGCTGTTGGTATGGAAGCCCTATCTGTTCCCAGCCTTCTTCTCCAGAATAACAGTATACGGGAGGCAATAGATATATAAGAAAGAAAAAGTCAGAAGGTTCATGAGGATAAAGGGACTGATACAGGGAGTTAGTCCCAAGGCATACACAAACCAGGTACCTTTTGGAGATACTAAATAGTAAGGGAAAACTCCTACAGTTAACACCTGTACATTACAGTGTTTATGATACAGAGACTCTGATATCTTCTATGAGCCTGTGTATAAGCAGAGGCCTTGTCCTTCCTTGGTCATTTACCATTCTGTTGGGACTGATGATGTCTGAGACCCTGGAATCTCTGGATGGTGAACATCATCCCAGGGTCATTATTCCTGAAGAAGAAGGGTTTCCTGTTTAAGCTGCAGTAACCTTTCTGACTATGGATCATCGTTCCTTCTGTGACAGATTTTTATAATTTCTTTAATGCATTCGGGAAGACTGTCTCAAAGGAACCTGCAGCTTTCCTGACAACTCCTTGTTCTCTCTCCTGCTAAGAACTGTAGCCTGTTTCTGTCTTATTTTAAAACTTTCTGCTCCCATATCCAGCATTTCCATCCTGAGAGCCATAGCTACCATAGGGACTGCCTGAGCTTTTAAAATCATAATTGCCCCACTTCATGGGTCCATAATTTGATTGCTATTGCCCATTATAATTTCTAAGGTCATTATAGTTTCCATCATTATTATAGTTATTTTCATTAAAATTTCCTCCTTTATTGTAACCATCATATACTAGTAAAGCTATTTTAATAAAATATATAACAAATTCCAAAATTTTCTGTAGCTTTACACATTTGGATAATTTTTAAAAAGTTGTTTTTGCAATATTAAAATAAAGTATCTTTCATAAAAGTGAAGTCATAGAGTATGGCTATAATCTTTGGAAGACAAAACTAATAACCATAATTTTAGAAGACAAAAATTTTTTAGACAATTTAAACAATCCACTGTTTCTAAAATCAATATCAAGTGTATTATTTTGTTGTTACAAAGTTTGACTGCCAGCAAGAAAAGTTCTTGTATATGAGTGCATGAAGGTGCAGCCTTACTTAATACGTCGTTAAAGAAACATTGTTTTAAATCCCATCTTTTATAAGTCCGATCTTTTAGGACAGGAATTGCATAAAAATATTATCCCAATTTAAAAGTACCTTTAGAGACCTGCTTCCCTGGATTGGTCCATGCCATGTGTTGTTGCATAGGCTGGTACACAATTAGGTTATTCCTGTTTGTGGTCCTGATCAGTATTAGGGTGAGCATTCACTAACCCATCCCAGTCTGACTGAGATTGGCATTCATGTGGTTTGTGGAATGACTCCTAGACCACAACATTCAGATTCATGATAACATCTCAGCTTCCCAACTACTAGACCTAATGTCATGGATCACCATACCTGGATATTTAAAAAATTTTTTTTATTAGTATACATTATTTATATATAAGAATTGGTCCATTATGACATTTTCATACATATACATAATGTATTTCAGTCATACTTACCCCCATTACATTGTAACCTCTTTTGTGCCCCCCTCATCCTTTTCTTCTTCCTAACTAGACCCTCTTTTACTTTCATGTCGTTTTCTGGTGATCCAGTCAGTTTTGTTAGGATTGTTTATACTGTAAGTAAGAGTTTGTTTACAGGGTCATGGGCACCATGCCAGTGGATTTACCCTTGAGGAAAGTGTCTCTCCTTCATTAACTGCTATGAGAAGATCCCTCTTGGAGGGCTGGGACCCCATTGCAGGGTGTTGATGGACAATGATCTTGTGCAGCTTATTTGAGTTGCATGCAATAGGCACACGATGCCTAGAAGCCAGTGTTTCCGTCGTCCTCCTACTTTTCTCCTAGCATCATATTTCCCACCCTTCATCTTCAAAGCTCTCTGAGCCTCAGAAGGTTTGCTATAGATGCCTCTGTTGTGATTGCACATTTTTTTTCTGTAAAAGTAACTTTTATTCTCCTGTTGTAATTTGTCAAAAGCCAGCTTTGACATTCAGGAGTAAACTGATGAAGGCAGTGAGGTGTAGTGTCAGGGGTAAGGTACAAAATCTAGTAGGTCCCTTTTAATCTGCGAGGGCCAGAGTTTATAGCTTCTGGCAATTGACATTATTTTACTGTTCTGGGGCCAGAGCTGATGGCTTCTGGCAATTAACTCTCTCTGACCATTAATTATCTCCTGCTGATAGCAACAGGGGGTTAGAAAAAGAAACTTAAATACTTGCTGGATGGATAGCAAGAAACTCTGAACTCTCAACTCTTAAGAGGCTGGCAAGAAAGAAAAGAATAGAGAGAAAGTCATGCACATTCTCAATCTCTCTCTCTCTCTCTCTCTCTCTCTCTCTTTCATACACACACACACACACACACACACACACACACACACACAATCTACTGGGGCTGACCACCTGTTTTATCAATTTCACAAGTGCACATACATACTTATATACATACACATATACCTACATGTGTATGTATGTAAATATATATACATATTGTACATACATACATACTGATATATATATATATTTATATTTATATATTTATATATATATATAAATTTAGTGGATGGAGCAGAGCCACAGTAGCCACACTTTATTATTTTTCTCAGCCTTTTTATAGCTTCTTAAACAAAAGTTCTTTATAAAATCATCTAACTGATAAGGTCTTACACAAAAGGTAGCAATAGCAGGAAGTTGATATTAAGTTCAAGGCAGCAAGCATTTCACTGTATAAGCTCATTGTAAGTTCAAAGCAACAGTTGCATATGGCTGTGCTTTATCATGCTGCACACCTGTGGCCTAATCCTTGGACCTCACCTAGAATGGATGTTTTTCCTTGATCACTAATTTGTTTCAAGTCTAATTTTCTTCCTAGTGCAACTTATGTGTTTGTGGTAGAGAACTCTATTTGTAGCTTTTTTATTCTACAGGGGACTTAACATTTCTTGAATCAATTCAGGAGTTCTATAAAATCATTATCAGGAATTATGAAATCATCAATTTATCTAAACAGCATTATTACATGAAAGTACACCTTCATATTGTTCTGCAGGAAATTTGCCCTGTATGGTGGGCTGATGCCCAGGAATCATTAGGCTATGTAATAGTGGTGGTGGGGGGAAGGCACATCAGCAGTAAAAAGCAATCCTGGGATGACGTCTCTGGGGTCTATGACACTCAGAATGCACCCATCACAGCCATGCAAAGGGGTGGGCCATCTCCAGAGAACACACTAGTTTGCCATAGCCTTTCCTACATAGCTTGTGCCTGTAATTGTCTGGGAGGTTTACTGCCTCAGTCTGCTAACCTAGATCTGGTCCTGGAAGCTTCTAGCCTCCATAAAATGTCTAGGCCTACAATGTTTTTGGCCTCTGAGATTTACTGCTGAATAAGTTCACCCTTGCTAGTCCTTTCTGAATTTTGGCAGGTTTTGGCTGGCTGGTCAACTCAGCTATTCTGCCTAAAACTCTTCTCCAAGCTGAATAATTCAATCTACCTTCTGTTAGCTTCTCCTGAATTATTCTGCTTGACCTTAAACTAACTGGCAATATACAGTTCTAGCTCCTTCTCATTCTCTGGCTTGTTCCGTCTTCACCCATGTCTAGCCTTTTCACTTTACAATCTGTCTCTGTAGGACTTTCCCAGTAAAAGTGCCTTCTCATCTTTTCTCCTTTCTTTCTCTGCACTACTATCTTAAGTAGCTTCCCTTTCATTTCTCTTTTCGTGAGAGTTCGGCAGATCCTATTTCATCCAATCTTTCCCTGATTTATCACTTTGTCTGCCACTCAATTAGACATCATTTTCAAACGTGGGTGCTTCCTTCTCCAAACTAACTTTACCTTAATTGTTTGGGATTAAAGTGAAAGAAGTGAATTGGCCTGAGCCATGCTGACTTCACGATAGGCTGCAAACTAGCATTCAGGAGACCAGGCCTGAATTTATACTTCTGAGAACTGGGCAACTCAGTTACTGGAACAACTGCAGACTTAGGTCAAAGGGACCCTGCTCCAGCTTGCAAAAGGACAGTTAGCCAAGCTTGTGGCCAAGAGGTCAAGAGCTTACCCCTTCTTGTCATGAAGCAAGAATATTTACTCAAGTATGCTTGAAGCAAGACCCTAGCCAATCATATAGCATCACCCAGATCCCCAGAGATAGAGCCCACCAATCAAGATATAGATTATCTACTCCTTCCTAATGTCCTTTTGGGCTCAAGAATAAGTTCTGGAGAGGTTTCTGAGTGCTTGTTAGAAAACTCTAAGAAATCAAGACAACAGTCTTGTGACCTCAGTTTCTTAAAACAACAACAACAACAACAACAACAACAACAACAACAACAACAACAACATAGAACTGGCTATGCTTTTCTTAGATTATGCTTTTGAATACCTCTCAGGTGCAGTGGATAGAAATGAGTTCACTTTAGAATATTTATTACAACTGGATACTGTTATTTGTTTATATGCCTGTATGGAAAAACCTGTTTTGCCATGTGTGGTTTGCCCTTGAGATTGGATACTTTTCTCATGTGACTCCTCTTAACACTCAGAGTATAGATTGTCTGATGCTCTGAATAAGGTTGTTTATTGGCTAAGACTTTAGTCTGTCTCACTTACTGGTTCCATTCTCCCAGGTCCCACCACCTTTAGAGCAGTACATATCTTACTGAGGGGTGAGGCCGAGATATCATTTACCCAATCTATGCCAGGATTTGGGTTAGCTTGATTTTCTGCCTATTTCTTACAACTGAATCAAGCTATTTATTTATTTATTTATTTATTTATTTATTTATTTATTTATTTATTTATTGCACATCTACTTTTCAGAAAGTTTTTTCTAAAAAATGTAATTGAGATTTTGACAGCAGTTGCGCTGACTTTGGAAGAATACTTTGGTAGCATTGACAACAAGCCTAAGCCTTCCAACTCTTCTAACACAGAATCTGTTTTCACTTATTTGTTTTATCTTTAACAATTTTCTAAAACATTTTTTGCAAATTTTCAAGTATTGTCTGATCTCCTTGGTTAAATTTACTTTTTACTTTTTTTTTTTTTTGCCTGTCTGCCTGGTCCACATGGGGCACAGTTAGCAGAGGTGAACTGCACACTGTTTCCCTGTCCCTGGACTCATTGCCTTCCTTCCAAGGAAGCCTGCAAGGCTACACCTCTCTTCACCAATCTCCTGGCCTGCCTTGTCCACCAGCAGAGGTGAGCTGTGTTCTGTCTCCCCTAAGCTTCATTGACAGGCCTATGGCTCTGCCTCCCTTTCTGAGGAGGCCTGCGAGATCCCAGGAGCATGCAGTTCCTTCCACCTGGGCCACAGCCAGCAGAGGTGAGCAGTGTGCTGTTTCCTAAGCTCTGCCTGTCTCCATGAGGGATCCTGTCAGCATCAGAAACATCCAGCCAACACCAGGGACAAACAGCTAAAGGCCAGTGTAAAAACAATCAACAAGAGCCAGGACAATATAGAATTACCAGAGCCCCAGCTATACTACTGCAGCAAGCTCTCGATACCCTAACACAGGCAAAGCACAAGAAAATGACCTGAAATCTAATTTCATGAAGATAATAGGGGGCCTTTAAAAAGGAAATGAATAAATCCATTAAAGAAATATAGGAACCCGTAAAAATCATGTACCCCAATCCCACTCATCTCCCCATTACATTACTTTGCATCCATCACCCAACATTCTAACTTCCCCCACAAAAGAAAATAGAAATCAAAAAACAAAACAAAACAAAACATAAAAAGTAAAAGAGGAAGAAATATGGGAAAATATAACTAAACAGGTGAAGGACATGAATAAAACTATTCAAGAACTGAAAATGGAAATAGAAGCAATAAAGAAACCACAAACTGAGGGAATCCTGGAGATGGAAAACCTAGGGAAGAGAACAGAAACAACATGTGCAAGCATCACCAACAGAATACGGGAGGTGGAGGAGAAAATCTCAGCTATAGATGATAGAATTGAAGAAATTAATATTTTGGGCAAAGTAAATGAAAAATCTAAAGTGTTCATGACACAAAACGTCCAAGAAATCTGGAACACTATGAAAATCTAAGAATAATAGAACTAGAAGATTCCTGGTTCTAAGGCCCAGAAAATACTTTCAGCACAAAGACACATGTGGTATATAGTCACTTATAAGTGGTTATTAACCATAAAGTATAGGATAGCCGTGCTACAATTCACAGACTCAAAGAAGCTAAGAAACAGGGAGGGCCCAAGGGAGGATGCTTGAATCTCACTCACACAGGGAAATAAAGTAGACATTGAGGCACGTGGATATAGGAAACTGGGTGGAAGAGCAGATAGAGAGGGGAACAAAGTTGTGGGTAGGGTGTGGGTTGGGGTTGGGAGGGCTGGGAGAGAAGGGAAATCAGTGTGTGGATCATCTATGGGATAAGCCAGAGACCTGGTATGAGGGAGGCTTCTGGAAGGATATGGGAATGACCCTAGCTGAAACTCCTACCAGTGGGAGATATGGAGAATAAAATGGCCACCTCCTGTTAGCCAGGCAGGACTTCCAGTGGAGGAGGAGGCACATCAACTCGCCCACAAATCTTCAATCCAAAATTTGCCCTGCCTACAAGATGTGCAGGGATAAAGATGGAGCAGAAATTGAGGGAATGGCCAACCAACTTGAGACCCAACCCATTGGAGAAAGCCAACCCTTGACACTATTTGTGATATTCTGCTATGCTCACAGACAGGAGCCTAGCACAACTGTCATCTGAGAGGTTTGATCCAGCAGCTGATGGAAACAGAGGTGGAGGCCCACATTAGGCAGAGCTCAGAGAGTCTTGTGGAACAGTGGGGAGAAGGAATGAGGGAGCCAGAGGGGCCAAGGACACCACAAGAAAACCTATTGAAGCAGCTAACCTGGACCCATGGGGGCTCACAGAGAGGGAGCCACGGACTAAAAAGCAGCATGTAAGGGACGTAGGCCTCCTACACATATGTAGCAAATGGACAGTTTAGTCTTCCTGTGGGTCGCCTAACAACTGGAGTGGAGGCTGTCTCTGACTTGGACTCTATTGCCTGCCTTTGGATTTCTTTCCCCTAGCTGGACTTCCTCCTCCAGCCTCAATGGGAGAGGATGCACTCAGTTCTGCTGTGAGTTGATGTGTCAGGGCAGGTTGGAATGGGGTGGGGTGGGGTTCCCCTTTTCTGAGGAGAAAGGGAGGGGGAAAGGAGATGGTGGGACTGGAAGGAGAGGAGAGAGGGGGGCTTCGATTGGGATGTAAAATGAATAAATAAACTAATGGATCAAAGACAATAAAAATAGAAAGTAAGCAAAAGGTGTTTTTCTTTTTATCATAAATTTAATCATTTTAATTTCCTGTCTAGATCGCTTTTCATTGATACAGAAACAACTGATTCTTATGTGTTGATTTCATATGCTGCAACTTTTTTTCTTTGTATGCTTTGATATTTTTGTAGAGAACTGAAAATTTGCAAGAAACCAACCCCCTTCCGTTATTAGTTGTTTTGGTTTTACTGCTGTGATATTTGCAGTACTGATATATCAGCTTATCTTTCTGCAGCAGTAAAATTACTTATTTTCTTTTTCATATCTACTTGCTCTGGCAACACTGAATTTTCATTATTTGGGAATGCCTCAATTTCTCCCTTGTTTCAGAAGGATAGCTTTTCTTGATGTAGAATTCTCCATAGACTTTGTTTCTATGGAAAAATCCATGGACTGACTTTCTTTCTTTCTTTCTTTCTTTCTTTCTTTCTTTCTTTCTTTCTTTCTTTCTTTCTTTCCTTCCTTCTTTCTTTCTGTCTGTCTGTTTTTCTGTCTTTCTGTCTTTCTTTCTGTCTTTCTTTCTGTCTTTCTTTCTGTCTTCCTTTCTTCCTTCCTTCCTTTCTTTCTTTCTTTCTTTCTTTCTTTCTTTCTTTCTTTCTTTCTTTCTTTCTTTCTTTTTTTCAACTGAAATAGGTTTCACTCTGTATCTTGAGAAGGTCTGGAATTTGCCATTTAGAGTAGATTTAGAGTCAGTCTATCATTTGACTTTAAACTTGCCCGCAGTCTGGGACTACAGGTATGTACCACTACCCCTCAGTTTCCACAGATAATCCTATTTAGAATCCCTTGTATGTAATGAATTTAGTTTTCTTGCTGATTTCAAGATTCCCACTTTGCCTTAGTAGTCTGATAGGTGATACTATGTTATGGGATCTACCTCTTTCAGTTTACCTTACATAGATGTCCCTGGAAGTTTTTATTTATAGTCATATTTGGGGACTTTTAAGCCATTATTGCCTTCAGTAACTCTACTGACTCATTGCCTTTTCATTTTCTAAGATTTCACCGATGTGGACATCAGTCAACTTGATGAGGACCCCTAAATCTCTGTTTTTCTTAATTCTGTGTTTCTCAGACTGAAAAATTCCTGCCTTCAAGTTAAATTAGGCTCTTCCTTCCCCCTGTTAGAGCCTACTGTTGAACAGTTACAGTAACTTCTCCAACTCAGTTAAATATAGGTACTAGACTTTCTATTGCATTCATATTTTGAATTTCTCATTCTTGCTTATATCTCATTCTTTAGATGATTGAAATGTATTAGTATATTCATCTACCTCTAATCTCTTGCTTTAGACACCTGCAAGTTGGTAGTGCTCTGTTAGTTTTTGTGGTTAGTGTTGGCTTTTATCCAGCCAGAGATCGAAGCTTCTGCTTTTTTCTCTCATAGGCGCACTGGAATAGGGAAAACAGAGGTCAGTAACTAAGGCGGACCCTAAGTAGGCTAGAATATTGTGATTAAAGACCACTTTACTTTCTCTGGGATTCCAGGGAAGGAACTGATAGCTGGCCCATTGTTTCATTTAGCTATTCCAAGTGAGGGTGTGGCAGGGGGGTAATGGGACAAAGCAAGTAGGCATGGCGTTCTCATTCTATAATTTAGCATTTGTTTGTTTGTCTTTTTATTCATTTGGCATTTATATGGTTCTCAAGAACCTTTGACTCTTTTCTTAACCTCCTACCACATTATCTGTGCTCGTCTCCATGGAGGAAGAGGGGACCTGAGGTTTCCTAAGTTGGCATCATGTAAATGTTACTAAAAATAGTGACTTGCGCAAGGTTTACTGAAGTGTAGAAAGAAGACAGAAGAGATTTGATTCTATTTACTCTTTTCCTGGTATTATGATTTTTTAAAAAAAAACATTTTTTGTGTGTTGTGGAGTTACTTGAGATTTAGTAAAAAAAAAATTGCAAAGATGGTACACAGAGTTTCCGTATCTGCCAATTCCTGCCCTATGCCTGCATAGCATCTGTATGTTTGTTATACTTAATGAACTATTATTGACACATAATCATAGCTAAAGTCTATACTTTGTTCAGATTTTCTTATTTTTATCGAGTGTGGTTTTCTTACTAGGATCGAGCCCACGATGCAGTATTTCCACGTTAGTACTGTTTTCTTCCGCTCTTCATGACTGACAGCTCCCACTGGCTTTCCTTGTTTTGGTGCTGTCAATGGTACTGACAGAAAAGTACCACTCTAGCCCAGAATCCTGTGGCATATTGTAAAGAGCATACTCTTATTTGGAATTACAAGATGTAATTGTATGTGTTGCCACAGTTATTTCTCTAAGAAGTTGTGATAGAGGAGGAGGAGGAGTTCAAGCCCAGCCTGTGAAAACCCCCACTCAAAAACAATCTTCCAAACTAGAAAAGATTCTGCATTTGAGACAAAAACAACCCATTTGGAGGAGTGTCTGAATACAGGCATGTTTAATAGAGTAGAAATTTGAGGAAGATGAGAAGGGTCATAATCTTTTGGTCTCCTGAATAATAATAGTTCATGATTAGAGACAATATAAAAGCACAAAGTAAAAGCCATATGCCACAGGACCAAATTCCACTTTATAGCTGCGTGCTTTTGAACCTCATTGTCTTCATCTATGATAGGGGTATAATAACCAGAGGGGTTTGATGTGAAGACGCTTAAGTGGAATAAAACACAAGTTTGAAAGATGATGAGTGTCTATGCTATTATTGTTCGTATTTTTAATTCTTGTTTAAGCCAGCTACTATAATGTTACTGGCACTGTGTGTACTTATTTGTTTTGTTTGATTTTTTTTCTCCCTTTTTCTTTTTGTCCCTTAGATGGCCTTTATTACTTTTATTTCCCTAAGTATAGCTTTGATACGAGCTGGCATTTTTTTGTTGTTGTTGTTGTTCTTAGTTATCACTGAGAGGCTGAAAGTCACACCATTACTTTATACTGGAGATGTGCAGGCTGAGGTGCAGAGAGAGGACTCCTCATGCAGGTTACAATTCTAGGAACCAGTGGTTTGACATAGACTCATTTTCCCTGTGTTCTCATTTAGGTGGAGTCCCACTTGAGTCCTTACTAGTCTTGTTCTAGGCCATAAGCAAGTTGTCTTGTTGGATTGTGATATAGTTGAATCTTCATTAGGCAGCATTACCTAGAAGAACAGAACTAATAGACAGTGTGTGTATATATGTATATGTATATGTATATGTATATGTATATGTATATATATATATATATGTGTGTGTGTGTATGTATATATACATATATTTGTGTATATATGTGTGTATGTGTGTGTGTATATGTGTGTGTTGTGTATGTGTGTGTGTATTTTTAGATTGGTTTACAGAATACAGGCTGGTATTCCAACAATGGCTGAATGAATGCAGGAGAGTGAAATAATCTGGTAATCACTTAGTCTCTGAAACTGGATGCCTCAGTCCCAAACCAGTGCTGGAAGCTTGGTGCTCCCAGGTGAACTTTTGGCATTCAGTTTGTTTAAAAGGCAAAAAAAAAAAAAATACAGTCTAACATCAGATGGATAGCAGCAACTACAGATGTATATCAATCATCACAATGAACAGCACAAGGAAGACTATAAATATTCTTTCAAAAATGTGATCAGGAATCCATAGGTTTGAACACTTTAGCATTATGTCCATTTACCAGAATAATAGTATTGTGTTCTTCCTTAGGAATCTATGGGTTTGGGGCATAGTAAAGATACAAGATAGGCATGGATTCTATCTTATAGAGTAGGTTTTAGATGTAAGCAGAAATTGTTGCTTTATTCCTATAACAGGGCCACTATTTCGCCAGGTCACTCATTATTGTAGATTCCCAGTTGGGTAGCATGCATAGAACCTTCCAGCACTAATAAAGGTAACCAATAACAAGGAAGCTTGCAGGCTTGAGTTCTTCATGTCCTGTGACTCAAGTACGTGGTTTCTTCAGCAATAGACTCTTACCATCAACTTCTGGATGGTTAAAAACAAAAGCGGTGGCTATAGCCCTTATTGTTTGGGAGGGTCAATGGGACTCTGCTGTACACTGGACTCAGAGACTGTGACAGCAAACAGAAGATTGAATACAATCAAGGCAGAAAGAATCTGAGCATAAAGGAGGGGCAGGCTTATAATATCCCACCCGCAAGATCAAGGACCACTGGGGACTGATCGCTGCTGGGTGAGAGTCGGTTTCTTCAGGGATACAGCTTCTGAGAGGATACCCATTCTCTGGTAGTTGACCACATGTACACATTAAGTGGGTTATAGAAAAAAAAATCACATGAAGTTGGGAGGGGAAAATTATAGTGGAGAGGGAGGGATTGAAGGAGTGAAAGGGATGAATTTGATTAAATCACATTATGTGAGTGTATGGAATTCTCAAATCATTAAAGGATTAGAAACTTTATTCATGGTTGACCATGTGGAATCCATAACGGACTGCTCATATTGCTATTTCTTGCTTTTATTCATGTCTGTGATAGAAGCCTTTGTGTTGCAGCTGCTGTGTAAATAAAAGCATGCCTATGAACAAGCAGAGTTCCAGATTGGTGTCAAATATGCTTTAAGGCTACCAGAAAGATGAATACAAGGAAAACATATATTTTGGTCATATTTAAGCTTCCATATGGACTACCAGACTTTCAAAAAGAGCATAGGGGATCAGATAGATTAATGGGAGAGACTTTTCAACAGAAAACATTATGTATATGAACTTGTGAAAGAATAAATAATTTAAAAATAACTTTTTAATCCCCCCCCCAAATAAAACAAACAGTATCACTTGCTTTCATCATTCCACCATACAAAGTACTGCAATTGTACTGAAGTATTTTTATTTTTATTTTTTTTCCTTGTTCTGGTCAACCCCGCTCGGACCCCGTTCGCTCCGGCCAGCCCCGCTCTCTCCAGCCAGCCCCGCTCGCTCCAGCTGCACGCACTCCAGTCGGCCCTGCTGGCTTCGGCCAGCCCCGCTCGCTCTGGCCATCCCTGCTTGCTCCGGTTGGTTTCTCCGGTCCAAGGATTCGTTTTATTATTATTCTTCATAGGTACGCTGTAGCTGACTTCAGGCGCACCAGAGGAGGGCATCAGATCTCATTACGGGTGGTTGTAAGCCACCATGTGGTTGCTGGGATTTGAACTCATCACCTTCGGAAGAGCAGTCGGGTGTTCTTACCCACTGAGCCATCTCACCAGCCCCCTGTACTGAAGTATTTTATTCATAGAATTTTAGTGATGCAATGTAGGAAGTTAATTACATGTAGTAATGTGGAACACGGTATTAGGTAAACAGCCATGGTCTAGAGTCAATGTAGAATGATAATTAAGAGGCTGAAATAAAACTGTGGGCATTTAGATTTTTTAAATTGAGTTTAAAAGTAATGCCGGGCGTGGTGGTGCATGCCTTTAATCCCAGCACTCGGGAGGCAGAGGCAGGCAGATTTCTGAGTTCAAGGCCAGCCTGGTCTACAGAGTGAGTTCCAGGACAGCGAGGGCTATACAGAGAAACCCTGTCTCGAAAAACCAAAAAAAAAAAAAAAAAGTAAGCCTGAAAGTCACAGGGCCACAAATGTAGGGACAGTTCTTACAGCATGTTCATCATTCTCTTATCTCTAATGTGCCCCTCACTGTGCCTGGGCCATCACCAGTCAAAAGCTCAAAGCTATTTCCAACCTGAGCATTTACACACCCACCCAGGAGCTGGCTCAGAGCTCCCAGTTTGTTCTAATGCCTTTTTGCAGCCTAAAGATCTTTTTGCAGGCCACTGTGGTCTGGTCAACGTGGCAGTCACTGAAGTTAAACGACTAACACCTGTCAAGAAGCGAAGGCCCCATAAATGGTGGTGGAGTGAAGTGTAGCTGCCATGGTATCTATCATCTTTATGAACACTATGGCTGCAAACTGATGAAACCCCGGGCTAAGGAGTTGATGAAGTGATCTGGTATTTTGTAGCAGAGGAAATGCCACACTTAAAACTATCTACAAAGAATTGTCATTTGTGAGGCCAGAGAGATGGCTCAGAGCTTATGAGGACTGGATGCTTTTCCAGAAGACCCAGATATAATTCTCAGCACCAGTATAGTGGCTAACAACCATCTGTGACTCCAGTTCTAGGGGATCTGACGGTCTCTTTTGCCCTTCATTGGCAATGCATGCATATGGTGCACAAACGTACATGAAGGTGAAACACCCATGCATATGAAATAAAAAAATAAATATTTTGAAAAGAGTTTCCATTTCCTCAAGTATAATAGCTTTTGAAAAACTCTTAATGTACTTAAAAACTCATCTCCTTTAACTGAATGTACTCTGTATGTGAATAGGGAACAGTGAAATTTAGTTGGCAACAGATTTCCTTTTGTACTGGTGACCAACCAATATAATGAGATATCCCCCAGTGTAACACAGGAAAGAATGAAGTGGCATTGTAATACATTAGAATAGAGACACAGAATCTTTCTCATAAAGATATTCTTCCATGTTTTTGACACCCAGGAGGATGTTATGGCCTCTTCTAGAACTTTTACCTATAATGTGCTGAAGTAGTTGCAATTCAAGCTACTACTGGATGCTACCTTTCTTCTCTCCTCCCCTCCCTCCCCCATCCTCTCCTCCCTTCCCCACCCTCTCCTCCCTTCCCCATCCTTTCCTCTCTTCCCTTCCTCTTCCCCTTTTCTCCTTTTTCTCTCCTCTTCTCCTGTTCACTTCTCTCCCCTCTTCTCCACTCCTTTCCTATCCTCTCAACTCCTTGCCTCTCTTTTTTCCTTTTTTTTTCCTTATTCCTTTCCCTTTCTGTTTTAAGACAGAATTTCATATAGCCTAGACTAGTCTTGGTTTTAGTTAGATTTTCTGTTGCTGTGATTTTGCATAACCAAAAGCAACTTGGGGAGGAAAGGGTTTTTTTTTTTTTTTTCAGCTTAAAATTTCACATCACAGTCCAGCGTGGAAGAAAGTCAGGACAAGAATCCAAAGAGGCAGGAACCTGGAGGCAGGAACTGAGGCAAAGGCCACAAAGGGGTGCTGTTTATTGGCTTGTTCTTCATGGCATATTTATCCCACCTGCTTATAGAATCCAGGATGATCACCCTTAGGATAGCACTGCTTACAGTGAGCTGGACCTTTTCACATGAATCATCAATCAAGAAAATGTTCCTGGTTATTCTTCCACCTATAGGGTTGAAGACCCCTTCAGCTCCTTGGGTACTTTCTCTAGCTCCTTCTTCCTTGGGAACCCTGTGTTCCATCTAGTAGCTGACTGTGAGCTTCCACCTCCATGTTTGCCAGGCATTGGTATATTTTCCCCTGAGACCTCTATATCCGGGCCCTTTCAGCACCATCTTGCTGGCATATGCNGTTGGCCATCAGTGGGAAGAGAGGCCCCTTGGTTATGCAGACTTTATATGCCCCAATACAGGGGAACGCAGGGGCCAAGGGGTGGGAGTGGGTGGGTAGGGGAGCAGGGCCGGGAGGGGGGAGGATATAGGGAACTAGCTGGATAACACTTGAAATGTAAATGAAGAAAATATCTAATAAAAGTAGAAAAAAAAAACAACTTCAATATCAAAGTTAAATGAGATATGTAGGCAAGAAAAGGGTTGTCACTTATAGTATCCAACTATAACATTCTCAGGGTTTATTTTCTCATCCTTCAACTACAAATGTTCTTTTGATATTCTAGAGGAAAATATTTACCTAAAATCCAATTATTCTCTACTTATATAATCTAATATCAACTTGTCTTCTCCCAAAGAAAATAGTTATGGAAAATAACTATCAACATGAAAGAAAATTGACACATTCTCTGAGACCCTAACTAGCTACAGTGGTTCATCAAATATATTCCAAAATGTCTATATTCCTATAAATTGATAAAATGACCCTGCTTCCAGGAAATTGGCCAATTACTGTAACATACCAAATCGTAGGTATTAGAACAGAGTGGCAATTTGGAGACCATATCTTTCAATTTGCTGTAAGTTAAAACATTTTTACATGGATGGTTTTTCAGCAATGGGAAGCTATGGGTTGATTATTGCTTGAAATGAAACATTTCTCACATAACGAATATTGAGTAAGATTACACTTTTCTGTGTTAATAAATGACCATTGCTGTCAGCAATTAAAAAAAAAAAAAAAAAAGAAAATGTTCCATAGGCTTGCCCACAGGACAATCTAGTGGTGATGTCTTAGCAACTGTGGGTCCTTCTTCAGAAATGACTCTAACTTGTGTCAAGTTGATGTAAAACTAGCCACTACAGTCTTGAACTTGCTGGGTAGCCAAGGCTGGCTTTGAACTCCCGATAACCTTTTACCTCTACTTCCCAAGAGGTGGGATTTTAGGAATGTACCGGCACACCTGAGCATCTTATTTCCTTTACATGTTTTTATGAAAGAAATCACTAAACATTGCTGGCAATGGAGCAGCCTTGTTGACTGTTTGCTAAATGTTTTATCAGGATACTGGAGACATCTTGCATGTCTACCAAAATGTGAACTCTTCCCTAGCGAAGAAGCTCCATCTCTGTACTAGCAGGTAAATAAGAGTCTACAGGGCATGTGTTCTAAGATGCCTGAAACCATACATAGCATTCAGCCATATAGATATATACTGCATCAGTATATTTTTTACCTATGATAAAGTATTATTTATAAACCAGATACAGTAAGAAATCAACAATGGCTTATATATCTTAGCAGCTTTAACACATTTGGTTTTTGGTCTTTGGTTTTTAACAGTTGTAGGGAGACCTGTGCTTTTCTGCATCCCTCAGGCAGTCACAGTGCTAGAGCTGGATTTGGCTTGACTCACTTCTTTTCCTCCTCCTCCTCCTCCTCCTCCTCCTCCTCCTCCTCCTCCTCCTCCTCCTCTTCCTTCTTTTCATTTTATTTTTATTTATTTAATTTACATCCCGCTCACTGCCCTTCCTCCTGGTCACCCCCTCCAACAACCACCCTGCCCTCTGAGAGGGTGGAGACCCCTGGCATGTCAAGTCTCTGCAGGACTTCTTGGCTAATTTCTTTTTCACCATAGAACTTTTAATTTTCTCTCCACCTTTTGTGAATTTCGGAAGCTCTTTCTCTCTCTTTGAAGTGGTCTATTTTTTTCCTATCCTGACTGTTTTCGCGAAGTCACATGAAGGTGACTTCTAAGTCCAACATCTTTTCCAGAAGTTCCTTTGTTGACTCTCTTGCTAAAATGTTGGATACTGATTTGAGTTCTTATGTGGCTGCAAATTTTGCTCTGGGCCCTGCTTTTATGCATCTCATCAATTTTGATACATCTTTGTTTTGTCTCAAAGTACTGCACATGTATGAACTAGTGTGTATAGGAGAGATTTCAGAAGCAAAGAACAGAGGGATGTAGATGGAAGAGGTAGAAAAGAGGCAGAGAGGAACAGAAGAAGAAATAGGGATGGAAAAATCTTGATTTAATGAAATGAGGCTTGAAAGAATGGAAATCATTACTGATACTACAGTGAGAAAAATCATAGGGCAATATTGTGAACAAATGTAACCTAGCAAATTAGGCAGTCTACATGAAACAGACAAGTTTCTAGAAAAGTATGCACTACCAAAATCTACTTTTAGAGGAGTGGGAATCTGAATGGATCTGTAAAAGTAAAGAGTGATAGCAGTGATCACCACCTTTTCACAAGGAACTCAGGCTCAGATGGCTTCCCTGATGAATTCTACCAGACATTTAAAGAACTAGCACCCATACTATTTCTCTCAGATATTAGGAAAAGGAATGCTTCCAAACTCGTTATATGAGGCAGTGTTATACTAATATCACACAAACATATGCAAGAAAACAATGTTGAGCAGTGATGCTGCATGTCTTTAATCGCAGCTCTGGGGAGGCAGAGGGAGATGGATCTCTATGAGTTCAAGGCCAGCCTGTTCAATGGAGAAAATTCCAGGACAGCCAGGGATGTTACACAGAGAAACCTTGTCTTGAAACAAAACAAAAGAAAGAAAACTACTGGCCCCTTATGAAGATAGATGCAAAATTCCACAGCAAAATACTATCAAAACACTGGTAGAATATTATACACATGAAAAATGGTGTTAGACTCAGGAATGTAGTTCCACGTATAATAATGTAATAGAGTAATTCTAAATTAATAGAAAAGTTAGAAAGCCAAATGCTTGTTCTAATAAATGGGGAAAAGCTATTTCAAAAACACTTTTATGGTAAAAACTAACAAACTAGGTACAAGAAAGGAATTTCCTTTCAATCTGATAAAGAACATGTATTCAAAGCCCATGACGAAACTTAGTACAGCAATGAGCAGTGGAAATTTGTAAGCAGGAAGAAAGAAGGATGTCTGTTTTACCAATTCTATTCAACATTGAGCTTGAGGGTCAAGCTAGGTCAATTAGCCTAGACAAAGAGACAAAACCACCCAGACTGGAAGGAAATAAACACAGCTATCTCCACTTACAGACTTCGAGCGGACCCTATTAAAATGTCATATGCTTTTCTACTGATGCATTTGACAAGACAACCGTAAATCATGTGGAAGTTTAAGGGAACCAAAATAGTGAAAACAACTTCGAAAAAGAGCCACAGAGTTCTAGTCCTTACGTTCCTGATTTAGTTACTCACTAGACACATGGAGTCATCAAGGCAGTGTGGAGCTGAAATAAAGACAGTTACACAGTGGGTAAGGATGTATGTCATTTGGAAGAGTGCTTTCCTAGAATGGTTGAAGCCCTTGGGTTCTGTCCCACCACCATATAAACTGGGTGTAGTAGCGCATACTTGTAATCTCAACAGTTGAGAGGACCAGAAATGGAGTCATTTTCAGTTATATAGTAAATTCTGGCCATCTGGAGATACATGGAATTCTCTCTCTCTCTCTCTCTCTCTCTCTCTCTCTCTCTCTCTCTCTCTCTCACATGTGCGTGCACGTGCGCATGCACACACACACACACACACACACACACACACACACACACACACACACACAGAGCTTCATAGATGAGTGAAATAGAATTCAATATCCAGAAATAAACCGGTACACTCATATGTCTGTGGTCATTTTCCACAAAATTGTCAAGACAATTTGTTAAGACAATTCAATGGTAAAATATCAGTATTGTTGAGATAATTGGTTCACCACCTTATATCATGCTCAGAATGCAACAAAGACTTACATGGAAGAGCTAGGTCTATTAAACTGTTAGTTGAAAATATAATCACAGAGCTCTGTATATTTGAACCAAGCCATGCCAATATAGATATTACATCCAAAATAAAAGAAAAAGGCCTTCTTCTTCAAATGGTACCATCAATAAACTGAAAAGATAACCCACAGAGTGGGAGAAAATATTTGTATTACCTAGTAGATGATAAGAATGTAGTATCAAGAAGGAAGGGTGCTTTCATTTGCAGAAACAGATAAATAACTTGATTTGGAGAGGGGCTTGTGTAGAGCAGAACGGCTGTGCATTCACTATTAGTCAAAGATGGCCATGAGCTCCTCACTCTCCTTCCTCTATCTCCCAAGATTTGTGAGTACACCTGTGAACCACCACACTCAGTTAAACATGAGCTGCCTTAAAAAGGAAAGGATTTAAATCAACGCTTCTCAAAGCAAAATATACAGATGATCAATGAGCTTTAGAGAGCTTTTAGAGAAAATCAAAACCGTAATGAGATACTGTTTCACACACTCCAGGATGGCTATTATAACACTTTTAAAAAGACGGTCAGCTGCTAGTGTAAGTGTTGTAAGGACAGGGAGAAACTGTAACCTTCACACATTGTTGATGTGGATGTAAAACAGTGTATCATCCTTGCAAAATAAAACCATACAATATTAAAACATCAATGTGGTAATCTCACTCAAAGCTATAGCCTCAAAAATTGAAAGCATGTATCCACATGAAACTTGTGTGTAAACGTAAGGAGGAGCTGCCTAAGACAATGGTTTCTGTCTTGATTAAAGCTGAGTGCCAATAAGACTTGAGTGCCAAGTTGGAGGCGGCTACAGATTTTCACATTATGGTATGCAGTACCACAGATAGATACTAGGTGGCGCTCCAATACCGTGTGTTAGTCGAGCATGCGACAAGATGCACTACTACAGCCGGATAGGAGGGAGAACCGGTGAGCAGAGAACCACAAAGATTATGAGCAGGAGATCAGGTTAAAAACAAAAACAAAACAAAACAAAACAAAACAAAACAAAGTAAAACAGAAAATCAACAATCACACGAACACATCTTTAGGAGAAAAAAATTGAGAGGTCTTTAATCTCCACTTAGATATACTGGAGAACTTTCTCCGTGCAAGAAACCGGACTGGAAAGACTAGGGAATGGAACTGCTTGCTTGCTTGCTTGCTTATTTATTTATTTACTTATATATGCCAAATCCTCAGAAGATAACAAAGCACGCAAGGCAATGCAAGACGATAGAGAGAATGGCTCATCATGAGAACAAGTCAAATATCTGGAAGCAGACTGTAAAGAAACCAAGATGCATGGAGTTCCAGGTAAATAGTTCCAAACTATTGACACAAACTAACCAGAAAAACTCTCTAGGCTTACAACACCAGTCTTTCCTGGGAATATAAAAGAGTCAGGGAACTTGAAGATAGGATATTCTAAAGAGAAAAGGAAAATAAAATAATGAAGAAGAGTGAGCCTCGTGGACTGATCATGCATCACATGTAACGGCATATGCATTATGTAATAACTAGAAAGAGAAGACCAAGAGATGAGAACTCTCGGAGAGGCTCTTTGATGATCTAATAGCTGAAAATGTCTTAAATCTAAAAACACACGCACACAAATTCAGTAATATCAAGTAATTTCCATTCAGATATTTACACTGAGACACCATAATCACGCCATCAAAGCTCACAGAGAATCTTGAAAGCAGCAAGAATGAAATGACTCATTACATACAGTTGCGTTCCCATTCAATCATTAGCAGTTTTCTTCTCAAGAGGATCTTTGCAGCATAGAAGGTAGTAGAATAATAAGAAAAAAATGACTAAAAGTACTGTATTTGGGGGCTACCGATGATGCTCAGTTGCTAGAATGCTTTCTTAACAAGTACTAAGAGTTGGCTCCCTATACCCACTATATGTCACAGAAACTGGCCATGGGAGTGCATACATGTAATTGTAGCACTTAGTTAAGTGGAAACAGAAAAACCAGTACTTCCGGGTCATCCTTAGCATCAAGGGATTTTGAGGCCATCCTGGGCTATGAGATGCTGTCTCAATGAGTAAGATAAAAAGCACTATAGCTGAGAAAACTGTCCTTTAGAGAAATGAGGAAGAAAATGAAAACCTTGCTAGGTAAACAAAAGCTGAAAGCTCTCCTCCAGGAAGAACACACGAGAAACGTTTCGAGGAGTAAAGTTGATGTCATCACTACTCAAAAGGACCCAAAGGAGACTAAGCTTCCAACACATTAGATTTGGCGGGGGGGAGGGAAAATCTATTCCTCAATCAAACCAGGATAAATAACGTCTCCTAGGTGTCTCAAACAGCAATGAAATGATAAAACCCAGAGGTGATTAATGATTCTAAGGCAGCAGTATCTTCTGGACACAATGAGGCACATATGAAGCCACAGAGAGCGCCACGGAGGCTCTTAGTTCAGACCTGCCACTGCTCTGGTGGCAGTGTCCAGAGAACACTGTTTTCTCATACTTGTTCACCACCTCCGGCTCTTACATTCTTTCTGTGCCTTCCTCCACGATGCCCTCTGAGGCTTTGGAGTAATACTTTCAGTATGAATGTTCCATTTAGGGCTGGACTTGCTGGAGTCTTTTAGTGAAGTTTAATGTTTTTTTTTTTTTTTAATAAAAAAATTGAGTTATTGTACTTTAAACTCCAAAATTTTGTTTTGTGTTTTAAAACCATAGCCACCAGGACTTTATTGATTTATTTAACTGCGGTTTCTTCACAATTTTATAATGGCAACCTCAAAAGTCTTATTTTGTTAAACACATCATCTGGCCACTAAAGCAGTTTCTTTCCTGCCTATGTTTCACTCTTTCTATCTTTGGTTTGTTTCTTTTGGTTTTGGCTATCTCATTGGTTTTACTGAAAATTGGACATTTTATGTATACACCATATATTCATTATCCAGTTTTCAGTTACTGGACATCTAGGATTTCTTTTTTTTTCTTTTTCTTTTTTGTATTTACTCTCTGCTGTGAATAGAGTGGCAATAAACAGAGATATGGAAGTATTTCTGTGCTGGAATATAAGGTGCTTTGGGAGTATTTCCAGGGATGGTGTAGCTGGCTTATATAGGAGTTCTATTTCTAGTTTGCTGAGAAACCTCCTGCATGATTTCAAGTTTACACTCCTACCAACAGTGTATAAATGTTCACCTTTTCCACATATACACTAACATTTATTGAGATTTACATTCCTAATTTTGGCCATTTTGATTTGAGGGATGGAATCTTAAAATACTTTTAACCTGAGTTAGCCTGAGAGCTACTGAGGGTGAATTCTTCTAAAGGTGTTTATTAACCATTTGACTTTCTTGTTTTGAGATCTTTTTAAACAAGTCATTGTTTGTTTTCATTATGTTTAGATTTATAGGTTCTTTGTATATTCTACATACTAATCCACCATCAGACATATAAATGGAAAAGAGTTTCTACCAGTTCTCCATGCAGTCTCTTTGATTGACAGTTCACTTAGCTGCCCATGACTACAAGTTAAAGCAAATTCCCAACTCAGATTTTCTGATTTAGTAGAATAGAGGTTTTTAAGTATATGTCCAGATGATTTTCTTAATTTCATTGTTATCTGTTGTAATATTTCCCCTATCACTTCTAATTGTATTAATTTGTGTCTTCTCTATTTTCTGGTTAATTTGGCTAAGAGTTTTGTCAATAATGTTTATCATTCAAAGAAGCAGCTCTTAGTTTCATTGATTCTTGTTTCTATTTTACAGTTGTTTGTTCTATTTCATTAGCCTATGCCTTGATTTTGCTCATCTCTTCCAACCTATTGCTTTGTGGTTTGGTTTGTCCAAAGGTCTTAAGGTGTATCATTATCTTATTATTTTGAGATTTCTTACATTTGTTTTTATTATTTATTTATTTATCTATTTATTTTTTACACTCCAGATTTTATTCCCCTCCTGGCCCACCCTCTTACTGTTCCACATCCCATATCTTCTCCCCACCGCATCCTGTCTCCATGAGGATGTCCTCACTCCCCAACCCCTACACCCAAACAGACCTCCCTACTCCCTGGGGCCTCCAGTCTCTTAAGTGTTAGGTGCACCATCTCTAACTGAACCCAGACCCAGCAGTCCTCTATTGTATGAGTGTTAGGGACCTCATATCAGCTGGTGTATGCTACCTGTTTGGTGGTCCAGTGTTTGAGATATCTCTGGGATGCAGTTTAATTGAGACTGCTGGTCTTCCTACAGGATCACCCTTCTCCTCAGCTTTGTTTAGCCTTCTCTATTTCAACACAATGATCAGCAGCTGCTGTCCATTGGTTGGGTGTAAATATCTGCTTCTGACTCTTTCAGCTGCTTGTTGGGTCTTTCAGAGGGCAGTCATGATAGGCCCCTTTTTGTGACTGCTCCATAGACTCAGTAATAGTGTCAGGCACTGGGGCCTCCACTTGAGCTGGATCCCACTTTGGGCCTGTCACTGCACCTTCTTTTCCTCAGGCTCCTCTCCATTCCTATCCCTGTAATTCTTTCAAACAGGAACAATTATGGGTTAGAGATGTGACTGTGGGATGTCAACCCCATCCCTAACTTGATGCCCTGTCTTCCTGCTGGAGGTGGGCTCTGCAAGTTCCCTCTCCCTCCTGTTGGTCATTTCATTTAAGGTCCCTCCCTTTGAGTCCTGAGAGTCTCTCACATCCCAGGTCTCTGGTGCATTCTGGAGGGTCCCCCAACCTCCTACCTCCCAAGGTTGCCTGTTTCCATTCTTTCTGCTGGCCCTCAAGGCTTCAGTCCATTTTCTCCACCCAATACCTGATCAGGCTCCCCTCCCCCCATTCCCCATCCCTCTCCCCCCATTCCCCACCCCATCCCCTTTCCCTCACAGGTTCCTCCCTCCCTCCCCATTGTGGTTGCTTTCTTCTCCCTCCCAAGTGGGACTGAGGCATCCTCACTTGGGCCCTTCAGCTTCTTAACCTTTTTGAGTTCTGTGGATTGCATCCTGGGTATTCTGTACCCTTTTTTTTTTTCTAATATCCACTTATTAGTGAGTACATACCATGCATGTCCTTTTGGGTCTGAGTTACCTCATTGAAGATATTTTCTAGTTCCATCCATTTGCCTGCAATACTCCTCCGGATGTCCTTGTTCTTAATAGCTGAGTAGTCTTCCATTGTGTAAATGAACCACATTTTCCGTATCCATTCTTCTGTTGAGGAACATCTAGGTTGTTTCCAGCTTCTGGATATCACAAATAAGACCTCTATGAACATAGTGGAACATGTGTCCCTGTGGCATGGTGGGGCATCTTTTGAGTATATTCCCAAGAGTGGGATTTATGATGACATTTAGCTCCAATGAGTCTCTGTTTAGTTTTTGTCCAGATGACCAATCTATTGATAAAAGTGGACCATTCAATCTACCATCAGGTGTTGGAATTAAACTGTGGTTTTAGATCTAGAGGTATTTCTTTTCTGAAATCAGGTAACATATATCTGGTAAGTATTTGTTTGGACTTGCAATGTTCTCTTTGTGGATTCTCTCTCTAATGAGTGTGAAGTGACCCTTTTAATTTCTTCTAATTTTGTCAGATACTAGAAAAGCTATGTCTGCCTGCTTTTTTGTTACATTTGCCTACAATATGTTTTTCTATCCTTTTACCATAAATCTTTGTTGGTAAAAATATGTTTCTTGAAGGCAGCAGAAAGAGGGATCCTGTTTGTTAATCCAATCTACTACTAGGTGTCTCTTTATTGGAGAATTGAGTCCATTACTATTCCTTCTCTCTCAAAAAACAGTAAAAAAAAAAAAAAAGCAAAACAAAACCATAATAAGATAGGGCAAACAAACACAAAAAAATCCAAACCAAAATAACGAAAAGCATACTGTTTAGAGTTCATTTTGTGCTTGCCTATTATGCCTCGGCAGGTAGTTTACCCTGGAGTGTGGATAACCCAGTGCTACTCCACTGGAGAAAACTGATGTTCTCTTTTCTAGTTGGTGTCAATTGAAAATAGTTTCTTGGTATGGAATGGTATTTTGTGTTCACGTTCCCCTCTCCGTGCTTGGATTTTGTCTGCCTTGAACTTGTGTAGGCCATGTGCCTGTGCTGTCACTGTGTCTGAGTTCATATGTGCATCAGCCTGTTATGTCTGGAATATGCTTTTTCCTTGCAGTCATCCACCACCTCTTCAAGGTTTTCCCCTTTTCTTCCTTCCTCTTCCATGTATATTTCTGAGCCTTGAAGGGGAGGGGTTTGATAAAGGCTGAGTACTCCTGTCTCTTATCCTCTACACATTGTCCACTTGTGGGTCCCTGTATTGCAAGAAGCAACGTCTCTGATGAGGGCTGAGTGATGCACTAATCGGAGTCCTAGTGAAGTATGGCAGCTTTTTTCAATACTTTAAAAAGAGATTTCTTTTATGGTTTGAGGTTATAGTATATTAATTTCCCCTTCCCCTTTCTTCTACTGATCTCTCTCATATATGTTCCCTTGTTCTCTTTCAAATGCATGGCCCATTTTTCTAAAATTGTTATTATACATTATTAATATTTTTAATTATGATATGTCATGGAGAACTTTTCTTCTGGTCTTGTCTATTGGGTGTTCTGTAGGACTCATATCTAGATGGGTACTCTTGCTCTAGGTTTGGGTAATTTTCTTTCATGATTTTTCTGAAAAATAGCTCTATGACTTTGAAAGGCAAGTAATTCAGATGTTAGATCTCTCTCTCTCTCTCTCTCTCTCTCTCTCTATATATATATATATATATATATATATATATATATATATATTAATATATTAATTCCTCATTGGCTTTTATTGGCTTTTACTGAGTGATCTAGTTTCTCTGCCTTGCCTTCAGTCTGACTCTGTTCTCCACATGATCCCTTAAGTTGCTGAGGTTTCCCATCGAGGTCTTTAAAATTTGGCTTATTGAGGCTGTCTTAGTCATGGTTTCTATTCCTGCACAAACATCATGACCAAGAAGCAGTTGGGGAGGAAAGGGTTTATTCAGCTTACACTTCCACATTGCTGTTCATCACTGAAGGAAGTCAGGACTGGAACTCAAGCAGGTCAGGAAGCAGGAGCTGATGCAGAAGCCATGGAAGGATGTTTTTACTGGCTTGCTTCTCCTGGCTTGCTCAGCCTGCTCTCTAATAGAACCCAAGACTGACAGCCCAGAGATGGTCCCACCCACAATTGAGAAAATACCCCACAGCTGGATCTCATGGAGGCACTTCCCAAACTGAAGCTCCTTTCTCTGTGATAGCTCCAGCTGTGTCAAGTTGACACAAAACTAGCCAGTACAGAGGCCTTCATTTCCAGTTTCATTTCACTTTGGCTTTTCCTCATCTCTTTGTTGAATTCAATTTTCTTGTCTTGGAGTAAATTCATATTTTCTTCTTTGAGTCATTTGAATACATACTCATCACTTTTCATCTGCAACTTCTTCCAGGTCACTTTTTATTAGGGGATTTTACTATGAAATGGCTAATTTTCAAACAAGACATATCCTGGCTTTTTTTTTTTTTTTTTGGTTTTGTTTTTATGCTAGGATTTGCACATCCAGGGTTAATTTGTTAGCTTTTATTCCTTCTTCCTGTTTTTTTTTTTTTTTTTTTTTTTTTTTTTTTTTTTTTTTTTTTTTTTTTTTTTTTTTTTTTTTTTTTTTTTTTTTTTTTTTTTTTTTTTTTTTTTTTTTTTTTTTGTTGTTGTTGTTTAAGTTACCTTTCTCATCTCAGCGGAGACATGTATAATGTTTTCAAGTGGACTAACTCATTTTATGGCTGAGATGCCAGTTTCCTCAGTGGAACTGGAGTTGAGAGCTGCCGCTTGTATCTATCCCAAGTCTTCTCTGATTATCAGTTTCTGTCTGGTGATTGCAGTGCCTGGGGCAAGTTTCCCCTGGTCTTGTGGACTGTTTTCTGGGCCATGGCCTACAGCCGCAGAGAAGAGGACACAGAAGGTCACTCCCTGGGTTTTCAGGTTTTCTGTCTTGTGGGGCAGCAGGAGAGTCCTGAACAAGCAGTGGGTGGGGCTTTAATGAATCCCCTTCAGGGAAAGGCTGGGAGAAGAGGCACAGGACACTAGATGCCACCAGCTGGGACTTTGGGAGATCCCTAGAGAAGTAGGCATGGAGACAGAAGCATAGGATTCTGGAGCGCCAGTGCTTGAAGGTTTGGGGAATCCAGACTATGGAAGGAAAAAGAGAACAGATTTGGCAGCAAGGTTCCAAGGACTCCCATAAAGGCTGGGAGAAGGAGCCCTGAGTTAACAGCCTGGGGTCTTTCTTTCCCCACCATGGAAAGGTGCAGCTGGAAGGTCTCTGGCAAGTGGTTGGGGGTCCCCACATGGGGCTTTTGGCAATGGTGGGTACCTGGAGGATTCTTGGCAGGCAGCTGGTAGGCTTTGAGGACTCACATTTTAGATAATAAACTGTCGTGTAATTGTACGTACTGTTTTCTCCCCCATATGTGTGGTCTGTTGTGTTATTTTCTAATTTATTTCCAACGTTGCTTTGCTACACTATGTGAGTAGGATGGTTTTTTTCCAAGCTGTAGAAAGCTTTCGTTGGTGCCATTTATGATGAGCCTAAAGCACGCCCACTGTCTCTATACAATGACAGTGTCTTCAACTGGGTCGTCTTTGGTCTTTCTTTCTCATAGTCTATTGAACCCTCTCCCTGTCTTGCTCTCACACCCAGATGTAAGGCTCCTCTAATTGCTGGCTAATTGCTCTATTGTTTTAGAGAATACCCTGTGGTTTAAATTGTTTCACAGCTGAATCCAATTAAATCAGACTCTTAACAGGGATAATTTCGAGGCTCCTATTTGAGGTTTGGTTTGATGCCAGGAGGGTCTTAGCTTTATAATTTCCCTGGTTCTCTCTTGGAAATTAGCTGGCCTACAATTTAGCTTGTTGCTCTCACAGAGGTTTTAGCTGGCTACAAATATATCCATTGTTTCTGGGTGTACTCTTAGAATTGAATTTTTCCACAAAAAAGTTTTCAAATACTGCTAATTCTTACAGAACTTCAGAGTTCTGTGTACTTACAAGCTGCCCTTTCCCCTGTAAAAAAGAGCTCTGCAATTTTCTCTTGACTACTGGATATGTCTAATAGCCTCCTGTCTCTCCTAACATGGAGTGTTCCTCTTTCAAATGACCAAGAGGAAGGCAATTTTGATCTCTAAACATTTGCTCTGTTAAAGTGCCTCTGCTCTGGTATCAGTCCGTAGGTGGAGATCAGGGAACGGCAGCATTTTAGCAGTATTCACTAAGGAGTTTGTTTCTTCGATCAGGAGACCCTGAGAAATGCTGGTGACCTGAATTTCCTAATAAGATAAGGTAACTTTGATTTTCAGCTTAGGAGGAAGAGAGACATTTCTCTGGGCTTCACTCTCTTGGAATGAAGTTTTCTTCAAACCTATATGAGGGATGAGAGGAAGGAGAGAATGGGTCCCGGTTAAACCAGTGTAGATTCTTGCTGTTCTGGGCTTTTAATGGGTTTTCTATTAAGACACCTTCAAGGAAGTCTAATGTATTTTCACCAGTTTCTCCTTTACTGCCATCTTGTTTGTGTTGCATTGTGGGATCAGTTTTATGGATTAATGGATCCGGTACCATTCAGTTCCTGAAGGCAAACATGGGCTGTTGAGTTATTTTGTGTTTGAGGGTTAGCTGTTCAAACTTTATCAGTGTTCTGGAGTCAACCAGTAGCCATTTTCTAATGAAGAATAGTTGTCAACAGATGAAAGCATGATCTTCCTCATAACATCACAGAGGGTCTCTGTTTTCCTATTAGAACTTACCAGTGGTCCTGTATAGCTCACTTTTTGTCCTCCGCCTGGTATTTTGAGTGGTATTGGATCTTCTGAGGCATAAGAGTCAAGTGGCACACCAGCCTGTCTTACTGAAACTTGCTACAAACCACTGTTTTTACAGTGGGTTTCCTGCAAAAATAAAGCCTTACAATTTTCTTAGTAAATAGGTCAAAATAGCATTTAGATACTTGTCCTCAAATTACATATGTTAAAGGCTTTTCTCGTGGGCTAGTGCTATTGGGAGGTGGTGGGGCCTTTAGGGTGTGAAGGCAGTGGGGAGGTCCTTGTTGTATCAGGGGTTGGGGAGGCTGCCCTTGGGGGGGGGTTGTAGAGGCCTGACTCTTTACTCTTATCTTACTCTTTGTTCTGCTATGTGTTTCTGTTGTGATATGTTGCCTCTTCAGAGGAAATTGATCATGGGTTGGAGTCTCTAAAACCATGAGACAAAGTAAATCTTTTATCTTTATAAGTCAATCATTTCCTATATTTCATCATGCTGATAGAAAGTCGACTAACGCACAGCATAATTGAATATGGTATGTGTTCGTTTCAAAATCCAAAGGATATCTATCACTCAGTAGTATGACTAATTATGTAAATGGTATAAGTGTGGGGATCAATCTCACTTTGTTAGGAACTTTTAGACATGTACCATGGCATTGGACCCTTACTTCCTTCAATTTGGTAAGGTCCCTCCCTAGCTTTGTCTAGTCTCTCTCACGGGTCTCAATAAGATATGGCGAGTGCTTATTATTTCTCTTCACTGGGTTTATGGAGCATAATATCATCATCAGTGTAATAAAACCATAAAGCATTCTTTGGGATATAAAGAAAATCCAGTATTTGCTAGACGCTGACAACGAACCAAGAATTGGCATATCCCTGGGGAAGCAGTGAACATATACTGTTGTCCAGCCTGCGAATTTAAACTGTTTCAGATTTTGTTCCTTTTTGAAAATGAAAAAGAATACATTTTCTGGTTTAATTGTTTCATATAACATATATACCCAATCCTATTTGTATCAATTATTAAGTCTAATAATTTGCCTTCATTTCCTACAAACCATTTGACTCACAGTAGTCAAGTAGGTGGGCTTTGGTGTACATCGCCTCTATACCATCTCTTAAATTTTAATAAGGCATTAATTTGTACAGTTTCCTTAGGGATATAATATATCTTAGGGCTAACTATCATGAGGCTAGTTCCCCTTAGATTTTATTACCATAATTCTTCTTATTACATGGGTCAGAGAATTAATTTTGGAATTTTGCCTGTTAATAGATTGTGAATATTGGAAAATAACCATTAAATATCACCTCAGTTCTACTGTGAGACATATTAAAGAAAAGATTCTATGTATAAATTCCATAGGACCCCTATTCTTGCTTAATGAACTGGGTGTGTCTATCTGGTTTAAAAATGTGAACTACAAAAGAAGTCATGCATTATGTACAGTAAGTAGAGGAAGTTAAGTTTATTGGTAGAATACCTATAAATTTTATTCCTATATATGCATGATAGTCGAGAACCTACATGTAGAGTAACAGAACAAATGGAATATGTTTAAACAGTTGGATAGCTAGGGGGCATTGAAACGGGATATATTAGAGGAATTGGTCCACATAGTTATTGAAGCTAGAAAGTCACATTGTGATAGTTTGTATATGCTCAGCCCAGGGAGTGGCACTAGAAGGTGTGGCCCCACTGGAGTAGGTGTTTCACTGTGGGTGTAGGCTGTAAGACCCTCATCCTAGCTGCCTGGAGGCCAGTATTCTGCTAGCAGCCTTAAGATGAAGATGAAGAACTCTCAGCTCCTCTTAAAAAACTTTAATCCCAGTGCTTAGGAGACAGGCATGTAGATCTCTGAGTTCAAAGTCAGTTTACAGAACATGTTCCAGGACAGCCAAGCTTAGGCAGTGAAGGAGCTGGAAAGCAGAAAGCTGGTGATAATGTAATAGAACAAGTGGGCAATGTTTCAGCCCCACCAAGCAGCAGAACTCAGCAGCTTTGGTCACGTGGCTCAGGCTTTAGAGTCCAGAATGGAAGGGACTACTGAGACAATTGATGCTGGTTAGCTGGAGCTAAAAATTAGTGGTGATTAAGAAGAGGCCAGCATCACTGAGAATTCTTCTGGGAAGTGTTTTCTAAGAGCACAAAGAAGCTGTGTTCCAGAAATAGCCAAGGTTGTTATCTCCTGCAACAGCTGTACTTGGTAATGTGTAAAAGTCACCCAGGTGGTACTGGTTTTGAAGGTGTCGGAAAGAACAGCTGAGGCTTGGCACTGTGAGAGGCCAGGGAAGGCCATTGGTGAAGGTACAGCCTCAGTTGCAGTTGATGGTCCAGGACTGAAGGGGTCATGCAAAGGAATTGAGGCTTGGCACCATGAAGAGAGTCTATGAGAGGCTATTGGTAAATCCTAGTTGTAGTGGAAGACCTCAGTGTATTGGGGTCCTATGCCAGTACCATGGAGCGATCACCAAGAACAGCAGCAGCGCTGGAGTAGATCAACCTGAGTTTCCAGTGCTACAGAGGGTAGAGCTGAAGAAGTGACACCAACCCTTTGGAGGAGCCCAGAAGATCATGTGTGGATCCCAGACATTGAAAGAAGAAGCTGTAACATTGAAGTTGCTTGGAGACCCAAAGATGTTAAAGATACCAGAGCTGTGGGTTATATTTTCTGAGGAACTGCTAACAGGCAGAGGAAACAGCCCAGGAGAAGGAAGTTTTTACAGTAACAAAGATGAAAAAGGAGTTGGAGATCTGAAGACTGAGGACCACTTTGACATCAGAAATGAAGATGCAGAGTTTGGCGCTTGCCCAGCTGGTTTCCTGTCTTGCTTTGAGGATTACTGTTAAGTGATTGGATGAATGTCAGAAGAGACTTTGAATTTTGGACTTTTAACATTTTTGAGACTGCTATAGACTATGGGGACTTTAGAAGTTGGACTAAATGCATTTTTATTATGTTATGCTTAGGTATGATCCCCCCACCCCCCCACCCCCGACTCATATGCTTAGACAAGCCTATGAGTGGCCAATTACTGCTTAATTCAATTCTGGGAATTGAACCCAGTGTCTTATGCATACTATGCAAGCAGTCTACCAACTGAGACACATTCTCAACCCTTTCTCCTTTCTTACTAGGGTGAGCCATGAGAAAATGGTGTGGGGCATTTGGAGGGTGAGACAGCAGCCAACCCTTTTACATTCCACACATATAAAATTGGTGTTTAATGGCCAGGGAGTGGACTGTGGTGGTTTGTATATGCTTGGCCCAGGGAGTGGCACCATTTGGGGATGTAGTCTTGTTGGAGTAGGTGTGACCCTGTTAGAGTAGGTGTGTCACTATGGGTGTGGGCTTTAAGACCCTCATCCTAGCTGCCTGGAAGCCAATATTCTGCTAGCAGCCTTCAGATGAAGATGTAGAACTCTCATCTCTTCCTGCACCATATCTGCCTGGATGCTGCCATGTTTCCACCTTGATGATAATGAACTGAACCTCTGAACTTGTATGTAAACCAACCCCAATTAAATATTGTCCTTATAAGTGTTGCCTTGGTAATGGTGTCTCTCCACAGCAGTAAAACCCTAAGATACACATTATGACTGTTTATCCATAATCTGGATACTAAGGAAAACTAGGAGTATGGTCCAGTCTAAGTCTAAAGGCCTAAGAACTTAGAAGAGATACTAGTACAAAAAGCATAGGGGTGGAAGGACAGGTGTAAGGTCAGACCGCAGGAAGACACAAAGGAAGGCCTCAGAAAGCCCATCAATCCCCTCTCTCTGAAATAGTTCACACTTTCCTAAAACTTGCTCTGTAGCTAACTATGAACTTGAACTTCCAATCTTTTTATCTCTACCTCCCAATACCTGGGATTACAGAGAGGTATGTGCTACCAAACTGTTTAAAGCAATGCTTGGACTTGAACCCAGTGTCATATGCATACTATGCAAGCAGTCTACCAACTGAGATACATTCTCAACCCTTTCTCCTTTCTTACTAGGGTGAGCCCCGAGAAAATGGTGTGGGGCATTTGGAGGGAGAGAGAGCAGCCAACCCTTTTACACTCCACAGACATCAAATTGGTGTTTATTTTCTGACTCGCCTTGTTGGTGTAATGCACCATCTGGCCTGCAACAACTCCATCAATGCATCCAATTTCTGGCCCAGATATGTTTTCTTTCCCTGTTATTTTATTTTAAATATGATTGTAATGTTTGACTTAATTGTTCTAATTAGCTGACACAAGAAAGTTGTACACGTTAATGTGTGTGCTAGTTAATATTTGCCAACTTGACAGAAGCTAGAGTTACCTGGGAAGAGGGAACATCAATTAAGAAATTGCTTCCATCAGACAAACCTGTGGATGCATATATAGAACATTTTCTTTTCTTTCTTTTATTGTATAGTTGGACACATTTTTAAATTAAAATTTTATACCATTTCCTATGGGGCATTTTATTGATTGATAATTGACACGGGAGGGTCTAGACCACTGTGGCAAATTCTCCTGGGTTGTCTAAGAAGGTAAGCTGAGCAAGGCCAGGAAAGCAAGCCAGCACTTCTCTATGGCCTTTGCTTCAGTTGCTGACACCAGTTTCCTGCCTTCCATTCCTTCCCTCACTTCCCCCACTCCATCTACTGGAAATTGTATGATGAACCAACCCCAAGTTCGTTTTGGTCAAAGTTTTATCACAGCAATAGAAAAAACTAAAATGGAAGAAGGAGAGAGGGAGGTATAATAACAATGGGATAGCTGAAAGAGCAGAAGAAATCATACTATTAATTATTTACCTTACAACCCCTATACTGCACATAATGTATAGATATACATATATAACTTTAATGAACTTTTCTCATCTGGGCTGACATTGCTCCCTCCAAAACCAAACACCATCTCACAAAACCAAATCTCAAAACCAGGTATGATAAGCCCTCTTTTGAGTTGTTGGTCAGGGCTATCCAAGAGACTCCTGGGACATGCATCCTATTGCTGTTCCCCCTGGTTGCTCCTCAGAGGTGGAAGGTAAGTCTCTATTGCTGAAGATACCAGATACTTCAGAAAGAGGACTTGGAGACTCCTGATCTAGAACTGATCTGAATGTCCCTTCCCTTAGTACTAGCTTTCATGATACTGGAAGGCACCATGCAATCTTACAAAGGAGGGAGGTACCAACAGTCCTACCCAGCTATGACAGTAAAGAAACATAAGAGTGCATTTCGTAGCATGCTTACGTCAGTGGTAACCAATGGGCTCTCTAATTGGACTTAAGACCTACTCAACAATAGGGAAAGCATGACTGTTACTGAAAACCTAGCTAACTACTCAGTGCTAGTGAAGTCATGGTTATTGGAGAAGAATGCAACCAGAATAGGTAAGAACTGGAAACAGCCTAATTGTCTATCAGCTAATAAATCAATACAGAAAGTACAGTTTGGCATGCCAAAATTATAATCTCAAAAATAAACCTACATAATACATTTATATATCATATATATTATATAAATATAAAATATAGATATATGTGCTAGCATGGATGGGAAAGGAATTCCTGGGTCCCAACACTAGCTGAAGAGTTGATGGCAGTTGATGGATGCTGCAGGAAAATTATGTGTCAGGGAAAAACACAGGGGAAGAAAGAATCAAGGAGCCAAAGAACCAGCATGCTTGCTGTGAGATGTACTATATGGACATGATAGGGAAGCTACACTCATAGAATCCCAAAAATATGACTGCCTTAAACAAGCTTTACAGAATGGCTGTGTAGGTCAATGTGTCTGTGTGATAGGGAAAATTGCACAAGTCTCCATCCCTAGATGAAGACCTTAGCTCATCAATGGCTGATAAGAGAGGGGAAAAAACGTTTTCTCCAGGGAAGAGCCCCATGATAAGATATCTAATTCTAACGTGTCAGCCCTAAATGCATGTGCATATGGGTAAGAGCAAAGGGCTCAGTGGGCAGAAGAACTTGTAAATTTAAGAAGAGTGACAGGGGAAGATTTAGAGGGGAGAGAGGAGGGGGTAGAAATTCTATAACTGCAGTACTCATGTAGGAAATTCTCTAAAAATTAAAAAAAATAACAAGGAAAACATTATGAGGAGAGGACATTAAGAGGTGATGAGGGTCCTGGGGGGAAGTGTGGGGTGAATATGATCAAGATAGATTGTGTACACATATGAAACTTTCAAAGAACAGATAAAAATTCTAACAAAATCATTTTTAAAGCATTAAGAATCCTATACTTGTATTCAGTGCACTGTGATTATTTTCTTGTAACTAGGCATTTGTCCAAGGTTCTCTCTTTTCTTTTGGCAGAGAATGATATTTAGCAATCAAAGTCTAGGTGATAATTGTGATTTTGTTACCAGGGAGCCATTTTTTCAAGGCTTTCACAGCAGACAGAGCTAGGACTAGATATGTGCATAAGAATGCGGTTAATTTCTATATAAATGTGTATCTTTTTATTAAAACATACTTATTTCTGTATGTTATGGTGAAGATGTAAATTTTTATTGATTCATTCATGTGATTCTAATCTAATATTACATGACACTATTTTTTCCCCTTATCAAATTCACATGACTCTATTTCTCCCCTTATCATATTGTTAGCTAACTCCCTTCTCTGTCCTTAAGAGTCCTGGATTCAGTCAGTTAACATTAATAATCTCATTAGGCTTCTTGTACATAGTTAATCAGCATATTGTTTGTCACCCTTCACCTATGGAAATACCTTTCCAACCTATCTTTGTTTTAACACATAATATGAGATCATTCATGCACTTGGATGTTCTTCTTGATGATATCTCCATTCTAGGCTATATATTGTGGAGTTTCCCATTCAGTCGAAGTCAGTCTCTGCTACTGCTTCCCTCTTATCTCTTCCCTACCTCCACTATGTGGCTATCCTTGTAACAACTCATGGCTTCTGAGACTTCATGCTAGGCTATCACTGTGCACATGTGCCCTACTAGCTGTTTGCTTGTTCAGACCCCACAAATGACAGGCTGCTCTTTTTATATGGGTGGTTTCTAACACTTTTGGCTTTTATTCTAGATAGTCTTTCTTTGAAGCCCTTCTTACTGTGATAGGGTATAAGCATTCTGACTTCGGATGAATGAAAGTCATTGTCATACACTTGGGATCATCACACCCCATGCCAGAAGGTCCTGTCCCTTGCTAGCACTCTTCTCATTCTCCTCAGACTTTGACAACTCTATTATTCTCAAGTTTACCACCATCAACTTGTGCCTTCTCTGCTCCAGTTAGGCCCTGGACACCTTGCTCTGGGTAATTCTTTTATTTCATGGGTACACCCTTAATCTTGCCCATAATCCAATACCTGGTATGAGTCTGCTAACCCTTCTAATTCCACTTGGACTCTTCACCCTTTATGTTGGGCCTAATCTCTGTGGAAATGCCTTCCTCATATTGCGCATCTCTGACTTTACACTCAAGTTATGTTCCAGCGTGGGCATGGTCCTAACTTCACCTGAGATCTGACATTCTGTTGTTAGGGTGCATGTTATGGATGGATACACTCCTTACTTATTTCATCTGGAAATTCCTTTTACTGTACATAGATGCATTCCACATTATCTTTGGACTCTAGTAGTACATGTTAAGTTAACCCCCCCCCAGGGGATCTTTGTCCCTCAGCTCTGATTGTGAGTCCCTGGATAGAACTCTTCTCTATTATAGATTCCCATTTTAGCACTACTTCATTTCCAGTAGCCCATTATAGACCAATCATCGTCATAAACTCCTTCTCCTGTTTGGATTTTGTTATTCCACACTGAGCTGTCCTGTTTCATACTGACATGGGTACCATCTCTGCTTAACTCTATTACCCTATGCTCTATCTTTTTTTTTCCAACATAATATTTTTATTGATTATTTGTGGCCCTGCTGCACATGGGGATCACATTGATGTCTATGGCCTTTGTTACCACCATATCTTT
Organism: Mus minutoides; assembly: GCA_902729485.2. NCBI lineage: Eukaryota > Metazoa > Chordata > Mammalia > Rodentia > Muridae > Mus > Mus minutoides. Next base: position 3,053,667 of record LR756403.1, on the reverse strand, counting down.
CTTACTTGGTCTATGCTATAATGCCCTGCCTTCCAGGTACCACCCCGTTTTTCCTATATCGGGTGACTTTTAGACTAGTTTCCCCAAAACTTGCATCGAAGAAGTCAGGCATTGATGCTCTTTTTCAATGCTTTAGTGAATATATCCTTTGTATGTTCCCAAGAAGTATTGTTAGGGTGGTAGTTAAGTGGTTTATACATATATACATTCCACTGCATCCAGTTCCTTGTACCTATGGACTCACACTTCATAGGGCACTAGAGAAGTTCAGATATATTGACTTCAGTAATTGCAGGCCATCACTGGTAGAGGTTGAGTTCACATGTGTCAGTGAATTTACCCTTACCAGCCTTTATTATTCTGCTTGGGAAACACCCTTAGATCACCCTTCTGTATATGCTTCCCATGCGCTTGTTAATAAGACTAATGACATCTTATGATGCTTTTGAGAGTCTAAGCTCTCTTCTGTGGTCGGGCTTTGTTCTTCTTCAATTGGTGCTATGGTGGATCTCAATTCCTCCATGGACTTGGGCAAATGGGAATATAGATCACCAGGAGATTTAACAATAATTCATCTTGTAGATAGCGCTAGGAGTATTTATTAAAAGGATTTTGTGCAGAGGAGAGCTGATCATCTGGATGTAAATGACAGAGATATAAGGAAGTTACTAACTTCTCAGTATTTAAAAACTTTAATGAAGTTTTATATTTTATGTTACCATACTGTTTCTGCTTTTCACTCTATCTTTCTTAACTTTCTTGATGAATGAATAGTCCTATCATGGTAGCTTTGGGGTCCAGATAGAAATATGATTAAATCAATACATTATTGTTATTATTTTCATTATTATTTTATTTTTTATTGATTCTTTGTGAATTTTACAACATGTACCCACATACCACTCATCTCCCTTTGTATCTGCCCCATAGGGTTGCCCCTTGCAACCCCCTCCCCAAAGAAAACAACAACAAAAATCTCACCATGGAAGCTGTAGTGTGTGTGCGCATGTCAGGGGAGGATGTTGGATATTACACTCTATCACTCTCTGCCTTATTCCTTTGAAACAGGGTCTCTCCATGAACCTGGAGCTAGGCTGGTGACCAGCAAACCCCAGCAATACTTCTATCTCCTGTCATGCCTGACATTTTATTTGAGTACTGGGAATTCAAACTCAGGCATTCATGTGTGTGTATCAAGCACTTTTACTTAGTGAACTATTTCTTCTATGGCATATTCTGTTGATGTGCTAGCTTATAGAATTTTGTGTATTTTCTCTACTGGAAATAAGAGGTTTTTCCCTTGCACAGAGAACAATAATGGCCATTATTCTGTGGTCCTGGAGATGAAACCTAGGGTTTCATTCATTCTTCTTAGGCAAGACTTTTTTATATTATTGAGCTGTATCCCCAGCATTAGAGATGAATTTTGACCTACCAAGTGGTAATAACCCATTTTTCAATAAATAGCACCAGAAAAATAGCATACCGACATGTTAAAAGATGTAAATCTACTATTTTCTTTCTTTTTTTTTTTTTGGTTTTTTGAGACAGGGTTTCTCTATATAGCTCTGGCTGTCCTGGAACTCATTCTGTAGACCAGGCTGGCCTTGAACTCAGAAATCCGCCTGCCTCTGCCTCCCGAGTGCTGGGATTTAAGGCGTGTGCCTCCACGCCCGGCTTGTAAATCTACTATTTTGTAAGCTCCATATGCACACACACACATATTTCATGTAATGGAGTTTAATTAGAGTTACCTTACATAGGGAATAATGTTCTTCCAAAAAACCACAGATTGCCAAATAAAAAGCCTAGTACTCAATATGAGATACCCTCTTCAAGATGTGGGAAAGGAGTGTCTCAAAGACTGTCCCCCCAATATAGACTATTCCCATTGATCTTAGTTGCTCACCACACAAAAGACCCTGTTGCTGAAAACACACTACATTTTGGTCACAGGACATGGAGAGACCAAGTTGATCTTGACTGGGAAGCTTCCACCTAGCTGGCTAGCTTTCATAGTACCAAATGGTGTTATGCAATCTACTAGCACAGGAACATCATCAGCCTTCTTAGCCAACTGTGAAACCTGTGAAATACCCTGGGAATGCTGTACCATGATATGCCAATTAGTACAGTAATGGCATGAATTGGTTATAAGGGGTAACCAACCACTTTATGATTTGAATTAAGGCTCATGTCAAGGAGGCAATGCATATCTGGTCAATAACCCATAGGTGGGCATCTCACAGGCCCTGGGGTGAACAGTCTACTATTATTTTGCTAAATGTATTACATATCAAAATGTTCTCTAATTTCATATCTATACACCAATAGATTAATGCCACTCTAAGGCATCATCAAAGAGGATTTTTCTGTGTAGTGCACAGATGGTTAATGCAGAAACTCACAAGTGGTCAAAGAACAGAGAATTAGAATATAGCGCTCAGCCAGAAATGGAACATCTGTATCATACCTCCTCTCTATCTCTCAGGTAATTCATGGAAGGAGCAGAGAAAGATTGAAAGAGTCAAAATTTCAGGAAAACCAGAATAAAACAATGTCCTTGGGACATGAACTCATAAATTTATAGAAGCTGTGTTTGCCTGTACACTATTTGGATAAGATCAAGCCAGACAACATTCCAGTATGGAGATGGGGAAAGGTTCTTGAGCTGTATCCTTAGCTGAAAAGCTACTGACACTTGATGGATTTTGGGGAAAGGACAATGGGCTTTCTTTATGGGTGTGGTACCTGATGGGTCATCCATTCTCCAATGGATGGCCCCATACCCATGATTTTATGGGTAGCACATATTAAAAAGAAGACATGAAATCAGGAGAGTAGAAAGGGGTGAAAGGTGGGTCTAGGGGGACTTAGGGAGAGGCGTGGGAATACATATGATCAAAATATATCATATGCATATACAAAATTCTCCAACTTTTAATAAAACATATTTAACCAAGAAGGATATAATTGGACTGTTATCCTATACCACACACACACACACACACACACACACACACACACACACATCAACTGAAAATAGATGAAACATCTGAACAGAAGACCTGAAACTACAAATATCCTCATAGAAAACACAGGGTAGTTCTTTTTGACATGAATTTCCTGGCAATGCTTTCTTCTCGATGATAACACTAAATTACAAACAGTAAAACCAAACATAGACAAGTGGGCTTACATCAAACTAAAAAAAAAAGTATCTACAGCAAAGAAATAGTCAACAGAGAGAAAAGGCAGCCCATGGAAAAGGAAAAATAAGTTCAAACCATATATCTCACAAAGGGTTGATATTTAAACTGTGAAAAAACTTGTACAATTAGCTGATTAAAATTGGGAAGAAGAATGAAACACACATTTCTCCATATAAATTGCATACATAGCCAATAGGCACATGGGAAAGTGCTCAACCATTAACTATTAAGGAACTGTAAATAAAACAAAAACAAAAACAAAAAAACAGAGAAAGCCAGGCATGGTAGTGGTATCACGTGTTTATCATTTCAGCATTCTGGAGGTGGAATCAGGAGAATTAGGAGTTCAAAGTCATTCTTGGCTATCTAGAAAGGTCAAGACCAGCCTGGGCTTCACCCTGTTTCACAAAGATATGTGTGCATGCAGGCCTGTGCACGAGCACTCACATGCACACACACACACACACACACACACACACACACACACACACACACACACACACACATACTCACATGCACGCACACACACCAAACCACCACAAAAGCAAAACAAAACACAAAATAAACCCACAGTGAGATACTCGCTTACACAATAAGAATGGTTAAGATTACAAAGAGTACATGAGATGGGTCAGTGGGTAAAGGCGTCTGCTGCCAAGGATTCAGATCTGGGCCCCACATGATGGAAGAGAAGTGAGTCTCATACATTGTCCTCTCCCATCCACATATGCACTGTAGCATGCTCCCCTCTGCCTTACTGCCAAATAAACAAATGCATAAAACTAGCTAAAGGTAAGAGGTGCTGGAAAGGCGCTGGAGAACAGGAAACTCTCACACTGTTGGGGAGAGTGTAAATTAGTATAGCCATTGCAGAAATCAACACAAAGCATCCTCAAAAATTTAAAAACCTAAGCACCAGGTTAGCACCAGATACTACCAAAACTGACCTTTATGGTGTATGTATGAAAGAAACCAAATCAGCACCTGGAAGAGATACCTGTATTTTCATGTTCATTGAAACATTCTTCACAGCATCGGGGAAATTAAACAACCTAAATTGTCATTACTTAGACTTAAAATAGAAAAATAATCCTGTCATTTACAGCACATGGATGAACTTGGAGGATACTACATTCAGTGATATGATCTAGACACAGTAATATGAACACTACATGATATCACTTATAAAGAATCTAAACTAGTTATAAAAGCAGAGTCTAACTGGTTTTCAGGGACTAAGGAGAGGAGGAAATAGGAGAGCATTAGTCAGAGGCACAATGTTTAATTTATGCAAGATAACTTAGAGATTTACTGTTAACATAATTCCTATTAGAAATACTGCATTTGTGTTGCCTGTATGTGGGATATGTTCTAGCTGGGCTGCTTTGTCTGGCCTCAGTGGGAGAGGATGTGCTAGGCTTTGCAGAGACTTGAAGTGCCAGGGTGGGAAGATATCCAGGATGCCCTGGCCCATTCACAAAAGAAGCAGGTATGGGGGAATTATTGTGGGAGGGGGAGATCAGGAGTGGGGCAGTGAGTGGGATGTAAAGTGAATACGTAACAATAATAATAATTAAAATGATAATAATAATAAAAGAAATACTGCTTTTGTGTTTAAAAAATTTGTTGCAAGCAGATCTTATGATAAGCGTTCATACAATAATAATAATAATAATAATAATAATAATAATAATAATAATTAACAAGGGTAAGAAGAAAGTTTTGGTAATGATAGGTGGGCTTATTATTTACAATATCAACCAAGGGAGGAAAATGTTTCCAGCCACACATAATACCCATTCCCATAAAACAATTAGGTAAATGAGCTAGGAGTCTTTACATAAAACTTGTTTAAACAAGTCACCTTTATACCCCTATCAACGTTCATGTGTTTGTCTTCTAATCTTAGGAACTAACTTCTCTACTTCCAACATTTTATAATCTTTCACAAAAGGCTTTAGGTTACCAGCAGAGGGCATAACCAAATGATCCTGTCCCTTTTGCCAATCTTTATCTTCACCACTTTGCCCCAAGAAATTTTAGATCATATTTATCATTTAGATCTTTGCCCTTTGACGTTTTAAATGTCTCTAAACTGAAGTAAACCCAGCAAACTTATTCCACGATTCTTGATGTTCGGAAACCTGCATGGGCCCCTGTTGGTCTGTGAAATGTTCCATTATACTGTATGGAAATGCTGGTTTTACTGCTTTCAGCGTCCGCGTTACTCATCTCATTTCTTCATAAAGCTTTAAAGATTCCCACCCTGCTAAGGATGAGTTCAGTGACCAGCTTTTCTTTCCCAAATTCATCTGTATTGATACTTTCTTTATTTTATTTCTCAATCACTTTACAATTTCTACTTTCTCGAGATGTGACCTAAGACTCTCGACTTTTTTTTCCCCAATTTATGTTAATTAACTCAGTGCTTTTTATTTACTTTATGCAGGGCTGGGGATCAAATCCAGGTTTTTGTACATGGAGGCAAGCCTCGACTGTTGAATTTCACTTCCAACACAGTCTAATGTTTTTATTCCTAAGACTGAGGGTGAGGGTGGTGGTAGAGGTGAGACAACAAATTAGATAAGGTTTCTTGGACTTTCTGCTTTATAGCAGTAATATCATATGAGGGATGCATGCTAAAGTGGCTCCCTTAACAACAGCATTTACTATACTTGATAGCATATTCAGTGGGTGAATATGCTGGTCATCTTAAAAGCCAGTCCCATGTGGCTTGCATATAGCTATTTTTTACAGAATGTTCTTGTGGCACTTGTAGATGACAGCAGGCAGTCATTTTTATCCAGAGCAAATAGACTTTGTAATTGTTTTCTCCTAGTCCACAAGGAATAAGGGGTATGTTTGTACTGCATACAACCATCTGTGATTGTTCCACAGTGAGCTAGGCATCCTGCATCAGCCCAAACTTGCTCTTCTACTCTCTCACTTAAAACCAAAGGTCTTGTTCTCAGATCAGTTGTTTTTAGAGACCATTTCAGCAAGCCCTTCTTAGGGAGCTAATGACAATCACAAGATAAGGCAATGCTTTCACACTATGTCCCCTACTCTGATCAGTTTTGCCCTTTCATATTAACAATCTTTTTTGGTGACCAAATGTCTTAGAGGTACTTTCAGTCGCCACAGCATAATTTTCTCTATTGAACGGCATTGAAGCTCAGGGTTTGAACTCTTACACACTACCTCAAAGCCTGATGAAACATTCTGTTCCCCTTTCAATTCTAGCTATTACAGGTAGTGACAACAAAACTATTGTGTGTTTATCATACTTATTACTATTTTTTCATTTAATTACATATCTAAGAGCTAGTCCCACAATAGTTGGGTTTGCCACTATCTCTGAATTCCACTGGTAATGTTTACTTTCTACAACTGAACACAGAGCAACTGAGGTTTCACATTATGTGTAACCAAGCATCAAAGGTTTCTAATCCCATATCATTTCTTTTTTTTCTTTCCCAAAACACATATTTCTGTGAGCTAGGACCATTCTAGAAATATTCCATCTCATTGATACCAAATGAGAAAACAACCAAAAAACAAATACATTCAAACTTGGTGTCTCCTATACTCAATCAAATAATTATGAATCTAACACCAGAATTCCGTGTGTGTGTGTGTGTGTGTGTGTGTGTGTGTATTGTGGTGTGGTTATTCTTTGCTCAAAAGTCAATGATGAAACAGCAGATATCAGTTTGGTATTCTCTAATCCAATTTCAGCCTGACTGTTATCTACCTGAAGATAACATCAGATCCCATAGACTGGGAGCTCAGTCCTTAGGGCTATCCTGATTTTAGATGTTAATTTCAAACCCTAAGGTTATTTTCTTTGGGCTTTGGACCAATGAGTTATAAACCAGGATTACCAAAACCCTTCTCTGGCATGAGTCTGTAGCTTAGTGGCAAATTGCTTGCCTAGCATGACTGAAGCCCTGAGTTTGACTCTAAAGCACACACACATATCCAAACTCCTTAAGTTTAGTTAATTATGCCTACAGAACTCACGAAATACTTAGTTTTCTTGTTTATTTTAAAGCATATTTCATAAGATACAGATGAGCAGACAGATAGAAACAATGTATAGGCTAGGCCAGACAGATGGGCATGAAATGGGCTCTTTTGGGGGACAGCACCATTCAATAACTTACATGTGACCAGCTCTTACCTTCTTGCTCCTGCTCTGTCCTCTCATCCTCTCTCTCTCTGTCTCTCTCTGTCTCTGTCTCTCTCTCTTTGTCTCTCTCTGTCTCTCTCCCTCTCCCCCTCCACATGCTCATGGCCAGACTCTACCTCTCCCCTCACCCATCCCCCCCTGTCTTTTTCTGCCTCTATTACCCTCTCAACTCCCCTCCCCATGCCCTGAATAAACTATTCTATACTAAAAAAAACTTACATGTGTTCTCCCCTTTAGAAGCTCCTGGGAGTGTGCATGACATAGATTGTAGTGCAGAATTCATGGGTGTACACTTATCTACAAACTCTACAAATATATACATTACTTTATGTGTCATCATACCATAGGAAAGTAAGTGTATCTAAGTGGAACAGGAACAGACTGAGCTAGATATATTTTGTCCCATATCCCCATCCACTTCTACTCTTCTTAGTTCCTCTCTACTTCCTATAACGTTTACCCTTGTCTTACTCTCTTTCTACTGCCGAGATAACATATCCTGACAAAAATAAAGGATTTATTTTAGTTTAAAATTCCAGGTTATAGTCCATTACTGAGGGGGAAGTCAAGGCAGGAACACGATAAAGTGGTATCCATATGATTATGGTATCCATAATCGAGATGAGAGAGAATAAATGGGGGCATCCTTTACTTGTGTAAAGCCTTTACTTACACAGTCCAGTATTCTCTGCCTAGGAAGTGATGCCACTCATAGTGGGCTGGCTCTTCACACATCAATTACCAACAGTAATCACGACAAACAATCCTGTACAGACACATTGACAATACAACCTGATATAGACAATCCCTTATTGAGGCTTAATTCGCAGGTGTTTCTAGATTATCCTGTTAACAAAGCTCTCACACACCATATCTGCTGTATCTTCTTGGTTCCTTTGCCTATTGACTTGTTGCTGATTTTGGTAAACAAATAGAAATAGTAGGAGGTCAGGTCAGATGCTGGAAGAAGAGAGAGGTGTCAGGGGATTTCTGTTTTACTTTCATTATCTCATGGTAGTAGTTGTGTTTCTGTGCAAGAGCATCCTCTGGGCAACTACTCATCCATAGTACTAACCAGACACTGGCATCTACATCTGTTTGTTTCCTTGGCTTCTTGGCTGTAGCAGTGGTACTGTTTTTCCCTTCAAACTTCACTATTCCTTGTTTCTTCCCCGATCATGCCCTATAAATGGTCTTTTTCACAAACTTTTTTCATCTGGATGATTTGTAGTGGGTAATTTCCCAGTTGAGGCACTGATGTTGATAATAGTTGTTTTTGTTTCCATCCATTGTGATGATTTTTAAATGACAATAATGCTGGTTGGAGAACTAGCCTCATTTGGGCACTTCCCTGTCCTTTCTCAGTTTTTCAGCAGTGCTTGGAGCTAGAATGTTTGGATAATAAAAGTAACCATGGCAAAAGATCACTTTTCTGAAAGGAATTTTTTTAAAGCAGAAATAACACATGCCATGACAGAAAATTTAAGAAGACACAAAGAGAAAAAAAATCAAGTGTTTATTCCACAAAGTAGCCATTGTTTCACATTTTAATGAATATCCTTTTGAAATTGCACATATTTAAGCAGAATACTAATTTTGAATTGCACAATTCCTGAGAAAGTGCCATCTTTGTTTATTTATTTATTTATTTATTTATAGATATTTTCTTTATTTACATTTCAAAGTTCCTTATACCTTATACCTTCCCCCTGCCCTGATCCCCCACGTGCCCACTTCCACTTCTTGGCCCTGGCATTGTACTGGGGCATATAAAGTTTGTAAGACCAAGGGGCCTCTCTTCCCAGTGATGGCTGACTAGGCCATCTTCTGCTACATATGCATCTAGAGACATGAACTCTGGGGGTACTGTTTAGTTCATATTGTTGTTCCACCTAAAGGGTTGTAGACCCCTTCAACTCCTTGGGTAATTTCTCTAGATCCTCCATTGGGGGCTCTGTGTTCCATCGTATAGATGAATGTGAGCATTCCCATCTGTGTTTGCCAGGCACTGGCATAGACTCACTCAAAATAGTTATATTGGGGTCCTTTCAGCAAAATCTTACTGAAGTGCCATCTTTAATTATTGGTCTTTGGTAGTCTTTATTAATTGTCCCTATCCACAGTAATGTGTATGTAGAGAGGTAAGGGGCAAATGAAGAAAAAAAACAGAATTAAAAAAGAAAAACATAATTGGGGTGTTTTCACAGTTCTGTTCCTTTCATAAAGTGACACAGTTGCTGTACTAGGTGGACCCCACCCATACTGAATCCTGCTGCATTGGGCTGGGCTTGTGTGCTCTTTGGGAGGGACTGTGTTCTACAGCTCTCACACTCAGAGTGATCTCTGCCAGAAGCATGGGTAAATAAGCCATCGTTGCACAGCTGGCTGCCCTGCACCAATCTCCTTTGGAACACATGAAAACCTCCAGAGCCTAAGGCAGCCCAGAGAGAGAAGTTAAGAACCAATTAATTCCCCAGCAGCCCTGAAAAGGTTAATCCCAAATTGACTGCTGAACACAAATGTGTTCCCACAGGGAAGAATCTAATCTTATTGTGGGTAATAACTTCAATCTTTGGAACTGGAGCTTACTTGGTAGATGCCAAGGTCAGTTTGTTTTCCCTCAGAATCCAAAGAGCAAAAAAAATCCCTGCTATTTGATTACCTTGTCTCTCAAAAGAAACGGTACTATTAGGTATGTGTGGAACATCTTGTCCCTTGGATTCATTTTTTGCTGCCCAGTGTTATGCTGACCCCAAATAAGCAATCCTTTTGTCATTAAGTTTATAAATAAGGCTGGTAAAATAGACGGTAGAGAGAGGGATTTGGTACATGCAGAGACATACACAGAGTGGTGAGCATTCTGTGCTAGCAGATTTGGTGTGTATTTGGCAGTATTTCTTAGGTGGACGTATGCTCTCATCTGACTTTCTGCCTCACTACTATAGAGCATGTCTCAAACATTTATTTTCTACCACTTTCCTTGCTGGGAGTTAGAAATGGCAACAGAAAGATGAAATGTGAGACCATCTTTCTTCTTTGTCCTTTTAAATATTATTATTATATTTTCTTTCAAGTCCCCAGTTTTTACTGCAAAAAGATTTTGCTCACCAGTCTAATATTTTAAAGACCTAAGTAAAGAGACATCATTGTGAAAAATTTATTCTGGACTGATCAAAGGATGTAGGGTATAGATGAACACCAACTGTGTACTTTGAAAATAGAAAGACCAATTTTCACTTTAGCTCTGCTAGTCAAATACCCGTTTGTTGGAAATTATATATATATATATATATATATATATATATATATATATATATATATATATAATTGAGTGTGTGCATGTGTATGGCACTGCCTGTGTGGAGGTCAGAGAGCTACTTGTGGGATTTGGTTCTTTTCTTTCATAATGAAGGTTTGGGGGGAGGGTTGAGTTATAATCGTCAAGCTTTGCAGCAAGTGTCCTTATCCACTGAGCTATCTCTCTAGGATTGTTTTGGAAAACATGTTGCACCTTTTCAGAACATGCTAAGGTAAGGTGGGTGTGAATTTACTGAGCTTCAAATAGGAAAGATTTGGACAGGCTGGACTCTAAACACCCTTGTTTTTTTGTTTCGTTTTGTTCTGCTAAAAATGTGTGCCACAATTCAACCACTTGCCTGCAGCTTCCCAGTAGCCACTTGCTCCATGCTCACATTATCTTTGGCAATGCAGTAAGAATAGCTTCAACATTGTCAAAAGCTTAGGATGAAAAATAGATTGCATTAATGTGATTTTTAGGGCTGTAGAAAATATTTTAGTGTTAGAGTGCTTGAAAGACACACACACACACACACACACACACACACACACACACACTCACACAGTATAGATGAAATGCACGGATGCTCATGCACACATATACACACATTGGGTGGGGCCCAGGGGAGGAAGTGATGTTGGCTGAGACTTTCTTTGTGAGCTCACTTTATCAGAGATGGAAAGGAAACAACGAGGCAAGTAGAGAATGTGACCTTGAGTCATGAAGACAAAGCTTGTAACACTGAAGTAGACAGAAACAGAGTAGGTTGTGTTATCCAACAGTCATAACACGCTATATCATCAGCACAAAGAATTCTTTTCACTGGGTGAAATGATAACTGAAGCACTGTAAGACATTCACACTCTCTTACAAATGGACACCTTTCCTTTTTTTTTCTCAAGGTTGAACAGTTTTTTTTAATTAGATATTTTCTTAATTTACATTTCAAATGTTATCCCGAAAGTCCCCCCCCCCCACCCTGTTCCCCTGCCCACCCACTCCCACTTCTTGGCCCTGGCATTCCCCAGTATTGGGGTATATAAAGATTACAATACCAAGGGGCCTCTCCTCCCAATGATGGCCGACTAGGCCATCTTCTGCTACATGTAGAGCTAGAGACATGAGTTCTGGGGGTTCTGGTTAGTTCATATTGTTGTTCCTCTTCTAGGGTTGCAGACCCCTTCAGCTCCTGGCGTTCTATCTCTAGCTTCTCCATTGTGGGGGCCCTGTGTTCCATCTTATAGATGATTATGAGCATCCACTTCTGTACGAGACAGCTATATCAGGGTCCCTTAAGTAGGCACTAGCTGTCCTATGCAATAGTGTCTGAGTTTAATGACTGATTATGGGATGGATCCCCTTGTGGGGTAGTCTCTGGACACCTTTCCTATGGCACTCTACAAGCCGTCAGAAAGCACTCTTCAGTGCACTCTCAGTAACAGCAGAAATGTTGTATAGTCCATGTTTTTCTGATTCTGGCTCATATAATGATTCACTCCCTTTTAGGAAAGCAGTTTGCTAGTGATGCAACAGATTTCATTAAAAGGACTCCTGTGACTGTGTTCTGAAGTATTGATAGTGTCCTACTATACAGAATGCAGAGGAGAAGAATTAAGGAGCACTCTAACGGGGTAGAGATGGTGGTAAAGTTTTGAACGGAAAGAGAACTTCTATTTACTCCCCCCCCCCCACCTCTGAGACAGAGTCTCTTGCAGTTTAGACTGATCTCAAACTCACCATGCAGGTGAACTTAAACTTCTTCTGATCCTCTTGACTTTACTTCCTGAGTTCTGGAATTACTGGTATGTGCCACTACTTGCAGTTTCCTAGGGACTTTCTTGTTAAGTAGTAAGTCTGGACCTAAAAGGTGACCTTGAAGGTACATATTAAAACGTTATATCATTACAATAAATCATACCTCTTATACACTTTGGTTTCCATAATCTAACAGTATTATCTTGCAGATGAGAAACCACAGAATAATAAAATAATTGCTATAGTCTTATTTTTACGATCACATGATTTATTGAATGAACTCACATCTTTTGATTCCCAAACCATATATGATCTTATTGGCATAGAGGGTCCTCAAATGGAAATAGATCAAATGGAGATGAGTCTTATTAAATTGTGAAAAAAAAAACCCAAAATGTTGAAGGAACCTTTTGCTCATGCAAGAGTGCACTCAGAGTGCATGCCAATGTGGTTTTTGTTTGTTTCTTTGCTTCCTATGCTGGGGATTAAACCCAGGTATTCATATATGTTAAGCAGTCACTCTACCCAGCCCCTGTTTCTTCTTGTCTAAGTTTGTAAAGAATTGTAAGTATGAAGATACCTTTTGCTTCAGGAACTTCAATTTGATGTACTCTAAAATTAAGTCATCCTAGCTTGGTGTAATAGACTCTGAACTTAAGCTCCTATTTCATCATTTAGCATTAATGTGTTCTGAACTTGTGAGTCATAATTTTACAATGCTCATTTTCTGGAGCTCCTTTGAGTATTAAAAGATGATGCATGTAAAGTCCCTTATATCTGGCCTGGCTAATAGTTTCCTTATCTACTTGTGTAGAACTTGCTCTAGTGTTCTTCGTTTGAGCCAAGAATAGTGGTTCTAAAGTTTTCCATGAAATTAATTAAAGCCATTTGGGCTATTTTTAAATGGTCCATGTCTCTGTGAGTGTTTCCCCAAATATGGGTTTTTACATACATTCAAGTGCTCAGTTTTGCTCACCCAGCAAAACCAAATGAAACCCCAGCCCACAAAAACTATCTTTATGACTCCCTTTTCCTCTTCTTCATTATCTTAGACTCCAGAAGACAGGACTGAATTTTACAGGCAGCTATAGAACTCAAAATAAGAAAAGCAAAGCTCAAAAGTGTACAGGAGTACACCAGATAGGGTTTCTTAGCTTCAGTACTATGGATGTTTTGGGTTGGAAACTTCTTTGCTATGGTGGGTTATATAGAGCACCAGCCCTGATCTCTATCTGAGATACCAGTAGCAATTTTCCCATGAGTGTGACAACCATAAATGTTTCTAGAAAACACAAGCTGACCCTTGGTAATGGTGGCAGCATTATTCCTTGTTGAGAATTAGTCCCTTGAGAAATTTATCAGTGAGTTCTTTGGCATACCAAACACAGGAAGACTAAAGTGAAGTTTTGGTAGGGATAGAAAATTCAAATAAAAAGCTGAGGTTGTGGGTATGTAACTAGAAGGTACAGAGATTGTGTGGCATGAACAATGCCTTGAATTCTTCCCCAGCAGCCGCACCACCACCACAATAAAATAGCCACCAGGAAAGAGTTTGAAATAAAGGGTACTGTGGGATAACAGGAGACCCGAGCATTGACAACCACCCTGGAGGAATTCAGGGAAGGCTTTCCAGAGGAGGTCACATCTGAGTTGAAGGCAGAGTAGGAATTAGCCTAGAGAAGAATTAATACTGGCAGATGACACTGAGAGAATTTTGTGTTTGGGAGGAAATGCAAATCATTTAGTTTGGCTGGAAGCCAAATGGTCAAGAATAAGAACTAATAGAAGACATGCAAGCTAGGCAGGGGCCATTCTAAGCCATGAAGAGTCTCAGTTCTAAGAGTTACAGGAACAAGGTAAGTCTTTGAAGGCTGATGTAGTCTAGATGAGAGATGATTCCAGTCTGAGTTAATTTGTGACATTACAAATGAATTCAGGCTTCATGCAGATGTAAAAACAAGATCTAAAGACTACTTAGGTGTGAGAACAATTTCTAGCTTATTTTACTGTGTAGATGAAAATGCTGACCACTGGGCTGGAACATATTGGGGACACAGAGGAAGTTGGAATAAAGATGAAGCTCAAGCTTGGAATAGCTGAATTTTAAGTGGCTGGTTGTGATCATTGAGGTGAGGATAGTAGTCACTAAATATATGTCTGAGGATTGCGACACAATCTAGTATACAGATACAAGATTAGAGTTATCAGGGGAAATGAAGCTGTAGGAAATGATGCTACCCAAGGCAGAGCATACATGATAAAAA
>LR756403.1:2881446-3036446 GCA_902729485.2 Mus minutoides | reverse complement strand
AGGTTTCTCTGACCTGGACACTCCTCTCGAATCAAACAACAAACCTGCTGTTTATGTCTTCATGACACTCTCCGTCCTAAGAGTGTCTTTCTCCTTTCCTCCTACCTATTTTAAAAACTATAACTACACCACACAAAATACTTATAATTCAATAGCAAAAAGACAATTAAATTAAAAGTGGAAAATGATGTGAATAGACATTCTTTTTTTCAAAGAGGAAAATGCTAATGGATGCTAAACACATGAAAAGATAGTCAACATCTTTAGTTTATAGGAAAAACTGCAAATGAAAGCCACAAAAGACCACTTCTCACTGGGGTATCTGTAATAAAAAGACTGATACTAGCAGGTGCTATTAAATCTATCTATCTATCTATCTATCTATCTATCTATCTATCTATCTATCTATCTATCTCAAATAGAGTCCTCATGCTTTGCCCTTGGGAAAGTAAAATGGGGAAGTCACTTTGAAAAGCAATCAGGATTCTTCAAAAGACTTACCTGAGTTTAAATAAGCAGCAGCAATTCAGTACACGGGAACATATACAAGTGCTTTGAAAATAAATATTCATTAAAACTTCATATATGATTATTTATGTGAGCATTATTCATAATGGCCAAAATTGGAAACGACTCCAATGGTATCATCATCTTCTGAATATATAAACAAAGTGTGTTTATCTGTAAAAAGAGTATTATTCATCTAGAAAAGGAGATGAAGACTAGTTAAACGATCAGTGCTACCAAAAGCCCCAAATCTTAAAAAGCCTCTGAAGTTCTAACTCCTACCAATAAATTTGAAATAAATTTTGTATCTTAAAATTCATGTTGAAGTCCTAACCCCCAGCACCTTAGAACGTGTTCTAAACTGGATCATTGCAGATGTAATTAGGTAAGGTAAATTAATTAGGATGGACTCTAATCTATTATGATTTATGCCTTTATTAGTGTAGCTCTCATCCCTCATAAAGAAGCTTCTTTTTGCAACAGATGGAGATTATTAGAGAGATACACAACAGGTCAAAATGCAGAGACTATGGGATAATGGAGTGCCTAACTCTAAATGATACATCTGCAATACACCCATACACCCAAGGCTTAGGAAAAAAATCACAGAAGAGAAAGCAGAAAGGTTATAAAAACCAGAGGCCTAGGGCATCTGCTTTTAGATATTGTTCTCTATACGTAGACAGGGGAAATTTATGCAACAATATGGTTGCCTGAATGAGACTTGCATGACAAAAGCAGTTGACATGTCAAGTTGAGTAAGGAAAATTCCATTTTGTCCCACTACTACATGAAAAGCTACAGGAGTTAATGTTTGCCGAAAGAGGGAGAATCAGTTTCCTACAGAGATGAACACATGCATAGGAAGTCCAGTCCCAGTGGTCAGCCCTGAACACATGTACATATAAACATCTCTCTCTCTCTCTGATATACATATATTATATATGTGTTTGTAAAATATGTATATGAAAATGTCAATAATCGGGCATGGGAAGAATTGGACAGGAAGGGAGTGCTGTAGATACACAAAGTTCTCAAAACATACTTTAAAGGAAAATTGATTGGGGCATAGATATACATAAAGAGAACACCACATGAAGGGGAAGGTAGAGATAAAAGTGATCTTTCTACAAACCCGGAAATCACTAGCTGCCAAGGATGGAAGCATTAAACAGTTTTTCTCACACTACTGAGGAGGAGCTAACTCTGCAGACAGCTTCTACTTTTTGGAATTATTAGACAAGTTCCTTTAGCCTAAGCCTCTCAGACTGTGGTACCTACTTACAGCAGCACTCCAATACACCATCTATTCCCCTATTTTCTAATTATTTTTTCATGTAATGCATTTTGATTATATTTTACTCTCCTCTGACTCCTTTCAGATTATACCCACCTCCCTACTCACCCAACTCTGTATTCCTTCTCTTTCTTTTAAAACACCACAAAACAAAACAAAAAGTTAAAATGCAAATAAGACCAAAAACATCAAAATGAAATAACACACACATGAGTATACACACACACACACACACACACACACACACACACACACACACACAAATTCATGGAGTGCATTTTGTGTTGGGCATGGGGTTTATGCTGGAGTGTAGTTGATATACAAAGTGACATTCTATTGGAGAAAATTGATTTTCCCTTTCCCAGAATGTTTCATTAGCAAATAGCTACTTGGTTAGAGGTGCATTTTGTGTCCACTTCATCCTTATGGGATTTTGTCTTGTTCTAACCTGTGTGGGTCTTATGTGTGCTGTCATAGTTGCTGTGACTTCATACGTGTATCAGTTCTATTGCCAACACACCATCTTTATAACCTCATTCAGCATCATTTTTTTCCTGGCACTTTATGCTGTAATACTGCCTTCCTCACAGTTCCACTGTATGTTACTTAGTGTTTATAGCCTTTTTACTTTGCTGTATTCTAGTTTTTCTTCTGTAATATCTTTCAGTCATCTCGATCTAAATCCTACTTATGCTTTAAGAGTCAAAGAACCTAACTTTTCCCGGTGATACTGTATTAGTTGCTTTTCTATTGCTGTGATAAAACACCATGACTAAGGCAACTTGTAAAAGAAAACATTTAATTTGGCTTGTGGTTTCAGAGGGTTAGAATCCATCATGAAGTAATGAAGTCATGGCATCACGAAGGGCTGAGAAGACTGACCCTCCTTCTCTCAGTAGTCATTAACTGACTGTAGCTCTTGATCTAGGTGTGTGACCTTGTGAGATTTCCCAAATACATGCTGAAGGGTCAGCTGGTGTTGTCATTGTGCAGAGGTGGCTTGCATGCTGCTCTCTGTTATATAGAGAAGACATTATTTCACAGAAGATGCCCTGATCCTATGGTTGTTACACTCTTTCAGTCCCCTCTACCATGATGTTCTATGAGTCTTAGATATAGGAGCTGTATTGCAGATGCCTCAATTATATATGGAACCCTCAGAATCAGCTGTTCTCTGTATTGACCAGTTATAGGTTTCTGTGATGGTTTCTTCCTGTTACAAAAAGAAGCTTCTAAAAAAAAAAAAAAAGAAGCTTCTTTAACAAGTGATGAGAGATTACTTATCTGTGGATATAAGAATAAGTATTTAGAATGCAGTTGGGATTATCCTAGTTTAAGAAGTGACAATAAAAGTTCTCCCCTATAGACATGAGTACTTCCTCTTGAACTGGCCTTAATTACATAGACAATTGTTGGTTACCTCCAATGTATAAGTGCCACTTTTGCATGCATAGGGCTGTTTTGGGAGGCAGTCACTGTTGTCATTCCCTAGCTTTACAATTCGAAAGATCATTGATTGCTTTTCTCCCCTGGCAGCTTGTATACAAATTCAGATACAATAAGAGCTAGTCCTTAGGGAGGGAAATCTCCAAATCAATTCCAGATCAATTCCTCCTAGTTCTGTGTCTGAAAGGTGTGGTATCTTTAGCAAACCTTCAAGTTCTATGCTACAATCAAGGGCAACAGCAAGAGCCTATGCTGTATTAGGAGTCCCATGACCAACAACTTGCAGGGAGGTTTCTCATGCCTACTACTAGGGTTTTTATTGATATATGACTTTTGAGGAGCCTGTTATCACCCCAGGGACATAATTTCATTTAAAATATTTAGCTTTGTAGTTATGTATGCACATATATAATATATGTGCATTTATAGTAAGTAAATACAAAATCAGAGGTTTCCCTACAGGTTTTTCAGTCATCCTTAGTGTTCTGTATTTCTCTTTCTCCCCCACCCTAGTGCCCTACCTTCACTCTCAAGTTAAAGTTTCTCCCACTCTCTGTTTCCCCCATGTTTTCCTTCATAGCACTTGTGTACACCTACAGCCCCCTCTTTGGAACTCTCCCATGCCTGATTATATGTTTTCATAGGTTGTTGTCTGAATTTGTTCGTATTGTTAGACTCTGCAAAATATTTAATAGAATTTGAACACAGAAATATTGTAGCAGTCAACTAGTGTCCAATCAAAGGTAACAGCAATTTGCAAAGCACAGACAAAGTGTTTAACAAAAAGGTTAAGAAAAGGCTACTGGCCAGTTTTGTTTTATCCATTGTTGATGTTTGACTTGGTGCATTGACTGCTGGGTAGGTAAGACTGTCCTAGAGATGAAGAGTCACATCTTTGTGTCCTTTTAATGAGCTACCTCTTGGTGACTGAGAAATTGCACACTTGGAAGTAAAACCTTAAAGTGTTGCTGAGTAATAATGAAGTTGGAATAAATATTTTTTTTAGGTTAATTCTGTTTGAAGATATTTTCATTCCTACTAAGGACCATCTGCAAAAAAACATATTTCAAAACCACCTTGGCGTGCATGTGCATGTGTGTAACACAAAGTCCACAGACTCTCCCAATCCACCCTAGACCTTAGTTGTCAAAGTTTTACAAAGCAAGAAGATTTCAGTTTTGAAGGGTTTCTTCACACTTTAGGGTAGATGAGTATACTAAAAAGTCATGTTTCAGAGCCTGGCAGCTGGGTTTTTAGTGTTTTGTCTACCAAAATTGAAATGATTTTTTCCTATTACAATTTTTTTAAAAAAGATATTGGTACTGGGGCTAGAGGGATGGCACAGCAATTCCCAGCACCTACATGACAGCTCACATCCATCTGTAACTCTGGTTCCAGTGGATCTGATGCTTTCTTCTGGCCTTTGCAGACACTATATGCTTGTGGTGTGTACACATATATGCAGGTAAAACATCTACACACATAAAATTTAAAACATGAAAAAATAAGAAAAACTTGGTATTATCAAAGCCATATATACTTATAAGAAAGTTGAAAAATAGAGAAAACTGAGAGAACAAAAATTAATTCCATCAGTTTTGTTACAAGCATTCATTAATATTTTTGCATGTTTCCAAACATTTTATTCATATTGCCATAATTATATTTTCTATTAAATGTTGTGTCCTACTTTCAAATAATATTATATATTATACACAATATATTAAAATAATATATATACTATATTATACATAGTATAAGCATTTCCTTGTCATAATAAACTGTATATATCAGTTTAATTGATCATAATAATATTTCATTTGTAGGACTATATAATATTTTACTTAGCTATTGAACTATCTTTATCTGTTTGTTTTTAGTCTAGTTTATAGTGGAACAGAAACTTTGTATCCACCTCTATTTCCTTAGGATTCATTCATTGAATAGCCCATCATGCAATTGTTACTCAGGGCTTACTATGCATCATATACTATTTTAGGTGCCAGGTGTCTGCCTCAATTGGCAGGTTGTCTTTTACTTAGAATCCTTGGGGGGAGGGAAAGGAACACATTTAAGAGAAAAGCTTGATGAATTTCAACTTTGGTTGTGTTGAGTTTGAGGTGCTTGCAGGATATCTGATTGGAGATACTAAGGAAACAGAGCTCAATATAGCCATCTGGGAAGAATTATAGAATTACAGATGTGGTCATATAGATGAAAGATACCATTTAGAGAGAGCACATTTATCTTCACTCTGAGATTGTCTGACATGACAGCAGAACATGAACCCTATCAAGGAAATGGAAGAGAAGGCAAAATACTAGGAGGAAAAGCAATACAGTCTCTCAGATACCACAGAATTCATTTCAGGGGTAAGGAAGTGGCCAGTGGGGTTAAATGTAGGGAAGAGGTCAGGCAAGATAAGAACAGGTAATGCTTTATTTGTATATTTATCAAGGAATTTATTGATGCAGAGTTCATTGGTTTGGTAGCTCATTTAGCTTAGTCTCGGTGGGGGTGGGGAAGAAACTAGATTTTTAAGCGTTGAGAAATGAATGAGAGAGGAGAGTGAGAAATTGCAGACATGTCTCACCTGTAAAATAGTCTCAATAAATTGACCCTTAAAGGAGGTATAGCGAGATCTTGCATATGGGTAGGATACAGATTTTCTTTTAAGATGGTAGAAATGTTAGTATGTTTCATTGGTCGCAGTAGATAAGAGGGATCTATCTACTTTTCACCGCTGATGTGAAGCAAAGACAGGAAGGTGGAGATGTGAGTAAATATAAACATTTTTGTGTGTATTGAAGGACAATGAGCACATGCTTTCGAAAAAGAGGGTTTTTTTTTTTTTTTTTTTTTTTTTTTTTTTTTTTTTTTTTTTTTTTTTTTTTTGTTTTTCGAGACAGGGTTTCTCTGTATAGCCCCGGCTGTCCTGGAACTCACTCTGTAGACCAGGCTGGCCTCGAACTCAGAAAACCGTCTGCCTCTGCCTCCCGAGTGCTGGGATTAAAGGTGTGCGCCACCACGCCCGGCCGAAAGAGAGTTCTTAAGCAACATATGATCCCTCTAGAAGTGACAGAAGAGCTGGGCGTGGTCGGGAGGCAGAGGCAGGCGGATTTCTGAGTTCAAGGCCAGCCTGATCTACAGAGTGAGTTCCAGGACAGCCAGGACTACAAAGAGAAACCCTGTCTCGGGAAAAAAAAAATAAATAAAAGAAGTAGAAGTGACAGAAGAGCTGACCTGGCGATTCCTCAGCGTCACTGAATGCCTTTTTACAACCCACTGTTCTCATTTGTTGTCTAGTTCATAGTGAGGTGAATAATTTAACTGGTTGTGTCTTTGAGTGTGACTGCATGAAATTAATCTATATCCTTTCCTTAAAGATGATTTTTACTTGCCTCAGAAAAAAAAGGAAAGTCAATCTGAATGGTACATATGTTCATATTCCCCCAAATAAAATTCAGACCGTTCCCTCTCCTATTCTTCTACCACTCGCACTGTCTTCCTTTCCCCACATCCCCATATAGTCATCTTTCTATTCTTTTGAAAGTTTATTTAAGTTATTTATTTCGATGACCCAATCTGTTTCATCAGGGTTGCTTACAGGGTACTGGGTGATTATTTACAGGCGCATGGGCTCCTTACCAATATCTATATCAGTGAAGAAGTTATCTTTCTCTCCCTCCCAGTGACTGACTCTTGTTTTCTTTTTTCTTTCTTTTTTACTAGATATTTTCTTCATTTACATTTCAAAAGAAGTACTTGACTATTGGACAACTTTTGGCTCGCTGAACAAAGAGGCCAGTGAACTTTATTTCCACCCACCCACCCACCCCCGTCCCCCATTATCTAAGAGAGTGAGCAAAGATAGACTAGACAGAAATGGCAGAGGAGGGACATTCAGTAGGTCCTCAAACTCTGCTAACTCAGGAGGAAATTCCTCCAGTGCCTTAAGGCTTTGGTTCCCAGAACTCTCTACTGTACTTGTTGGCCCTCTGCTCAAATAGCCCTGCGCTCGGTGCGGCCCCTTTAAGAGTCCAGCTCCTCCCCGCTCCAGGGAAAGTTGCAGCTTTTTCCGCCTCCTGGGAGGGTTGAGAAGGGCCGGCCGCCTGGGTTACTGGTCTCAGTCTTTTTGGAGCTAGAGACCCTTCCAACCATTCTGCACCCGGACCTTTGGTCACCTAGTAGCACCTGTTGCAGGTGACAGGTAGGTGGCAGCTAAGTATCTGAGAGCACCCTCACCCTCTCTCTTTCTGGGACTTCTCAGACTCCCCCAGCCCCGTGTCTCGCCCCCACTTCGGGGGCGTGTGTCCTGTTGTACCTTGTGTGAGGTCCCTGTCCTGCCTCCCCAGCTGCCACGCGGGCCTTTCTGCTGTGTCCGCGTCTAGGGACCGCACCCCCACACGGTGCCTCCCGTCTGCTCCAGGCGGTCCCTCCCTGCCACTTTTCCTTCTCTCGGGCTGCTTCTGCCCGGTTCCCTTGGACGGAGTTTGTGGGTGCTGCCTCTCTACAGGTATCGCTGGCTCCGTGCGCCCCAACTCCCCCCCCCCTCCGCCCCCTCCGCCCCCTCCGCTAGCCTTGGCCCCTCTAGAGAGCTAGCCCCTGGCGCAGGCTTGAACAGGCTTCTAGTGGAGCTGTGCCCTCGGACTTGGAGGCTAGTCACCTTTTTGGTGACCTCGCTGGACTTGACTGTCCAGCTCCTTCTATGGCCCCTCGCTGTTTCTGACCTCCAGGCTTCTGTTTTCCTAGCTTCACCTTGTCTCTTCACCACAGGTACAGACTACAGGCAAGTTGATTCTGAGTTCTACCTCAGTGGGTTGGTTCCCTTTGGGCATGGAGCTTGGAGCCCCAGCTGTGTAGGTTAGAGCTCAACTCCTTTATTATGCCCCCTTCAAACAGGCTGGGGGGTTGCTCCTGGCAGAAGGACACCAGTGTTCCTCTAGCCTGGAGAGGATGATGAACACTGAGAGGACACTGAAGGAGATGGATGGGCTCTAGGAGAAGCTGATGGTAAAATAATTTGGTTTAAAATTCTGATAGCTTGAAAAGTGATGTGTTTGCTTTAACCAACTCTTTATCGCCCCCCCCCCCCCAATATGCTACAGTTTCAGGACCAGAGGACCTAGCATTCTAGTATACATATGGCTTCTAGAAGGACTGACCCTAAGCCTTGTATATCTGTGGGAGAAATTAATCTCCTATATCCCTGGACTTCCTTACCTCACTTTCCCTTTCTATTTTTGTTACTTTGAGACAGGGTCTCACTGTAACTCAGGATGGTCTGGAATTCATTACGGACACAAGGCTGGCCTCACACTGGCTGGCAATCCTCCTGCCTCTACCTCCCAAAGAGCTGCTGTTACAGGTCCGCAACATCACATCTGTTCTCCGCTGCTTTTTTTTTAACTGGTTATTCTTCTGCTCTTTGTTAGCTGCACTCTTCATAAATATGTTGACATTAAGGAGTTAATGAACTAAGGTGCAAATTTGCCATGAAGAACTAAAAACAATAATTAGCTCAGAGAGCTCTGGCAATTTTTTTCTTGGTGTGTGTGTTCTGGAAATCCTAATAGAAAAAGCCCCCACAAAACTGGTTTGTGAATCTCCCTTTGGGTAGCAGGTGGATGTGATTTCAAAGGCTACACCCTAGGTCCGAGTGGTGAACTTGAATTTGGAGGCTGGCATAATCAACGAATGAAGTCAGGTGGCGACGTGTTCAGTTCTCATCCTATCTCAGATAAGCCTCACACTAAGTCTATGCAATTGGTGATACAGTTACAGCCATGATACAACGCACAGGAGGCTGAGAGGTTAAGTGTGATGCTCTAAATTACACTCTGACAATGGGACAAGCTTGTGTGAAGCTTGGTTCCGTCTTAGATGCACTGTGGGGAAGTTGAATTACCACATTCATGTCTTAACTGAGTTAACTTCCAACACGAGACCAGTTGCATGTTGCTGTTGTTAAGTACATACCCTGGATGACTGAAACCTCCGAGGCTCTCAGCTCCATGGTAATTGTCTTGAAGTTAGGAGAACAAATTCCTGGGTTTTAGAGGTGTGTTCCTGGATTCTCTGGATGGGCACCTGATTTAACTTCTTTCTTTCCAGATGGCCAGGGGAGAAACAATGGCGTAGCAGCTGACAGTATTTGACAGAAATATGTGTAACAAAGCCACACCAGGCAGTCAGAATGATAGCACACCCTTTTTATTTGTAGTTTCAGCAGAGATATTCAGGAGAGTATATCTTCCTCAAGTCCACCTCTGGAACTTTGCTTAAACTATTGTTTTTTTTTTTTCTTTGGCTCTGGCCAAGTTGGTACTCCTATCCCCAACCTCTTGTCATTAATTCTTATTCATCTCTCAAGATTTTGCCTAACATCATTGCCTTTGAGTCAAGCTCACTGAATGCATACTTCCTTCCCCCAAGGAGAATGACTACTTATATTGTCTTGAAGGACTTTATTTAGACTTCAATAAAGGCCTGAATACCATCCTGTTTTTCCATCTGGAAGGTTGTAATCTCTGTAAAGGAAGTAACTGGATCTTGAAGCACAAAGATTTGTTCTAGGGGATGTGCTGAGCTGATGGTGAGATTGGAATAAGAAACAATCTTGAGCTATTTGTAACAGAATAGGGACAAGCATTGTGCCTCTGTTTCAAGGCTGAAAATTGCAACCATGTCCTTAAACATTCTTTTTTTTTTAAAGATTATTTTATGTGCATTGATGTTTTGCCTGTATGTATGTCTGAATGAGGGTGTTGAATCCCATGGAACAGACAGTTGTGAGCTGTCATGTAAGTACTGGGAATTGAACCTGATCCTCTGTAAGAGCAGCCAGTGCTCTGAACGGCTGAGCCATCTCTCCAGCCCCTTAAACACTCTTTCCACCTCTTTACTTATTGTTTTGCTTATTCATTGTTTCACTTCTACCCCCTAACACAAAGGCCACATGGATAGGAATTGCTGTCTTTTGTATTCACCGATGGTCAAAGGAACCAGAGTTCTGAGCACATCATAGGGTCAGACTGATGCTGGTGAGTGAATGAATGAACAGCCTTGCTGTTCTAGGAATTGGAACTCATACTTTTCTGAGTCTGAAACTATGCCTTCAGTTTGCCCCAGCCCAGTGCTCACACAGCTTTCCTTCTGTTGTGGTTTTTTGTTTGGCTGTTTGTTATTGTTGTTGTTGTTTTGCTTTGAGACTCTATTTCTGATAACAACTTTGACCTAATTATAAATAATCCCCCCTCTGTTTAATTTCTAAGTTGTTGGAGATAAGAATCCCAGAATGTATCCTAGGCTTGTCTAGACCTCACTGTGTATCCTGTCTGGCTTCATACTCATGGCTATTTTACTGCCTCAGCTTTCTGAGTGCCAGCTGAAGATGTGAACCAATATGCTTGACCAGAACCTCCACTTTATGTTTAAGTACAAATCGTGTGGGTGGAGAAAGAAAGAAACCCTTCTCTTTGGTTCATCTTTTTAACAGTGGCAGCACTGGGAAGGGATGTGCAAATTATGAGCGGTCCTGAGGACATTCAGGCATTTGTCAAGGTCAGTGAGAGAAGGCGACTGTGCAACAGGGAAAAGCCCCAACAAATAAAAGATGCCACAAATTAGGTTTTTATTCTCATCACCCTTAATCTGCTTATATGTGAGGTGGTTACTAGGTTATGGGCTGTATGGAGAAGGTCCAACTGAATACTTTTACAACAATTGCCTAGTTGTAGAGGCATAGGCAGCAGCTGTGTAGCAAAATCAAAGTGCTTGTTTTTAAAATGCAGTTTGAAATATCCAGTCAGAAAAAAAGTCAAGAATCCATTTGATAACAGCAGACTTAGAGGGACCTATGCCCTGGAAAAAAACAGTAACTGTA
The DNA here is from genome assembly GCA_902729485.2 of Mus minutoides. Taxonomy (NCBI): domain Eukaryota; kingdom Metazoa; phylum Chordata; class Mammalia; order Rodentia; family Muridae; genus Mus; species Mus minutoides. The sequence continues at coordinate 3,025,311 of LR756403.1, read as the reverse complement.
TACTTCTCACCATTTATTGTCTGTTAACTTCTTTGAAATGTAAGTTTGCATAAATAAACTGCTCAGGCACTTTAAATCTCATCTTCCCAAACACTGAGCATTGGACTGTCTTAGAACTCAGCCTACAGACTTTTCTCTACCCCAAACCTGCTCAGAAGTTCTCTTTAAGTACCATTGCTGTGACATGTAGACAGCCACCATTCATGTTTCTGTTCTGGGCCTTTCTTCTGTGCTGAAGCCTCAGGTTCTTAGTGGCCTATTTGACATTTTTACCTGGCATCTGATAGGTGCCTCCAGGGTATCATGGCCAAGTATGGATTATTGATTGCCCTGATACCTTTAATCCTTCCCTTTGCCTTCCCATGACTAAGAAAAGGATACCATTATACAGTTAGTTAGTTGAACCAAGAATATTGGGTTACCCAGAATTTCTGTCATCTTAGGCCACCACATACACTGTTTGAACTCTTGTTGATCTCACTTTCAAACTATATGGTGAACTCTTCCATGTGTCTCCATTTTCTTTGCCTGCTACCCTTGTCCCAGCCACCATGAAGGTTCACTGAACATTTTTAAACGATGGTAAAAATATATACAGCTATTTCTGTGGAACAGCTCCGTATTGGTATGTGGGATGGTAAACCATGTCAGGAAGCTTGAGGGGTAGAGAGGGTTGAGACCCCAGAAACTCACACCTGAGTTGGTAGGCATCCTCTGCTCCCTGCCAGATTCCTGGCCTGGAACATGTGCCACATGGGTGTGGGATATATATGTGTGTACACACATGTGCTTGTAGTCGTGTACACAGAGCAGGGCTTTAGGTGTTTGGCTCTATCACTGTTGCCTTATTCCCTTGAAACAGAATCTCTCACTCAATCTGGAGAACACCCTATGCTTGCAGCCAGTGAGCCCCAGCAATCTCTCTATAACAGGCTTTTTACATGGGTTCTGGAGATCGAACTCAGGTCATCGTTAGAAGCCTTGCCCACTGAATCATCTTCCTAGTGCTGGGAAAAATCATTGTAGTAAGTGACCTTCTGAGTGAGGGGGGTATTGATCAATGGATGCATAGTTTCCCTTCAACTGGGGAGATAATGCATGCTGACAATAGCATACCATATATTCTTACATTGTTAAAAGAATAAACTGAATCTTTCTGTAATATATACATATATCAAAAATTGATTCTCTCCTATAAATACACACAATTATTCTCAATGAAAGGTAAACATACATACATATATTAAAAATTGAGTAGGCAAGACCCAATTGGCATCTCAGAGAATTTACATATTTACTATCAAGAACATCTTTTGCTTATGCCCTTATTAAGGGTGGATGATCTTTTAAAAATATCTTTCTTTTTTTCTATGGAGGAGATCAAACCCATCATCTCATGCATAGTAGGCAAGTAATCTACCAGTCAGTTACACCCCCTGTTTGGGACAATGTGGTATTTACATTGAAGAAGCTTGGCTATAATGGGAAGGAGACAAGGCTCAGGGGAGATCAGGGTATTAATTTTGTGTTACTTTAAATACAGGATTGAGAGAAAGCTATTTATGAGGCAACCACATAGAATTAGATGATAAAGGGTCCCTGAGGAAGCTGGGGGCTAGTGATTGAACAGAATGAATGTGGAGAATAATACTATACTTAGAGAAAGGCAACTAGCTCTTTGGTTGAGACAAGAGAGAAAGGGCAAAACTAGCGATGCTCCGAAGGACAGAGCTGTGGAGGGCTGGTCTTCTGAGGGTGGTCTTCTTGACAAGAGTGGTGAAGGGCTCAAGCGGCATCTGAGAAAGATGAAAAGAAGGGTGACCCATCAAGATACGTGTTTCACAGCCTCATATTTACTGCAAATATATCCATCTTTTGTTAATTTTATCTCCATAAAGCTGCAAAAAATAAAGTGGGTCTGGATTATTGTGATTTGTTTCTCCCTCAAGTCACAGAGGCTGGTTTCAATTGTTTCCAGCCTCACTTGCCAGCCAAGATCTTGAAGCACTATGAACAATGTAGTTTGAGAGATTTGTCCAAATGGCTAGGACAGAAATTGACAAGGTCAGAGATTAGAAGGTGCCAGAAAATGGGGAGTTGACAGATCACTCAATTTCATCACCATGACTATCTAAAACTACCTTGAATTCAAGGTATTTTGAAGATATATAAATCTCCTGTGGTATCTGCACTATTTCATGTTTGTAGTTTTTTCAGTTTAGGTTCTAGGAATGCCTTAGTGTCTGCGCCTTCAAATTATTGCCAGTGACATACCAGAAAGCACGGTTATATCTGCTGAGGGCCCACTGTGTGGTAGCTATGAGACCCTGCATCAGGTCTGGCCATCCAACCATTTGACATGTATTAAAGACAGATACCGCTCTCTTTTTCTGGGGAGCACTTCAGCAGGGAAGGCACGTGTTAAACATGGATTAAACAATGGATCAGAAAATTCGTTGCTACTGGGAAAAGTTCTATAAAGTTCAACTTTTGAAAAATCAGTTATTCTAACAGATTTTTTTCCTTTCCAGTTTACATTTATCAAGAAAGTATTAGAATCCCTTTTATATTTCTCTTTTAGAAAACTGAGCATCGGGGCTGGAGAGATGGATCAATAGTTAGGAGAGCTTGCACCCAGCACCTGCTTCAGAGATAGTACCCATGTGGCAAATACCCACAAATATGCATAAATAAAAAAATCAATCTTAAAAAGATCAACAATGTCTGTCTGTAAGAATTGACACCCAAATATTAAAAAAAAAATTATTTCCAGTATGGGTGGACCATTTTCTTTTAGATTTCTCTTGACCATTTGATTTTCCTCCCTTAAGACTTATCTGATTGTATTCTCTTGTCTATTGAGTATTTTTCTCTCTTCTATGATGTCACTAACCACTTGCTTTTCTTTTCTTCCTCCTCAAGATTTGGAGAGTCCACCCCATTTTTTTCTCTGTATTTATAATTATTTCTATTTCCTTTCAACCTCTTCCTTATATAGCTTGGTGTGCTCAGAGATACGAAGATATTTTTATTACTTGACCCAGTAAGAGTTAAAATATAATTTTATTGCCTCTGCTTATCTTAATTCCCAGAGGGAAATTTTTTTGTTTGCTTTTTTTTCCAGACATTGTTTATATGCCTATATAAGATATTCCAATCTATTCATTCATCCTTCCCATCTCTCTATATTGAGAAATATAAATAGGAGGGGATCTGGAACTAGGTGGAGCTTCACCATGAGAAGGCATAGATGAGCATAACTATAGCTTTGGCATCAGTAAGTGATCTGATGGCATGTATATTTCTCTATGATAAGAGGTAAGACCAGCCTCTTGGACAGGAGTTGAAGTAGACAGGGTTTGAATTGAATATTAGAGTCACTCCAGCAATAGCTATTGTAGAGAACAGGAAGGCTAGCCAAACCCAGAGAAGCATATTTGTGGTGCCCAGCAGTGTTGAGGTGAGCTTGGTGATGAAGAATTTGTGTGGGTAATAATCTACCAGGCCCATCTTCTTCTTTCACTGTATCCCAGGAGCTCTCAGGAAGGCATAAAAGACACATGTGCTCAGATGTGGTTTTTTAAAAAAAAAGGAGATATTTGTAATGAACTTAGGAGTTAATGAGGACACTGACAAGACTGTATTTGAAATAATAGAATCCAAACTGTCTAGGAAAGTAAAGACAGAAAGGGGCTGACCAGATGAAAGAGGGTTTGTAGAAGACTGTTAAGTGAGGTCTTGGAGTAGGAATGACTTGGGAGAGATCACTGAGTGAACAAGTTGGAAGGATGGGCTGTTAAATTCAGAGAAGAGTATTGAATCAATGATGTCAAAGGTGGAGAAGTTCTGCGGAATAAATTCTTGGGTGTGGTTGAATGATAAGTGGTATTTTTGATGCCAGCTAATTCACTCTACAAATATTGATTGAGTGTATTTGTTGGCCAAGCAGCACTCTAGACACTGAAGGTACAGAGATGAACAAAATTAAACTCCATTTCCTTTCCCCTCCAATAATCTACAGAGTTGGACAAAAATAAAATTCCATTTCCTTTCCCTTCCAATAATATATTTTGTTCATACAGTTTACAGTCCTGTAGTGTACACACACACACACACACACACACACACAGACACACAATTTTGACATTTGTAAAATAAGAGGATAGTTTGCTGAGCAGATTTCTCTCTGTGTAATTTTATTTAGAATACTAATAATTACAATACTAAGAGCAAAAATTTATATGTGTGGCAAAGAAAGCCCTAGGTATTTCGAGTGCTTTCCTTTTTTAAATTCTACTTATTTCATTATGGGTTTTGTATCTCTTCCTTCTGAGAACTTGTAAAGGTACTTTCATGTATCTTGTCAGTTCTGAAAATATAGAAATGTACAAAATTACTTTGAACATTTCAGTGTTTGTAGCTTCTTAATTTTTGTTTTTGAACTGTTAGAATATTGCTTCTGCAGTACACCAGATGTTGGTAATGCATGTACTAATCTTGTGCTAGGGATTTGAAGTAATGTGTCAAGTAATTATGGTTAAACAGTTTAGGAGGCAAGGAACACTTGCAGTTAGTTTGTATATTACGTTTATCTCGTAGTTTGTAATTTCTCTTACCTTTTGTGTAAACATTCTCAAATATTTAATAGCATTTTACTTGAATGAAATTTACACTTGAAAATGGTCTGCCACATATGCAGCTCAGTTAAGGTTCAAATGCAGGTTATTTGGTTGTGCTTAAGGTTTCTATGGCCATAGCTAGATCACAGCATCCCTAAAATTAAAAAGAAGCCAAATGCATGAAATTGCAGCTAGGTGTGAACATGGGCTGGATTAGTCATGAGCCGTCATGACTTCTCATTTAAGAGGATGCTGTGGGTGCTTTGTGGGTGACGTGGCCTGAGAGAAACAGATGCCATTTGGAGTTTAGTTTAGAAATCACCACCATCTGTGACCCTGGAGAAAGAACAGGGTCTTCCCTGTGGGTTTTCTGCTTTATCAAAGCTTATAGAGCAGGGAATGATAATTGAGTTACAAGGTGATAAGCTTTATTGAAAAATTACAGCCTTATCACACTTAAAAATTATTATAAGTGAATAAGATTTTATAATATTCCTTTATTTGGGGGAGTAGGGGTGGGGTGGGTAAGATGGATCAAACCAAAATCAGGGCTTTGTGAGTGCTAGTCAACGCTGTTCCACTGAAACTGGCTCTTGAATTTTTGCTACCAGATCTTTTTATATAGACCAGGCTGACTTTAAATCACAGTCCTATTGCCTTGGCCTCCTGTTTGCTGGGATCCCAGGTACGCACCACTATGCTGGGTGGTTTTGATTTTGAAGACTCTTAGGCTCTTTAGTATACAAACCTTAAGGTTCTTAAGGTCTTCGCTATAGAAGGTAATGAACTGTTTGGTCTACCATCAACTATATGGGGCCTTATGGAGCTGCCTGGCTTGCACGAGAGGAAGGTTTTCTAGTGCAGACTTTGAAAGTTAGAGATTTAAGTAGGGTTGTCTTAATAGCTATTTCACCTGTTGCCAAATGGGACGTTTGGACCCATGATCTCATTTTTGACCAACAATCTCATTTTTATGATAGTTAATACTTCTGTGAGCCATCTGTATGGAGACCTACCTCTAGGATTTGTGGTGGGTTTAAGTCTTGAGGAGTAGATTTTTATGACTATGAAATCATGAAAATAAAGCCACATTCACATGCTTTTGCATGCTGCTCTGTAAGGGCAATGTGTAAAGTTTCATATCTAGCTTCCCCTTAGGACTTCCTGTAGAGATGTATATAATATATGAAGTGGAAATTTCCTCAAACCACTCAGGATCGGTATTTGACAATTTTGAAATGTAACTATGTAGATAGCATGTGGTGAAAACTGTCCCCACACATGATTTTAAGAGCTAAGTGAGGACATTCCATCTTGGTTCCTTTGGCTCCATTAGAAGAAATGCCCTAGATAGGGAGAGTGGCTCTTTCCCTGTCTGAGGATGAGAGGTTTGGGCAGACTGAGGGCCTCTCAAACTTCCATCCATTACTACATAATGACTTTAAATACCTGCCTCAAGTTCCTAGGCATAAAATGTCCCCTTTTCCAAATGTCACCATGCAGAACACTATTTCTAGAATGTAAGGAGATGATACAATCAAATGGCTAAGACCTTGGACTCTGGAACCAGACTGCCTAGTTAGAAAATTACACTGTCTCTTCCAGGGTGTGTAACCTTGGGCAAGTTATTTGCTCAGTCTGTGTCTCGCTTTCCTCCTTTGTAAAATGTACAGAACATTTTAGTACCTGCATCATGGCGTGATGCTCAGGGCTAAATGACTCCAGGTGTAGAAAATTGCCTGATACATAATCCATGCTATAGAAGTGTTAGCTGCTCTCACCTTCCACACAGTCCTCATCCTAGTTGGTATATATCTTAAAAGGAGCTAAAACTGCAGACCGCCACAGCACATACAAACCCCTTTCATAGAACCAACCTACTTAGAGAAAAAAAAATATTTGAGACCATAAAGCTTCAGGTAGAACTGTGAGCTAGCTGCAAATTTCTCGCTATCAAGGAAAAAGAGAAAACAACCTTGCTGCTCTAAAACTTGAGGGCAGGCTCAGAGAGGTCAAGGCCTGGGGCATGTGTGAGAGGAGGCTGTGTTCTGCGGATGACCCAGTGGAGGACCGCCGGACTGCAGTTGAATCCAGGTACTTGACTGTGAAGCCTCATTTGCTCTTTGATGTAAGAGCCTTGGCTTTGAATCTTTTTCTTTCTCTCCATTCCTTTCCCCCCTCTCTCTTTGATCCTACTTTAAAAATGTATGATATTTTTCTCTGTTTTATGTATCTTTATAAGTCACTTTAAATCCTGTCTGGAACAGTGTATAAATAATTATCTTTAAAAGTGATCATATCTAATTACTAACATTTGCTTAATATTTATGCTTACCAGTCTACATCCATGCAGAGAGGTACGGGCAACTTTCCATCTGGGCAGGAATACTGATTAGATTTCTCAAATTTCATAGAAAGATGTCAAAACAGCCATATGCTCATATATTTTCCAAAGCATATGGTTAATAATAATTAAAACTAAGCAGCTAACAATGTCGGGTTTTTATTCAAGGCCAGACACTATGCCATGCCTTTTACTCATGATACCTATTTGACTCCCCAGAGCCCCTGGCAGGAGTTCTTGTTATTGTCCTTCTTTCTAGTGGGAAAACTGAGACTTAGAGAGCTCAAATAACGTTTGCAAACTTCATAGAAATAAAATGCCATGAAGGCATAATTTGAACGGGCAGCCTGGCTTCAACTCCTGTTCTTTTAAGTACTTTTATTATGCTATATTGTCCTTAGTTAGGAATCTAGTGCATCAGAAGTCCATGTCCTCATAGCAGAGGCTCTTTCTGTGTTATAGAACATTTGCAGACTTTACCTCTGTGTTACCTTTGCCATTTTCTCCTTTCCCTTTCTACTACTTCTGTGCTCTCAACTCGTTTCTTGTCATTTTTCTCCCAGGATTTATGTCACACACTTCTCCAAACAGAGGTCTTCACAACTGTGTGAGTGCTCTAAAGTGTCCTTGCCTTACCTGAAACACTTCAGTGTGCCCTGGTGTCAAAAGCTGACTAGCTAAGCATCTGTGCATAATGTGCCAAGCTCCCGGAGACCTCCTGCGCCTTTAACACCCTCCCTTTATGCTTTGTCAGTGGTTATCACCACAGTGCTTGCTATAGCATGTTGCTTTATGCCCCCATGCTTTTTCCTCTTGATGGAAAACCCTCGTTCTACCGGTAAACCAGCTGCTACCCATTAAACTTACATTCAGTTCATGTGTTCCTGCTGACAATTCTTTTTGGTCTCCTTTCCATCCAGATGGGTTAGATGCTCCAACTTGGTATTCTCATGCTATCCTGTGTGTGTGTGTGTGTGTGTGTGTGTGTGTGTGCATGCATGCACACACACACACACACACACACACACACACACACACACACACACAATAATTTTTTTTACATTTTAGAGACTGTATTTAATTTTAAAATTGTTGAGAATTTTATATGTGTATACAATGTGTTGTGATGATATTTACCTCATTACTTCTGTTGTCCCTCTCCCACTCCTCTAACCCCTCCTCTTCCCACACTAGTTTTCCTCTTTTATTTATTATTACTTTTCTGTGCATATCTTATAACAGTACCTGCAGCTGCTGTGTGTGAACGATGGCAATGATTATATCCTATCCAGAAGGTACTTTTTTAAAAAGATTATTTTTATGAGTATTCTCTAGCTGTCTTCAGACACACCAGAAGAGAGCATCAGATTCCATTACAGATGGTTTTGAGCCACCATGTGGTTGCTGGGAATTGAACTCAGAAACTCTTCTGGAAGAGTAGTCAGTGCTCTTAACCACTAAACCATCTCTCCAGCCCAGAAGGTATGTTTTCATAACCCTCTTCCCAATCTTCCGGCTCTTTCTACCTTTCTATGCCTTCTTCTAGGCCTCAGAGACAGTGGTAGAGTTGCCCCATATATAGGGCTGAGCACTGAGCACTGAGCACTGAGTTCTCAGCACTTTAGAAACAAATGAGCCTTTGCCTTAACCATCACCCACTGCCAAAAACCATCTCTGATCCAGAGTGAGAATAGTACTAATCCATGAGTATAAACATGAATATTTAAGAAGCAGTTTAGTTACATGTAAAAACATCAGTATTCCATTCTTCATTAGTATAACAGTCTGTGGCCTCTCCAGCTATAGGCATGCACTTCTTACCATGGAAGCAGGCCTCAGCTCTGCATGGAAAGAAGTTGCCTATGCCCTACCTAGCCATGCCACTATTGCACCAGTGCGCACATCTTGCCTGGCGAGTCATTGCTGAATCACACAGAGTTCACAGTGGGGTAAGACCGTTGATGATGTTTTTGCCCCCAGAAGTCTGCTTCACATATCTCAGCATTCTTAATGTTAGCCAGTTGAAAGGAGGCTTCCAGTTCAGTTCCAGCTCAATTATCCAAAGTGCATAGTGTCTTCAGCAACATTGTCTTAACTGAATCTACTGGGCAACCAGGAGCAATGACAATATTTGGGGGAACCTCAGGGGAAGGGGAATCCCTGGTGAACAATTCATGAGAAGTTATTCTGCATTTGGTCTTAGGATTTCATTTAAAAATACATGGATTCTAAGAACAGCATTATGTACCTATGATGCATATATTTCTTTGCTTAATTTTTAAAAGATTATCCAAGTGTCTGCTTCTTGGGCTGTGTGATTTTTGTGGTCATGTGCTATGCTTTATTCCTTCATCCTTAGTTAGCTTGCATAGTGCTTTGAACATAGTTGGTCCACCTAGTCAGTGACCATTTTGTACACAGTGCAGAATTCAGAGCCCTAAGCCTGGGAAGAAACCATACAAATATTCAGAGGTAACTACTAGGACAGTAGAGGTTGGTCTCATGGAAAAACCTGTGGGGGTAGATAAATTTATACTTTCAAGTCCAGAATGCAGAAAGGGGGCACATATTCATAGACATTAATTGTGATAGTGTTTTTGGTTAATATCCTTCAGATATTTCATTGCCCTAGTGACAGTTAATGGAGTCACTCTGGAATCCACCAAAAAGAACCTTTAAACTTTGGAGACACCAACTCTAACAGCTTTGCTGTTTGAATCTATGCTAAATTTCAGTAGTCTAGACTAGATAGTTAAGACATATTTATTTCCATGATTATGTTTATTAAACACTTCACCCTAAAATGGAGAGGAACAGTTGATACAACAACCAACACAGTATTCCAATGTGGACATTGTGTTGTGTCTAGTGCCTTGGTGTGTCACAGAATCCAGATGGAAACACTGAATCCCTAGAAGTTAGCTTGCTTGTTTTCACCTTGTGTATTGTTTCTTCTTCTTCTTCTTCTTCTTCTTCTTCTTCTTCTTCTTCTTCTTCTTCTTCTTCTTCTTCTTCTTCTTCTTCTTCTTCTTCTTCCTCTTCCTCTTCCTCTTCCTCTTCCTCTTCCTCTTCCTCTTCTCCTCCTCCTCCCCTTCTTCCTCCTCCTCCCTCCTTCCTCCTCTTCCTCCTCCTACTCCTCCTTCTTCTTCTTCGTGTTTGATTGAGGTATGTTCTCATGAATGTAGGGGATTGATGATGCCAAAGGCATTGGATCTCCTGGAGCTGGGATTCCACTCAGCTGTGATCTACTGACAAGGGTGGAAATTAAAATCCATTCCTCTGTAACAACAGGAGTCTCTCATTAACAATCGAGCCTTCCTTCAAGTTCCTCACCTATTTTTGAGTAGTATTTCTTGTGATGTATATGTTTAACTAGATTGTATTTTTTTCTTTTTAACATTTTAGAGATATGTTCTACTTTGTTTACAGTTGTTTATAATAATTAATGTGCTTTCATCATAATCTCTGTGTATCAGTGATCTCATAATATTTTTCAAATTTAGTTCATTAGTCTTCTGAAAAAATTGTAGTGTTCCAAATTTCATTGATTACTCTAGAGTATTTACATGTATAGTAGACAGCTTAGAGTTGTTGGGCAACCCATTATATTTCTTTCGTATTTTTTCTTGCTTTGCATCGTTTTGTACGTTATTGTGCCTTCATTGCTAATTGTCTTTCAAAGACAATGTCTAATCTGTTGTTAATGTCCTGTTCTGTATGTTTGATCTCCACTACTATAGTTTCATATAAAAGACTTCAGTCTTGTATTTTTACAGCTTCCAAATCCCTACTTAACTTTTCAAACACATGGAAAGTAGCCATAGTAACTATTTTTAGTGGCCTTGTTAAATCTAATCTTGGAATTTGTGGAACATTTTTAATTATTATAAGCAGAATTGTCCTGATTTTTGGCAGGCTTGTAACTTTTAATGGGTACTAGAAATGATGAATTTTACTTGATTAGTTGTATATTTTTGTATCGAACATTCTTGAGCTCTGCTTTGGGATTCACTTAAGCTATTTGGAAGCACTTAAGTTACTTGAAAGTAGATGGATCCTTTCAAGTTTTTCTGGTTAGATTTGGTAGGCAGGATAAGAACAACTCATAACGTAGGCCTAATTGTTTCCCACTACTGAAATATATGGCAGTACGTTAGCCAGTGGTCTATGAATCATGAGGTTTTACAGTCTGGCTGTGAAAATAGGCACTCCTTCTGGTTTTATTTGAATGATAGGCACAGTGCTTTTGAATCCTTTCAGGTGGGTCTTTCCCTAGTCTGGAGTAATTTCATCACAAGGATGCCTTGCACTGGACAGTCCTTTGCTAAATACTTGAGAGAGGCTAGATGTTGATGCTTGAGGGGTTCTCTTTTTGCTGTTGTAGCACATACTCTGTCTAGAGAGCTCCAGTCCCCTAAGGTTTGCTAAGGTTCTCAGCCCTCTCACTCTGGGGGGCTTAGCAGGCTTTCCCTGGTTTCCTCCTCTATACTTTGGCTTGAAAATGCTCGCACTCCTTTAATCCCAGCACTCGGGAGGCAGAGGCAGGCGGATTTCTGAGTTTGGGGCCAGCCTGGTCTACAAAGTGAGTTCCAGGACAGCCAGGGATATACAGAGAAACCCTGTTTCAAAAAACAAAACAAATCAAAACAAAACAACAACAACAACAACAAAAAAACAACAAAAAAGAAAATGCTCAAGGTGATGAGTTCTAAAAATGAGAAATCTCACCGTACTTATTGTCCATCCATAGAGATTGTAACCTTGCACTGCCTTGTTTACAGTGTCTTGAACACCATTGTTTCATGGATTTTGCCAATTTATTGTATGAGTAGATGTACATTCTCTACTACTTTATCTTGAACATCAGTAGGTGTGATGTTTGGCACATCTCAGTGATTATGACCAAGCTCAGTTTCAGTTGTCATCTTCCAAACATGTAGGCAGCATGACATTAATTGTTTGACATAACCAAATCAACCCCTAAATAATTATATTTAAATGCATTCAGAATGTCGTGTCCGGTATTGTAAATCTCACATAACAAATGAGTGTCTGTGTATACTATACAAACATTGGCTTAGCAAGAATCGTTTAATTCAGACCTTCATGGCTAAACTAACATCCTTTGAACAAATCTAGTTCCCTATGCTTAGTAAGATATTAATTTTTACCAAAATTGTTCATTATCCTTTGGTGGGAAATGACAGTTAATTCATTAGAGATGACATATTAAAACCATCATATGATTAGCATTGTAAGTCTAGAAAAATATTTAATATAACTTCAACCTTTTATCCCTTGAGTATGAGTCAGGACTTCAGAAAACCTTCTGTCAGTGTAATTTCTTATTTAAAAGCTGCTAAAAGCAGCGCATGCTGTCTGTCTAGAGTTTAACTAATGATCAACTCAGATTCTTTAAAAGAAAATGAACAGTTTGCCAAGATGTAGTAGAATCTGAAAGGATGAATTCCCATGTATAAAGCGATGACCTATGGGCTGAGGTTGCTCAGTGGTACACAGTATTTACCTGTGAGTGAGGCTGTGCACAGCATCTCTGTGTTCACATAACTTGGAGCATTTTGTGTGTTTAAAACTCATTTGTCATTTACAAAATTGGTTCAGTTATAGATGTATAAATTCATTTTACAAATAAAGAAGGCCTTGATGAGGGGTAGCAACTTACCCAGAGTCACACAGTGAATGGTAGAGTTGAGATTCAAATTCAGTCTGGCTCCAAAGCCCTTTTGTTTAATCCTAGTACCCATACTTCATCAGAAAAACAACTGGTTTTTCTTCTCTCAACTCCATTACCACTATTCAGTTTTTGTGGATCTAAACCTAAACACAAAAATATCAATATCTCTCAGTGATAACGCTCACTAATCATTCATTAAAATCATACTGTATATCAGGGACTGGTCTAAACTTCCGGGTGTCTATATCCAACAATTTCTTCTAAGGAGGGCCTATCTGGCAGACATTTCCAGTTTGAACACAAGTATTATCATCTTCACATTAATACGTAGCCTTCACGTTTGAGAGACAGAGCAGGTATTCATGTGTTCAACAAATATAACACAGAGTCAAATCTGTTATATAGCCTTCCTACTCCAAGAACTGTTTTTTAAATTTACATCACTTTTCATTATTAGAACACCAGTAGCAATTTTTAATCTGTATGCTATTAAGGAGATGCATCTATCTGAATGACTTTCTAGGATAGTTCCAAAGGTCATATAGCTGATATATAGAGTCAGAGTTCGTAACCAACTCTGTCTACATCACTATTTCCATTATTTTGTGTTTTCTTTTTTCTTTTTAAAAAAACTATCTTTAGAATTTAAGATACTTTAAGGTAGCTCCTTCATATGAGGGTTTGTACCTAGTCTCTGGGAGACCTGCTCTTTTCTGAAGGGAAATGGAGAAGTAGTAGATGTAGAGGAGAGGGGAGGTGTGGGGAGGGGAACTGGGAGGAGAGGTGAGAGGGGAAACTTCAGTGGTTGGTCTGTGATATATGAGAGAACAATTAACAACAACAACAACAAAAAGATAGCTTCTTTCTTCCCTTACTAAAAACTAGCTTTGTTGGAGTTAGCATTAATTCTCCTACATTATTATTTCTTAATCTATAGGATCAGGGTATAGATTCTAAATATGCCCACTAAACCAAAATTATAGTTCAACTTGCCTATATACTTTTTACTTTTTCTGCTAGAACTATTGTTAATTGAGACATGTGTCAACTTTCTGTCCTGATGGCGACATTTACAGTTCCCTTGCTTTGCTATTTGCATGGAATATTATCCTCATTTTTAGCAATAAATGCATGCAATTCCATACTAAAAAAAAGTTGCCATTTCTAGACCACTGTTCTGGGTCTAGGCCCTACCAAAATGTTAGATCAATGAATACTGACAGTATGTGACTAAATATAACAAACAAATGGTCCACTCGAGCTCATTTTGACAAGTGATCTTAGCTGTGACTTGGCCCTTTTGACATTTACATCTGGATGGGAGTGAAGGGGTATAGTAAGTCCTTTTAGGCTTTGATGTCTCCATTAGGAGGTTCTACTATCCATAACTTGAGAGTATCTGAGTGGCCATAGATTTTTAGAGAACACTGTCTTTCTGTGTTTATGCCTCTATTGTTTTTCTTTATTCTGTTTTTCAAAATATGATGTTATCATTTGCCCTAAACTGTTAATGCATAGTGCATTGCACAGGAAAGCATTACTTTTCATTCCATATAGTCCCTTTTGAATCCCTAAGGAATATTTTATCTCGTAGTATGCAAACAGCTGTGGTGGCAGAGGTGAAGCAAAAGGCAGGTTTATTTGCTAAGATATTCAAGACATGGTTAGTCTATTATGAGGTCTTCTTTGACCTATGAGTTAATTAGAAGTGTCTGGCAAATTTTCAGACAGTACTGAGATTAGAATTAGCCTTTAAAATTAACTTCTTATTTAATGTCCTTGAACTCAAAGACTGTGGTTTCTATGAAAAATAAAATTTTTAATTTGTTGAAACTTAGGACTTTTAATTATTGAGACTTTTCTAGTACATGATTAGTTCTTGTGTGTGTGTGTGTGTGTGTGTGTGTGTGTGTGTGTGTAATATTCCAAGTGTGCTTAAGAAGAGTACTTTCAGCTCAATATATAGTTTTTATATGCCATTTAAATCAAGTTTCTTTTCATGCTCAACTTGTTTATACATTTACTAATTAATTTGGTTTAATTTTTTTGAGACAGGCTGTCACGTAAACTAGTTTGACCTTAAACCCGCTGTATAGCAAAGAATTCCCTGAATTTTGATCTTTCTGTCTGTGCCTCCAGAGGGCTGGGGTGGGGGGGCGGGGTTTACAGGTGTGAGCCAGCACACTTTGTTGTTAAGCTGCTGGGCTTGAACCCAGGGCTTCAGACTCCAACCCATCTTTCCTTTCATTCTCCTTTATCAACAAATGTACTCATAGAGTTAGAGAGATGATGCTGAATATGAATGCCTATTACTCTTCCAGAGGACTCTAGTTATGTTCTCAGCATCCATGGGAGTGGCTTACAACTGCCCTTAACTCCAGCTCTGTGAGATCTGGTGCCCTCTTTTGGTATCCCCCTTGTATCTGTATGCACGTGATACACACACACACACACACACACACACACACACACACACACACACACTTTAAAAAACACTCATTTCAATAAGGCAGAAATCCATATCCTCTGAAAATCTTCACATGTAAATAGCATTCTTTTTCGTTGTCTCTTTCTCTCCTCCCTCCCCTGTCTATGTAAGACAGAATTGGATACTTCTGTAAGTTTCCATAGCTTTAATTTAAAATTTCTTGATAGCACTTGCACCAAGTACTGTGTTCACATCTGTAAGTTTCTGGAATGCAGGGACCGTGGTTTTTTCATCTCGGTGTCCCCAGTGCTTTGCAAAATACTTCACAGAGTGGTGCTCAATAAGTATTAATGAAATGGGCGAAGCTGCTCTCAAGTGCAGAGGCAGCGCATTTTATTTGGGAGGTAGTAGGGGTGGTAGAATCTTTTGAAGCATTATTAGGAAGATGACTAAATTCCAGGAATACATGAATAAGTCAGGGATGGAGAATACAGCTTAAACTGGCAGCCCCCTTAAGTCCAGAGACCACCTACCTGCCTATCTGAGTTAATAGAATTGAGAGTTGAGAACACAATAATAAAAGTTGGATGATGAGGGCAGCCTTCTTAGAGGGAGAGTTTGATTCAGCTGCCTTATAATCCTTCCTGACTAAGATGCTTATTCTGAATGACCCAGCCACTTTCCAGAGTCATGAGTAATTTCTTGAAAAAATAAAAATCATTGTAGGCCAGGGGTTCAAATGTGAAAGTAGAAATAATGAATCACAAACTTTTTTCCTACTTTGTCTCTTTAGCTTTAACTCAAGAAGAAGGCAGCCTGGGGGGAAAAATGTTCTAGGACTGGGCAGTGCTTCTGTAGTTAATAATCTTCATGACATTAACTGCTTTTTTATTTTAGACACATCTGGTCACTCTTCTTGCCCAGGTTGCTTTGAAGGAAGAGGCGGAGGTTAAAGCCACCATGTCGGAGATACTAGACCTCTCTTTTCTGTCCGATATGGAAAGGGATGTGATCCTCGGTGTTCTGCAGAGAGATGAAGAACTCAGGAAAGCAGATGAGAAAAGGATTCGGTAAGGGTCTCCGAAATACTAAGCACTTCCAGGCTTTCAGCCAAGGAGACTCAGCTTTTCAGTTGTTTCTTCATTCATTGTCAGCATTGAGTAAATGATTTAAAGCTGTGTAGGACTAGCTGGGCTCTGCGTTTGTTGCTTGTACAGAGCACAGTCTTACTGTCATCCTCTTCACTTCTGTACATCCTGAACCCACTTGTGCTTCTCTTTCCTGTCTTGGCAGGCGACTAAAGAATGAGCTCCTGGAGATCAAACGAAAGGGGGCCAAAAGGGGCAGCCAACACTACAGTGATCGAACCTGTGCCAGGTGCCAGGAGGGCCTGGGCCGCTTAATTCCCAAAAGCAGCACTTGTGTAGGCTGCAATCATTTAGTGTGCCGAGAATGCCGAGTTCTGGAAAGCAATGGCTCTTGGAGGTGCAAGGTGTGCGCGAAGGAGATGTGAGTATCACTTCGTGGCAGCATAAAGAGAGGACATATGTCAGGCTGCCCTGAGAATATCTCCCATCAACTTTGTTAGTTGAGTGACAAGAGCCATTGTTTCTACAGGTCTTAAGGTTTCTATTGCTGTGACAAAATACCATGACCAAAAAGCAAATTTGGGAGAAAAGGAGTTTATTTGGCTTACACTTCCAGGTTGCTGTTCATTATCGAAGGAAATTGGGACAGGAACTCTCCAACAGGGCGGGAACCTGGAAGCAGGTGCTGAAGCAGTGGCCATGCAGGGGTGCTGCTTACTGGCTTGCTTTCCATGGCTTGCTCAGCCTGCTTTCCTGTAGAACCCACGACCACCTGCCCAGGGATAGCACTATCCACAATAGCCTGGGTCCTCCCTCAGTGAGCACTGATTGAGAAAATGCCTTACAGCTGGATCTCATGGAGGCATTTCCTCAACTGAGGCTCCTTTCTCTGGGATAACTCCAGCTTGTGTCAAGTTCACATACAAAACCAGCCAGTACAACATATCTAACATTTTCTTTTATTTTCTCCCCCAGAGAGCTGAAGAAAGCAACTGGAGATTGGTTTTATGACCAGAAAGTAAATCGCTTTGATTACCGAACAGGCAGCGAGATAATCAGGATGTCCCTGCGCCAGAAGCCTGCAGGTATTGTTCAGGGCTAGAGGCTGTTTGAAGGTCCTAGCCTTGAAGATAGAAGGCTTGTGTGGAATTCAGCTGTATTCTGGCTAGTGGTGACTTAACTCCAGCGGCTCAGCCAGTCTGTGTGAATAGAAAAGGCTGTATCTGTCCTATCTGCAAGTGTGTGTTTTGGGGAAGCTGCTTTGAAAGTTGTTTCCTTAATCTCATTATTACTACCCTGCTGTCCTGCCATGCTTTTGTTTTGAAGTGAATAAAAGAGAGACAGCGGGGCAGTCCCTTCTTCAGCAGACACAGATGGGTGATATCTGGCCAGGAAGAAGGATCATTCAAGAACAACAGAGGGAACAAAGGTGAGAGGCAAGGAATTAGTATTATTTAGTTCTTCTATTACTATTACTTTGTTTTCTAAAATAATAGGTATTATTAGAGGGAAATTGGAAAATTCAGATAAAATAGAAGGGGGAGGAGGAGGAGGGAAAAGAATCAATCCTGATCCCACTAACCCCAGGCAAATATTAACATTTAGGCAAATTTATTTTGTTCTTAGGCTATACTCGCCTGTGAAAAAGAAATCTATTAGTTAACAAGGATTTATTTACTTTAAAAGTTAGTGTCTGTTTGCAGGTGTGTATATTTGTGGGTAGTTGCCTGCAGATGCCAGAATGGTGTTAGATACCCTGGAGTTGGACTCATAGGCAGTTGTGAACCCTGTGACATGGTGCTGGGAGCCGAACTTGAGTCCCTCTGCCCGAGCAACACCCATCATTAACGGTTTCCCCAGTCTCATATTAACTTTCTTCCACACCTTCCTAATCTTTTCTTTTATTCTCCCTGTTCATTACTAAAATTTATTTAACTTTTCAGGCTTTGTGATATTTTCTTTCTGTTATGCAATCATAAATCAACAGACTTTAAAAACCGGCTTAGTTTTAGTTTCACATTTATGCATATTGTTTGCTTACACTTAGGCCTGGAACCGTGACTTCTCTACTCCTGAATTCTTTACTTTGGCTTTATTTCTTGGTTGTCTAGATTTTGTCATTGGGAAGTGCTGTCAAGAAGGGTTTGTGATGTTTATTGCATTCTTTCATGTTCAGAATGCCTGCCAACTACCTTGGCAGTTGCATATTACAGACTTGAGTCATGTTTTCTTTCTCTCAGACTATTGTAGATGTTGCTGCATTGTCTTCTGCCATTGAATCTAACTATGAAAAAGGCCAGGTTGACATTTTTACCCTTGTAGGTAACTTTTTGTGTGTACATACACACATGCACATAAGAATATAAATCAACAAAGATTATTATGTCCTTTTTGACATATGATTCATGATCTTTTTCTTTATAGTTGGAATTTTTCTGGACCACGTCCTTGAACATTTTTCCTGTTTTGTTAATTTAGGGCCCTACCTTGGGAATATTGGATTCCACGATCCTCTATTTCTTTAATGTTTTCAAAATTGTATGATGTAAAAGCAAAAGAGAAATATTGAAGCACTTAACCATAGAGACTCCAATGTCATCATTCCTTTCATGCTATTTGGGTTTGGGCCATTCCTTTCCTTTCTCTCTTTCTTTTCTGTTCCTTCCTTTCCATTTGCTGACTTTAATGGTTTGAGGGAATTATCTTGTTTAGATTTGGTTTTTATTTTCTTCAATTTTTTTTTATCATTTTGTTTTATCATCTTGTATTTGAGCTCATGCACTTTAGAAAGTCTACATTATACTTGTGCAAACAGAATAAAATACATTATGCAAACTAAGATGTCTGTGACATTGTTATGGGATACAAATTTGTGGGCCCACCACCATTCAACCATTCATATATATATATATATATATATATATATATATATATATATATATATATATATATACACACACACATATATATGTATGGTATGTGTGTATATGTGTGTGTATACATCCTCTTTGAGTAACTACCACATAGCTGGGTTTTAAAATTAGTTTTATTTTTTAAAAAGATGTAAAATTTTATTTTGGAACTAAGGACCAAACCCAGAGCCTTGTGCTGTACTCCTGAGCTAAATTTTCAACCCAAGATTTAAGCATTTTAACTAATTCTTAAAAAATTGTGTTATACTTATGGGATAATGTGGTATTTCAATAAATGTGTGTAATAAATTAATATAATGCTTAAATCAAGGTGAGCAGAGCTACTTTTTATATCACCTCTTAAGGTGAAAACTTTCAAAATGGTTTATTTTTTAAAAGACATAGTACACGTTAGCTTGTATAGTCCTATAAATGAAGAGTCGCATACTAAAACTTCTTACAGCGATCTAACTATAACTTAGTACTTTCCCTTTCTCCCTTGTTTTGACAAGCACTGTTTTGCTCGTATATGTATGGATGCTTTGCCTGCTTGTATGTCTGTGTAGCACATTTGGACTTTGTGCGTACAGAGGCCAGAAGAGGATATTAGATCACCTGGGGTTGGAGTTACAGATGGTTGTGCGCTACCATGTGGGTGTTGGGAATTGAGCCAGGACCCTCATGAAGTGCAGGTGGTGTTCTTAATCACTAATCCATTTCTCTGGCCCCTATTGTACTTATTTCTCTGTAACCCTAGAAAAGAGGTGGAAGGCACGTTGTAGTCTCAATGTTTGTGTCCTGAATTTTTATAATTTGTTTTCTATTTTTTGCGTCTGTATGGTGTGCATATACACATGTTTATGTGCATGTGTATATGTATGGTTGTGCATGCATGCACGTGCACATGAGGAAGGCAGAGAAAATGGTCAGCTGTCTGGCCCTAAATATCCTCCACCTTCTTCCCTTGGAATAGGGACTTCCGCTGAGCCTGGAGACTAGGTTGGTGGCCAGGTCTCAGTGTGCACTTCCTCTACTTCCACATAAAGACCTAGGTTCAGGCACATGACAATACCTAGATTCTAGGGATTGAATTGTGCTTTCCCCTGCCTGCAAAGGCTGCATTCTAATTTACTGACCTATCTCTTCAGCATACTCTCAGCTTCCAAACCCTTTGTTTTCTTAACTTTTTTTTTTTTAAACTTTGTCTTATGGGCATATACTTTACCCTGTTCATTTGTTGCTGGTGAATTTTAGGTATATGTACTGTGAAGACTTTTTCTTTAATTTTACCTCAGCCAAAGAGAAAGGATTTTATTACATCTTTTGTTGTTGTTGTTGTTGTTTTTCGAGATAGGGTTTCTCTGTGTAACCCTGGCTGTCCTGGAACTCACTTTGTAGACCAGGCTGGCCTTGAACTCAGAAATCCACCTGCCTCTGCCTCCCAAGTGCTGGGATTAAAGGCGTGCGCCACCATGCCCGACTTTTATTACATCTTTTATTGATCATTAAAAAAAATGAGTATAGAGCTGGTGGCACATGGCTGAATTTGCAGATATTTTCGAGGCTGCAGTAGGAAGGGCACAAGCTTGAGGGCACTTTGAGGGCTATGTAGTAAAAGCAAAGATTAAAAAGATGTCTACATATGCAGCTAGAGACATGAGCTCTGGGGGTTCTGATTAGTTCATATTGTTGTTCCATCTATAGGGTCGCAGACCCCTACAGCTCTTGGGTACTCTCTAGCTCCTACATTGGGGACCCTGTGTTCTGTCCTATAGATGGTTGTGAGCATCCACTTCTGTATTTGTCAGGGACTGTCAAAGCCTGCCAGGAGACGGCTATATCAGGGTCCCTTCAGCAATATCCTGATGGTGTGTGCAAAAGATGGCCTAGTTGGCCATTATTCGGGAGGAAAGGCCCCTGGTCTAGCAATGTTTATATGCCTCAGTACAGGGGAATGCCAGGGCCAAATAGTGGGAGGGGAGGTGAGCAGGGCAGGGGGTGGGTATCGGGGACTTTTGGGATAACACTTGAAATGTAAATGAAGAATTTCTCTAAAAAAAAAAAGAAGTCTACAAGAACATGGAGGTTAAATCCTCTAGTAATTTTCTTTGTCCGATCACTGTTAATAGTCATTGATAATTTTGGCATGTGAATTACCAAAATCTCCACACATACCCATGTGAGTTAAACACCTGAATTTTAATTGTTTTTAATAGATTATATGAGGGACATGTTAAGTTTAAAAATAAATAAGAACTTTTAAAACAGTAGTGCAAACAATCCCATAGGAAAGGAGAAAAAGATCTGAAGGGAGATTTCACTAATGAAAATATTCAGATGTCAAATAACAAAGTTCAACATTTTCAATCACTAGAATATAACTAAAATAACAATGAGATGCTCAGTGTCCACTAGAATGGCTATCATTTCAAAAGATGGGTTATACCATGTGCTGGAGGCAGAACAACTGACATTCCTATTCATTTCTGAGGATAACTGTACCATGCTCAGCTGCTCTGAAAGTTTAGTCTTTTAAAAGTTCACTGTACATCTACTGTGTGATTCAGATGTTTCGAAGATATGTAACTCAAGAGAATTCAAAGCATATGTCCATCTTTGTATGTATGTATGTATGTATATATATATATATATATATATATATATATATATATATATATATATATTCATTGAAGTTTCATTTATTTTTAAGACAGTAAGAAATTATTTTACTGAATTTTTATTTTTTGCCAGTGCTGGTAATTGAACTTAGGGCCTCATATATGTTAGGCAAGTGTTCTTTTATTGAATTATATTCCTAGACCTGGAATTAAAAAATGTTTTAATATAAGAGCCTGGAGAGACAGTTCAGTTGGAAAAGTGCTTGCTGCCCCACTAGAATTTAGGTATCCTAAGCCCACTTGACAGTTGCTTTGGTGTGGGACATGGGGAGGCTTTGACAAAGAATCCCATAGCAAAATGATGGTTCACCCTGTTAGCCAGATACCCTGCCTCTGTATATGAGAAGAATCGAGGAGAACATGCAGTGCCAATCTTGAATGGACACACACGGACACACGGACACACAGACACACAGACATATGCACACACACTTGTGCTTACAAATATATAAACACACACTTCTGCTCTCATGCAATTCAGACATATATCTTAAATATATTTCATTATAGAACTAAGTAAAAATAGTTTGCACTTATAAAAACTCAGAAAACCAAAATTATAGGAAATTTAGTCACTATAAATATGTAGTCTATAAAAACATAAGATGGCATACTAATAGTAGTGATATAAATTTGACGTGCTCCATGATACTTCTCTGTTTGTCTTGTCTTTTTTTCTTTTCTTCTTCTTCTCTGTCTGTCTGTCTCTCTCTCTCTTTCTCTCTCTGTCTGTCTTTCTTATCTGTCCGTCTGTCTGTCTTTTGGTCTTTCTGTCTTTCTTGCAGACTTTATCTTGTGCAGATAATCATAGGTACAGTGAGTTTCTCTGTGGTGAGTTTTCTGACTGTACTGTAGCTATGTCATGTCCCCAACACTGCCTTTAGCTTTTCCATTCTTTTCACCCTTCTGTGATGTTCCCTGAGCCTTGGCAGGGGATGGGAGGACAGTTGATCTCGATGTTCTATTTAGGGTTAAGCACTCAACAGGCAATTATTTTCAGGACTCTGATGGGTTCTATCTCTCTGTAATAACCGCTGACCATTGCAGAGAGAAACTTATTTGGCCCAAGTTCAGGCAACATCAATTTATAAATGTAAAGTATAAATACTTAGAAAGCAATTTGACAACATGTCATTTACCAAAACAACAGTAGTAGGCTTTTATCTAGGGCAGTGGTTCTCAACCTTCCCAGAGTTGCAACCCTTTAATACAGTTCCTCCTCATGTGGTGCTGACCCCCACAACCATACAATTATTTATGTTGCTACTTCATAACTGTAATTTTGCTACTGTTAGGAATTGTGATGTAAATATCTGATATTCAGGATGGTCTTGGATGATGCCTGTGAAAGGGCCCACAGGTTGAGAACCACTGCTTTTGGTCTCACCCTGTGGCCCTGCTTTACAACATCAGGCCTTCGTCTTTTTGTGGAATAACTGGTTATCCTCATAAATATTATGCCACTCCTGCACCAGTGGCTACATCTTGCCTAGCAGGTCAGTATCATAGCATGTAGGGTTGGCTTCAGGGATACTACTGGTTTTTGTTTTGTCTTGTTTTCCCTCATAGTAACCTATATAACTCCGTCTAGTACCATGAAAGCTTATAGGCAGAAATGAAATAGTTATATGGCCTTGTCCTAGATTCTAGTTTATTGGTCTCCAAATTTGTTTTTTGTGACAGCAGTATGTGTTTTTTATCACCATGGCTTTGTAGTTTAACTTGAAATTTGGTATGGTAATGCCTCCAGAAATATTCTTTTTGCTCAGGTTGTACTCCTGGGGGTCTCTTGTGCTTTTGTGTGAATTTTAAGATTTTTTTTCTTCTATTTCTATGAAGAATGTCACTGGAAACTTGATAGGGATTACTTGAATCTGGAAATTGCTTTTAGGAAAATGGCCATTTTCACAATGTTGATTTTTTTCCCAATTTATAAACCTGGCGGTCTTCCTATCTTCTAGCACCTCCCTCGGTTTCTGCAGTGGGCTAAGGTTTTGATTGTAGAAGACTTTCACATCCTTTCTCAGGTTTCTCCCAGGGTACCCTCAGGCTATTGTGACTAAAACTGTTTTTGTTTTTAGTCTGTTTGAAATTGATATATAGAAAGTCTAGTGACTTTTGTGTATTAATTTTATATCTTGCCATTTTGCTGATTATGCTTAAAAGATTTCTGGTGGTGTCTTTACGGTCTGTTATATATACAACAGCTTCAGTCATGATAGCTAAAACCTGAAACAATTGAAGTGCTCACCAACAGGTTAATTGATAAACTGGTTTGTTTATGCCACAGGATACTAATTTGATAATGAAAGGAACAATCTACTGATAATGTAGTATTATTAATGTATATCAAAATACATAAGTTGAGTGAAAAGCACTAAACAAGAAAGTACTCATGTTCTGAATGAGGAAGTGCAAACCTCTAGTCCCAGCAGTTTGGAGATGCAGAGGTAGAGACAGAGGCCAGAGGCAGAAGGCAGAGGCAAGTGGATCTCTGTGAGTTTAATGCTGCCCTTGTCTACATAGCAAATTCCTGGCCAGCTAGAACTAAATAATGAGACCGTGCTTAATAAAATAAAATAAAATAAAATAAAATAAAATCGCTCAACCAATCAAACAACAAAACAGAACAAAACAAATAAGAGTACCTAGTCTAGGAGTCTAAATGATTCTGGTATACAATTTTCCAGAAAATACAAACTAATTTTCAGTGGCCAAACTAGATAGACATTTGCCTGGGGCCAGGAGCTAGAAGGGAAAGAAGGGCTTGCCATCAGGCATGAAGACACTTCAGGAGAGTGATTAATGTGTTCCCTAACTAAACTGTAGCAGTAGTGTTTGAAGTGCCTATCTATTGCCAGAAATCATTAGTGTGCGTAATTAAGCACGTACAGCTTGTTTGTACCAATTAGTTAAAACCAGCAGAAAACTGCAACACAGACACTTTTCCAACGCCAGAGCACTTGATTCATTTTTATGTTTGTGGGCTGCTTGACTGTATATATGGACTGTGATTTTATCAGATAGCCTTGGATGTATGAGTCATCTGTTCCAGGTGATGAGGCCCCCCCTATTCCTTTGTAGTTAAGGTTAAAAATGGCTTTTATTTGCTGAACTTGATTAACGCATCTGACATCACTGGTCAGAATGTAATTTCTGCAATCTACTGCTTCTGGCTGTCTGCGACCTCTTGTCTCATTGGATTGAGAAGCCTCTTATTTATTATAAACATGAAAACTGATTGAGTGTACATAAGTGATTTTTACATAAAAATTATGGAGCCTCAGAGATAATTTAATCAACCCTTTTATTTTTATAGAAAAGAAAGCAGGATAAATGATTTACCTGCGATCACACAGATAAAGACCAGGACTCCTATCTCTGAGTTTATTTTTACTGCCCAGATGTCAAATAATTGCTTTTTTTGCCTTAAGGTTGTTTACATCAGCTCAGGATCAGAACGTATTCATCTTTAGGAGAAAAAAAAATACAAGCACCAAACACTCCATGGACCATTGTTGAACAGTGTCTCTAGAGGAATGATTCTGTTTGAAATTCTTTTTCTCTTTGCATTGAAGGGGAAAAAAGAATGATTTTAATGTAAAGTAAAGAAAACCAAGCAAGCGCCTTGCTGTGTCTTGTATGATAAAGCTGGTACATTTGTCAAAAATGACCTCTGTCCCACCTCCTGCATATGCTAAAGTTTCAACTCAGCTCCTTCCGTTTGTTTGCACAGCCCTATCTCAAACATCACCTGACGAGCTGGAAAGTTTATTCTCCACTGGCTGAGACACAGAGACATTAGAGATTTGGTTACTTGTTCATTTGTTAAATATATGTGGAAGCTTACTATGTGACAGATATTGTTTTATGCGCTGGAATACTTTTATGGATACAGAAGGGTCCCTTGTGTGTAGATTGTAGATTTGGGGCCAGGAAGCTCATAAAACAAATCAAAAGCAAATAATCAAATAAGTAGTCTGCCAGATGTTGGCGAGTGTGATGGAGACAATGACCTGGAGTGAACAGATAGGAGTGTGTGTGTGTATGTGTGTGCGCGCGCACGCGCGCGCTCTGTTTTCCTTAGATAGTTAAGGCAGATCTGAATTATAAGGTGACATTTGAAAAAACTGCAGAGGCAAACATTGAGAGTATTTGGAGGGAAGGAGCATTGTAGACTGAAATCTCAGCAGCGAGTCTGACACAAGTGTCGTCTGGAGTTGAGTTGGGGGTGCTTGTGCAAGGAAATAAGCACAGAAATGGATGGGAAGCCAGTTGCATAAGACTTCGTTGACCTCTCTAGACTCTAAATTATTTTGAAAGAGAGGGAAAGATGTCAAAACCAATCTTATGATTATTGCTTCTTTTTGGTTGTTTAAAAACCAAGGAAAAATCACATAGCATTAAACCATTTTGTAATTTTGTAAAGTTCAAAGTAAGGAGTGTTTGAACTTTTAGGATGTAACACAGCCATCACAGTTAGTGATTGCCAGAGCATTCCTATCACCCCCAAAAGAAACAATGTCCACGAATTAGCCACTGCTATTTCTTTCAGGCTGGAATCTCCATTCTGCCTTTCTGGATTTGCATACCCTGCATTTACCCTCTGAACTGAGTCGTACCCACCATGGACATTTAGATTGGTTTCTTTCAGTTAGCATAAAGTTTTCAGTATTCATCCATGTTGCTGCAGACATTAGAGCTTTGATGCTCTTTTGTGGATGAACAATAGAGCTTTGTATTGCTATACAGTATTTTGGCTCTCCTGTCCTCTGTATGAGCAAGTGGATTATTTCTACCTTTTAGATTTTAATAATAATGCTACGAGAGGTTCAGCTGTTAAAAGCACGCGTTCCTCTTGCAGAGGACTTGGATTTGCTTCCCAGCACCCACATGGTGATTTATAACAATCAGTAACTCCAGTTCCAGTGGCTCCTGCGCCCTCCATGGGCACCAGGCATGCACCTGCCACACAGGCAAAACATTAATATGCATTGGATAAATAAATGAACAAAATGCTTTAAAATTGGGGGGGTTAGGGTAGGAGGTTACTGCCAGTCATGGTGTTGCAGGCCTGTAATCCTAGTATTCCAGAGGCATAGGCAGGTAAGTTTGAGGCTAGTCTGGTCTATATAAAAAGAAGTAAAGGCTTGGGACATTTGGAAAGTAGGAGGTCTTCGTCTTCTGGGATGTAGAGTGCAGCCCTAGGTATGATTCCCATGGTTGTAAAATCAACTCACACTTATGTGTGTGTGTGTTTTTTTTTTAATCACTCAGGTTACTACTGTCAGTTGGAGAGATATCTATCCAGAGGCAGGAGAGTTCCCCTCTTGTAAAACAGTGGATCTTGGTTTTTATTCTAGTGTGCTGTTTGAAGTGCCAAAGGCCAGAAGTGGAAAGAGTGCACTGGAGGCTGAGAGCGAGAGTCTGGATAGCTACACTGCTGACTCGGACAGCACCTCCAGGTGGAGTTTCCCTGTTTGGTCACATCTGTCCATTCTGAGCTCTCATTTTGTTCTCTAGCATCAGGATGCACGTTTCTTCTGCCTTCCTGGTTTCTGTCCTTGGGCTGTTGGATGAATCTTTCTTATGACCTCACCAGAAGTCTCTCTTTAGTACACCTCTGTTGCTTTGGCTCTGAGCACTGCTTCCTGGAGTGAGCTAACTTCCCCTGGATGCTGCACTGTGGAGGATTCTGCTTCTGTCTCTTGGGAGAGGAGGTGTGAGCATTTGTGTGTGTGAGCGCAGAGTTGTTTGCCCGATCTTCCACACTCCAAGGTGCCTTGGATGGATGTGAAATGGGCCTTCTCAGTTTTGTTGCTATAGTGATGGCAATGCCTCGCCTTCCTTGTTAGTGCTTTGGGGCTTGGCTAGAAGAGGAAGGGGGAAGGCATGGTTTGGTTCTAACTTCTGATACTTCTAGGAGAGATTCTCTGGATAAATCTGGACTCTTCCCAGAATGGAAGAAGATGTCCGCTCCCAAATCTCAAGTGGAAAAGGTAAACTGCAGGCTGTTGGCTTTATTTCTCGTCTCCCTCCCTCCCTCCCTTCCTTTCTTCCCTCCCCTCCTACCCTGTCTTCATATCTCAAGTCAGGAATTCAACTAAAATTTTACCCCAGCTTCATTTGAAAACATTTCACAGGTCTTGGCTGAAGTGTGTGAACCTGAGTTTTATATTAATCTCTCCTTTAACTTTGTCATAGTTGGATTAAAATCTGACCTATAAGCTGTTCCTTTGGTCTACCTGCTAGTCTCCCCCCTCCATGTCCTTGAACTTATTCCATTCTAGGAAATTCCACCTGGGAACCAAAATGCAGTCTGTGGTGATGAGGGTGACATGGTATTCAAGAAGAACACCAGAAAAGTCCTGAGGCCTTCAGGTAGCATCTCCATCACTGCCATCTGTGGCTTGTGTTCTAAGTGCTTTGGCTGGGCCCTTGGTGTGGAGTACAGCAGGTTCCTTTTGACTTAAATGTTTGGTCTTTCATGCAGAATACACTAAGTCTGTGATAGACCTTCGCCCAGAAGATGTGGCCCAAGATAGTGGCATCTTGGGAGACAGAAGCAAATCTGTACCAGGACTAAGTGTGGATATGGTGAGTACTTTTACATTTTACTTGGCTACTATATTAAAAATTTAAATTTAGAATTGGTTTTAGTACTCAATTCTCTCATCCTAATTGTTGAATTCTTTGGAAAGGTGAAATAAATGACTTATACTTTCCCCAATTTCTGAAGTATACCAGCACCTTCATTTGCTTAAAGTACTGTCTTTGTTATCACTTACCATTATCACCTTGTTGGACATATGGTTGGCCACGCAAATAAATACTTATTTTGACTAAAATATAAAGAGAGGAGTAGTGAGATGACTGATGGAGCAGCAGCACTTGCTGCAACAGCCTGACAACCCGGGTTTGACCCCTGGAGGCCACATTAAGGTGGAAGGTGAGAACTGACTTCCTAAAATTGTCTTTGGGTCTCTACATACATGCCATTTCACAAGCATGGTTGAATACAGACACGATGATGATGATGATGATGATAATAGAATATATAAACAGCAACAATACTTTTAGTAAAAATTTATACAAAGAGATGGCTATGTTGGAGTATTCAAATAGAAGAGTTATAAAACTCCCATGAAAATATTAAATACTTGTTTTCTTTTGAGACATGAAGATATATTTTTTAAAGTATACACACACACACACACACACACACACACACACACACACACACGAAAGCTCAGAAGTTTTGCAGCCAATTTTGGTCCTCACTGAAGGAAAGACCTTGATCCTTTTTGAACTTTGCTTTTATTAACTCTCAAGTTTCCATTGTCTCAGGATGAAGAGGAGGAGGAGGAAGAGGACATTGACCACCTGGTGAAGTTGCATCGCCAGAAACTGGCCAGAGGCAGCATGCAGAGTGGCTCCTCCATGGTCTGTTCTGTGTATTTGTGCTTTTAGACATACTGGGGCACCAGGAAGGGAAGAAGAGCCGTCCATCATTAGAGCAGACTTGGAAAATGCCCTTACTCACTCTTGCTATGGCAGGAGCATGCATTCGTCTCTTACTATTGTCACTGTAGAGCTTAGGTGCATAGTGTGGCTTCTAGGTGACTGCCAGAACCTCTGATCTTGAAAGTCTCCAAGAGGTAGCCAAGGCTCTGGCCATTATTTCATCCCAGCTTTGGGAAAAGCAGCTGGAACTCCTCTCAGGAGAACCAGGCCATGAAGTAAACAAGACTATACTTCCAGACTTCTTAAGCCGCTCCCTACTCTTACACTAAAGGCAAGCTGATGGCGTGAGAAGGACCTTTGCCAGATTGACATCGAGGTTGTCGATAGGGATGAAGGCAAAACAGCCTCATGGACGTTAGCTAAGCAGGCCTATATCTACCATAAGCATAAAGATTGCTCTTTAGGGTGAACAGATTTCAGAAGGAGACTAATTAGATATTCACACTTACACTGGAAGAAACTGTAGACCTCAACCTTATATTCTTCACTGCTACTGTTATATTTGCAGCGGTGGTTCTCCTGCTGCTCTCAGTTCTGGCCTAGTCTCTTTCCTCTGTAGATGCTGCTCAATAGATGGTAAATAAGTAAGGCTCCTTTTTAAACCAGCAACTAGCATCCTCTAGCCAGTGTTGAAACATACATAACACACAGCACAGATGGACTTAGCTGTACCTTACCTCCCTACTCCTTGTCAGCATTATAAAGATGGGAACATTAATCAATAGATTGTGTAAAATGAGGTGGCAAGAGACATCAAGAGTCTGTGTGAGCCAGGAGGTGAACTCAAGCGATTGTGGATGTATTACTTGCGCTGACTTACCCTCTGGGTAAAGGGCTATTGGCAGTCCTGGCTCCATGCAGGTCTTTCTGAGACATTTGGCTTCATCAGAAGGGAAGATGGGAGCAGTTGGGGATTGTAGTATGTTTTTTTTTCTTCTGAGCCATTTGTAATTGCTTTCCCCTCAGAGTACCCTTGGCAGCATTATGAGTATCTATAGCGAAGCTGGTGATTTTGGGAACATCTCTGTGACCGGCAAGATTGCCTTTTCACTGAAGTTTGAGCAGAAAACACAGACTTTGGTCATCCATGTCAAGGAATGCCACCAGCTGGCCTATGCTGATGAAGCCAAGAAGCGTTCTAACCCGTGAGTGCTTCTGGGACCTGAATCATACTCTTGACAGGAGAGGTAGACCTCAGAATCTACTGGGTTACTCTTGACCAAAATTATCACTTCTTTGGTGACAAAATAGTAAGATGTAATTTAACAAAGGGCTTAGGCCTTGCAAAAAGCAAAAATGAATTTTTTTCGACCTAGTATTTCATCATGTGCCAAGCAGGAAAGTAAAGATGGGGCTCAAGAAAGGCTAGCAAATAATTTAGTGTTGTTCTTGGTTTCTAGATATGTGAAGACTTACCTTCTGCCTGACAAGTCCCGCCAGGGAAAAAGAAAAACCAGCATCAAGCGGGACACCATCAATCCACTATATGATGAGACCTTTCGGGTATACATTTGAACCTAGAGGGGAGAAGGTTTTGTTTTTGTTTTGGGTCTCTGTGGTATAGCTTTGCCTCTACAGCATAGTTGGAAGATCATTCATGTGCCTGAGGAATCACTGTGAGACTCTGTTCATATCCTCACCTCTTCATATCCTCACCTCTTGGGGGAAGAGAACAGAGGTGAATTCCCAGTACCCATGTGATGGCTCACAGCTGTCTGTAACTCCAGTGTCAGTGATCCAATGTCATATTCTGGTTTTGGTGGACATATACATACATGTGTTGCACATAAACATATGCAGGCACACATTCATATAAAACAGAACAGAAGTTATTTGAGATCCGGCGAGGTGCCCCACATGGTAGAAAGTGACAATGGACTCCTGTAAGCTTTCTCTAATCTCCACAGTCATGCCATGACATACTCATGCCCATACATACATACATGACGTTCATGCACTAACTCATATAAACAAAATGTCATAAAAAAGTTAAAAGCAGTGTGACATAGTCTCCTTGGCAATTGTTTGTGGATATTCTCAGGTCCTTTCAGCCACTCAAGGAAAACTTAATATTCTCTGGCTTCCTATGGACAGTGTTAGGGCTAGGGAAAGAGGAACAGTTGAAGCTTTGAGTGGAGCAATTCAAAGTGCTTTGGAACTAAAACCATTTGACACACTGAACTAGAGACCAAGGGGGACAGGTTTAGTTTTGGGAAGAATTCATTTTTGAAGAATCACTCCTAACTGGCCACCCTGGGATGTTTCTTTCCCCTCATAGTATGAGATTTCTGAATCTCTTCTGGCTCAGAGGACTTTGCAGTTTTCCGTTTGGCATCATGGTCGTTTTGGCAGAAACACTTTCCTTGGCGAGGCGGAGGTCCACATGGACTCTTGGAAGCTGGACAAGAAGCTGGACCACTGCCTCCCTTTACATGGAAAGGTAGTCTTCTTCAAAGGTCTTACACAGCTTGCTTCCCAGGTGAATTGTCTGCAGTGGCCTCTGCTGGTCTGTGTTGGAAGGAGCTTTGCATGGAGTTGTCTGTAGAATTCTACTGCACCCTGCTGGCCTTTCTAAGTTTAGCAGGAGCAATTTCTTCTGTGTAAACCAGGCAAAGTAGAACACTACAGCTCACATCACTGTCCGGAGCCTGCATGTATTCAGACATCCTCCTGGCTTGCGCTTCCTCTCAAATATAACCTTGCATATCCTAATCTGCACCCCCTTCTGTGCCAAACTTCCTGCTTTAGAAGTGAAAGGCACAACAGTTGATGGGTTTGCAATGGCTGCCCTCTTGGTTCTGTAGGCAGGCCAGGGAAACTGGATTTTAGAGATAGCAACTCAGATGGCAGTGTAATAAGGTGGCACTATAGTGATGGGTAAGTTCAGTACAGCTCATGACTAGAGTCCTGCTTCTGTGACTTACTAGTAACCTAGTGAATTCGCCTACCTTCTGGGAGCCTCAGTTTTGTCTTCAACAAAATGATATAGCAGTGCTACTCCCTGTTATGGGACTCAATGCAGGGTATGCTTTAGTGTGTAGCACACAATGGCCAGTTCATAGCATATTGCCATTCTGGTTAAGATGAAACAGCTACATCAGAAAACTTTAGGCAGCAACCTCTTGTTTATCACCATGAATCTAATACAAACCCCTTTAAAAGTTGTAATAACATTTTGAATGTTTCAAACAATTCACAGCACATAGACCTTTGCAAAGATGGTCTAGAAACTCAAAACAGGAACTGCCTCTTGGAACTGGAAGAGAGATATACTTTACTATTTATTTATTTATTTATTTTTCCACTCTAGATTTTATTTCCCCACCCCATCCACCCACCAACTGTTCCACATCCCATACCTCCTCGCTACATCCCTGTCTCCACGAGGATGTCCCCATCCCCCACCTCCCACTCCTCCTGACCTCCAAACTCCCTGGAGCCTCCAGTCTCTTGAGGGTTAGGCGCATCATCTCTGAAACAACATAGACCCGGCAGTCCTTTGTTGTATATGTGTTGGGGGCTTCATATCAGCTGGTGTATGCTGCCTGGTTGGTAGTCCTGTGTTTTAGAGATCTCGAGGGTCCAGAGAGATATACTTATATCTTTCCATTTTATTATTGTCTTTTAGTTTTCTTCGTTTTAAACTTTCAAACTTTTGCCCTGTTAAAGCTTTAAGTACAAAAAGATCTCTCTCTCTCTCTATATATATATATATGGTCCCAAATTAAAACAACAAAAAATATGTAAAAAGAAAGTCAGTTTTATTACTTAGAAATAGCTACTCTTAGCAAATATTTAAGCATCTTTCTAGAATTTTTGTTTTAGATATTAATCTACCATCTACCTATCATCTATACATACATATACATAATGTATTATTTTTGACTAAAGTGAATTGAATAAGCCTTGTTCACCTATATACATAAATACATTATATATGTATATATAAATAAACAATTTATTATAGGCATCACTCTATGCCATTACTTACCGATTAATCTCATTTTACTTGCTATATAATATTCTCTTAGATTTTTTTGTATTATATATTTATTTACCTGATCCCTACTAGTGGCTACTTCAATTGTTATATTTGGAAACTTCTGTCATATATCTTTCCCTCTGTTTTCAGTACTGGTGATCCAATCCAGAGCTTCATATATGCTAAACAAGTGTTATCCTGCTGAGCCATACCCTGCCTCCTATCTTGGCTTCCTTTGGGGAAAGTAATTGTCAGAGAAAGCCCTCATGGCAAAAAAGTTGAGTCACAGAAGAGTATATCTAGAAAACGTCAGTGACATTACATTTTTTCTACTTTAAAGAGCCATAGAAACAGGAAAGCAATTGCTATCAAAGTAAAACATGCTATTAGAGTCCTAGAATTTCTTAACAATTTGGCATGAAAATCATTCTCCCTGTGGCTTGGAGTTTATATAATTGTAGTGAAAATGTCACCTAAAAGCACCATGAATTGCCACCAAAACATGTCTTTCATTAAAATGGAGGTGTTTGCTCTTTGGAAATTTTTTTTTTTTTTTTTTTTTGGGCAGAATGAAAATGTACCACGGAAAGAAGTCCATCATACTAAAGTCTGGATTTCAAGAGTTCACTAAAGTTAATAGTCTAGGAATTAACAAATCACGTAGCTTATGAAATAAAATACTATCTTATCTTTCTTTTTAATATTTTTAATAACTTGAAGTTTTCCCCTTATATCTTATATTTAAAACTTTATCAAATAATTTAATATATAAACTTAATATGTAAGTCTATTTCCCAGACTTAAGGTTTTTAAAAACTAAATTTTTAATTAAAAAATTAAAAATCATACATTTCTTGTTAACTTAAAATAATCTACAGTTAATGTTTCTGGGTTGTTGTTTGTTTTTTTTTTTTTTTGACACCCCACCCCCCAACAGTCCATGTGTTAACATTTTCTTTTCTCTTGCTGACAATCCTTCCCCACAGACTAAACTTGTGTATTCTGGATATGCAGAATGTCTATTAAAACATAGATTATGCCTACCAGTATTAGCGTGCTCAGTGGTGAGGACGTAGCTTAGCTCAGCCTCAAGAAATGTGAGGGCGCCTCTAATTTGTGCAGGCTTGTGCTGGGGAAAACTGGAGCATAAGGAAAGTGACAGCCAGTGAGTTAACAGAGGGAAGCAGTCCCCTCCTAGAGCTACCTGCTCTATGTCCTCCACTCCTATTCTTTTGCTGTTACATCCATTCAGTCAACATGGGGTACCCATGTAAACTTGGTACCATGCTAAGTGTTGGCCTTTCTGGGCCAAGTAAGCTTGACTCCCATCCTTCCAGCACACAGATTCTAGTGATAGAGGGTTGTTAGCTAAAAGCATGTTTAAGACACGCTGATATAATGTAGAGGAAGAGTATGCTTAGCAGGTCTGAGGCCCTGGGCTTGATACCTGGCACTGAAGCAAAGAAGCAAACTATCAAATATTAAAGTCTGTGTAGCAGACTTTTACCTCTCCCTAAGGCCTGTACAAGCTCCCTCTAGTTTTTAAAGTACTTTTTACTTGTAAGAAGCAGATGTGGCTCTTTTTCACAAGGAGGCCACTATCGATGATGATATAAAGTAGCAAAAAGCTTCTTTGCTTTTCTCAGTCTGTTCTTCCTCATGAGATTCTTCTGTCAGAAAGTATAAATTCAGTATGATTATATTTTAGGATATAAATGAAAGCATAGATGTATATTTATTTTACTCAACAGGTATAAGGTAGATTTTTATGGGTATATAACTATGTGTTCCATTCAACCGAGATTTGAAATAAAAACACTTCAAGGAGCAATTGACACATAGGTTGGAATCATCCAGGTTCTATTTTAACTAGCTGGATTGTAAGGGGAAAGCCATGTATAAGCTATGGCTGAGGAGGGGAAAGCCGAACGGTTTCTTTTCTGCAGTGATTTTCTTAGCTTGCACTTCAGCTATCAGAGATAGCCTGTGTTCCTTCTGGAAACCTCATGCCACATGTCACATGAAGGCATTCAAGTCACTCTTAACCTGGCCTGTGTTCACTGACACTTCGATTGCTTTCACTTCTTGGCTCTTACTAACAATGCTGGTAGCAAGATTCTTAATCAAATATCATTGAATCCTTGGTGAGTTTGTGTGACCATCTTGTTGGCCTACCTTTGGGAACATTTGGAATCTGGTAATCATATCCTCAGAGTTCACAGTAGTACACTCCAGTTCTTATGGATCTCCTCCTGAAGAGACTGCCAAAGAAAACAGTAGCTGCTGTGGCATTTCGCCATAAAAGATGGATCGTCTTGTGCCATGCACCTGTTCTTGGGGTAATTGTATCTACTTATTTTCTTCCTTTATTTTTGTAATAGGGTCTGGCTATGTATTTGAGGCTGGCCTCTAACTCATGGTCCTTTTTCTTCAGTCTTCCCAGTGCTGGGCTTGCAGAGATGTACCACCATACCCACCTATGGGGACAACTTTATAATAATCCTCAGGGTGATGTCCCAGTGCCTCCTGAGAGCCCTGATTTCACTTGTTGGGTTTCCCTATGTTTCAGATCAGTACTGAGTCCTCGCCTGGTTTGCCAGCACACAAAGGCGAGTTGGTGGTTTCATTGAAATACATCCCAGCCTCCAAACTCCCTGTTGGAGGTGACCGGAAAAAGAGTGAGTTTTCTTTGGGGGCCCTGGATTCAGCTCTTAGGCTTCTACACAGGGTCTATGAGAGATTGGTGCTGGCACTGTTGGCTAGGGAAGAATGGGATGCTTCCTGGATCTTCTAGGTCGGAGTCTCTTCCTAAGGAATCCTTTCTGTTTCTCAGCTGGAAGGAAGTGGCATAGTGCTGGCATTCCTTTGAGATGATTTCTAGGCTGTTAATGTGATTTGGTCTTGTTCCATCTGTGTCAAGCTACTAAGAAGGCAGAAGAAAAGAGGAGCTTTGTGGCTGAAAAGGATGCTTGGAAGGAGTAGTGATGCATGAGGAGTAGGAAGTGCAAGGCTGAGTCACTCCACATGGCCAGCATGGTGCTGGTGACTGTAGATATGCAGATAAGAGAAACATAGCACTTGTCCTCTGAGGACAACTTTTAAAGAATGGTAATCATGTGCCCAGGCTACCCACCTATGAGGGTGATGGAGAGAGCTTTGCTAAGGAAGTAATATTGAAACTGGATCTTGAGATTATACCAGGCACAAAATGAGGGAAGGTGCAAGGGAGGAACAGTGTTTGGGAGAAGGAACAGTGAGAGCACAGGTTCTTAAAGAGATTGGATAGCACTTGAAATGTAAATGAAGAAGTTATCTAATAAATATTGGAAAAAAAAGAGATTGGTAGTTGGCCAAGGTGGCTCATGCCTGGAACCCCAGTACTTGGGCTGAGGCAGGAGGATTGCTATGATTTTTCATGCTGGATAGGTTATGTACTGGGTTATGGGTCAGACTTGGCTGTAGACTAAGACCCCCATCTCAAAAAAAATTGACTAGCTAAAACAAAAAGGAAAACAAAATAATTATTTAAAATGTAGGTGGAGAATGTAGATCAGTTCATAGAGTGCTTGCATAGTGGGCATAAAGGCCTTTGTTGTATGCACAGAGTACTTCAGAAACTGGCACTTAGGTGGTGGAGCTATGAGGATCAGGAGGTGAAGGGGATTATAGCTACATAGAGAATTTGAGGCTAACCTGGGTTACATGAGACCTTGTTTTTCTTTAAAAAAAAAGGCTCAATCTATAGGCCTGGTAAATGTGGGGTTGTAAGTCAGTGATCAGGAATATGTTACCAGTTATAGTGGAGCTGAAGTTATGATGTGAGTATGTATGTATTTGAGTAAAGCTGGGATTGGAGATGAGTATGTAGCCAAATAAAAAAGAAAAGGGCTTTTAATGAAGAGCTTAACTTGATCTGCTGGCAATGGGAAGCTCAAATTAGTGTGTGTGTGTCACATATATATCACATATCATACATACATACATACATACATACATACATACATACATACACACACATATAATATATATTCAGGAAAGTACACTGTAAGTTTGAGGAATCAGTAGGTCTCAAGGACTGTGTGCAGAATGACTAGAAAAGAAGCAAAGATAGAACCTTTGGTAATAGCAACATTTAAAAAGGATGAAGAGATGGAAAATGTCAAAGAGGGAGAGGGTCATCAGGGCACAGAAAGACCAGGAGAAAGTTTGAAGAAGAGGTGAGCCGGAGCTGTCAGCACTCTCCAAACACTCTAAGCAGTCAGGCCAGATGAGGTCTGAGAAGACACAGCTACAATTAGGTTGGAAGGCACTAATGGAATGTGATTTCACAAGAAACTAGGCTTGGTGGATGAGGCAGGGAAGCAGAGGTGATGAGCACGGTCAGTTCTTCGCCGGGGTAATTAGTGATCGTGAAAGGAAAGAAAGGTACAGAGAACAGCTTTGAAAGGATCAGATTGAAGGAAGGGAAAGTTGTTTTTTATTTTAATAGATTTTTTTTTAATAACAGATCAGCAAGTGTTCAGACTGAGGGCAAAGGATCAGTTGGGGAAAAGCATATTCACGGTGGTAGGTGAGAGTGGAGGTGGAAATTGATGGTGTTCTGGTGAGTCCTGTGCAGTAATGGGTGAGGTAGAAAACTCAGCAGAAGATGTCCTGCCTGCTTTAATTGCTCAGCAAATGACAGGCAACTGCTTCTTTTTGGTTCAGTCGACTCATATAGGAAGGAAAGAAGGACAATCCGAGTATATATCTCCTAGGAGGACTATTTGGAGAATAAATGCCTAAGGTGGTGGTTGGTTCATAGCAAGCTTTTAATGAACGTTTGTTGCTATTGGTATTATTAGTTGAATTCCTACTGCTTATGCTGGGCACCGAACTAGGAACAAAGGATGCGGGCACAATTCAGTTAAGGAGTTTGCAGGATCCCAAAGCAAGGAGAGAACATGCTATATAGTTAAAGTTCAGGATACAGCTGGTGGCATGGGGGTTCACTTGCAATGGCCGACATCCCTTACAGGTAAAGGTGGGGAAGGGGGAGAACTCCAGGTGTGGATCAAAGAAGCCAAGAACCTGACGGCTGCCAAATCAGGAGGGACTTCAGACAGCTTTGTCAAGGGGTGAGTCCCTGGGCCAGCATCGAACTAAGCAGTTATAAGACAAGCAAGGTCGTGGGGAACCCAGTTTCATTTTTCTCTGTAGATTCTGCCCTCCTCCCACCACCCTCAGCAGCTTGGTTTCTGAAATTAGGTAATGGCACGGTCTCCACCACTACCTTTGCACTGGTCTGAGATCAGTTTGGTCTTAACTTGTGCTCCCTTTCACAGGGGAGGGTGATAGACAGTTCAGCTCTGACTTAATCATACTAGTCCTCTGCCATAGGCCTAGGCTGAAAATCCACGTCCCATAACTGTCTAGATTCAGGGTGCAAGGCTGTGTGCTCCATAATTTGTATTATGGACTGTAAGCTTCCTCTACATTAGAGATCATTTACTGACTTCAGCTCCCTAAGAAGTCATGTTTAACTAAATATACATATGAGTAACGGCTTCATGTACCTCATGCAAGAAAAGTGGAACCACATATTTAAACTCAACCTTGGTGGAGTATAGGCCACAGCATGACCAATGTCTTCATTTTTCTCTTTAGGTGAAAGGAAGTAGATGATCTAGTGGAAGTAGTGGGAAGTCTGCCCCAGCAGATTCAAAGGAGGGTTGTGTGTACTTGGACCTGAGTGCTGGCTTACCATCCTGGGCTAGGCTTGTGCTAGGGGTAAGGTGACCGTATTGCCAGTTTGAGTAGGTGTTCATGACTCCCCACCCTCTGCCAGATACCTCCTTCCCATGAGGAACAAGGCCAGTAAGCGTAAAACTCCTGTGATGAAGAAGACTCTGAATCCCCACTACAACCATACATTTGTCTACAATGGTGTGAGGCTGGAAGACCTACAACACATGTGCCTGGAACTGACTGTATGGGACCGGGAGCCCCTGGCCAGCAATGACTTCCTGGGAGGGGTCAGACTGGGTCTTGGCACTGGTGAGACTCTCTCCTTCAACCAAACATCACTTGTCTTAAAGGCTTCTTGTCTCTCTTACTCTTCACAGCTCTCAACCACAGCTATGTACAAAGAACTTTTCTGACAGAAATTCCCTTCCTTTATGTAAACATCCAACAAGTACTTATTGAGTACCTGCTACCTGCTAGGCCTAAGGGAAGGTAGAACTCATACAGTGTTCTATGTATAGAAAGGTGACCCTGAAGGTCAGGAACTTCATCCTCCTCCTATAAAGAATGCTTAAAACTACAATAACACCTGACTTGTGATTTCTATCTTCTAGCTTATTATAATGAGATGGGTCCTTGCCAGTAAATTCTTGCCCTCCTAGAATTTTAGATTACCTCCCACTTCTCAATGGTTTTGCTTCTGTAATTTCTGTCTGTTCTGTATGATCAGTTTCATTTGATTTGACTACTGAAGGGGAATGCTCTGGTGACACCAATCTTTCTGTTCATTTCTTCCTTTGTTTTGAGATGGAGTCTCATTAGCCCAGATTAGCCTGGAACTCCTGATCCTCTTACCTCTACCTCCCAAGTGTTCAGATCTAGACAAGGGCCAATGTGCTCAGGCCTAATTTGATTAAATAAAGAACAAATTTTCCATTGACCACATGTCCCCCTCACTCTAAAAAACAATGACCTCTATTTCCT
Source organism: Mus minutoides (assembly GCA_902729485.2). Lineage (NCBI taxonomy): Eukaryota > Metazoa > Chordata > Mammalia > Rodentia > Muridae > Mus > Mus minutoides. The sequence goes on along the minus strand of LR756403.1, from coordinate 2,985,333 downwards.
GGCCTTTCTTTCTGTTCTTGGTCCACTGTGTTATGGTGTCTACTACTCTTAAGAGTGATTATTCATGCAAAGTGAGGTTATTATCTCACTGGAATTCCCAAGCACTATGCAATAGAGCAGCCTGCTTCCTTTGTCCTGAAATGCCTGCCACTGTTTGCTTTCTTTGACTCCCTTTAACTCCATTCTATATCACTTCACAACTTCCTTCCTGGGTTCTTCATTTTTGTACTCAAAATCTAAATGATGGTACTCTCTCTGGCTTGGGCTTGGATGCTCCTTTTCTTTCTCTTTTTTTATAGTTTCATTCAAGCCCATCCAATCTTTTGACATTGTGTCATCATGACACTTTCAAATATAGTGTTCATACGCAAAAACTGTGCAATTGAGTTATCAATAATCACCAAAAAGTTAAAAAAAGACATTGCTTTAATTAGTTATGATTTTGTGTTGGACTATATTCATAGTTATCCTTAGCTCCATGAAGTTCTGGTTTGAGTTGTCTGTCGGATTTTTTTTTATATGTCATAAATGTATGACTTACTTATTACTTTTTTTCTTTTTTCTTGGATATTTCCTTTATTTACATTTCAAATGTCTGCTGGATTCTTACCTTGAATACTACTTGTATATGGATACTTTACAAAACATCTACAATATTTTTACACATGTAAGCAACTTCATGTCTGTCCCTTGTTTAAAACTCTTCAGTGTCTTTCTTTCACATTTAGAAATTCTTACCACATCCACAGACCACATATAAACTTGACTCTTTCTTTCTTATCTGTTCTGTATCATTTCCTGGTATTATTGTGTTACAACCACCAAAGCTTTTACTCTGTTCTCCAAATATACCAAATCACTTCCTACTTTGAGTTTTTATAATAATTGTGTTTTCTATTCTCATGTAAGCTGCCTAGAGCAGGGGCATTCTTTGTGTGCTCATCAAAGTATCTCCAAACAGGCATCCTGTAGGTAATCAGGAAATGTCCACCGAATGAATGAATTATTGTACAATAGAATAGGAGTAGAAACACATAATGCTAACAGTAGGCCTAGAATTTACAGCTATAGAAGAAGTATTTAGAGGCTGTACATGCCCATTATCTAAGTACTTGGTAGGCAGAGGCATGGAGATTGCCACAACTTCAAGGCCAGCCAAGATTTCTGTGTGAAATCCTGTCTCAGTAATAACAAAAAGGAGGAGGCATTCAATTTTTTAAAATTGTTAAGTCAAGGACCCATGTATAGACTAGTACTTCAGTTACTAACCAGTCCACTGCCTTCTTACAATATACGCAGTAAACTGTATTTTTGAAAATCAAGTCAAGTTAATGACAGACAGGTAGCAGTTTTGGTATGAGGTATCAAACACCAGAGCTCTGAAAAGGTCACTAAGCAACGAGCCTGTATTGACATTATGTCATTTCAAGTCCCATTTCATCAACCTGCACTCTCCCTATTGTCTCAGAAGCACATGTATTTGTAGATTCAGCTTGCCAGCTTGCTGTCCCCAATGTCTTTTCTGGGTTGGATTCTTTTGCCTTATAACCAATCCTCCCTGATTGGTTCAGTGGTGGGACCCTGTTCAGTCTCCTCTGGTGTTTCCCCTCAGGGATCAGTAATGGCGAAGTGGTGGACTGGATGGATTCGACTGGTGAAGAAGTAAGCCTGTGGCAGAAGATGCGACAGTACCCAGGGTCTTGGGCAGAAGGAACTCTGCAGCTCCGTTCTTCAATGGTCAAGCAGAAGCTGGGTGTATGAGTTCCTGTCCTCATCTGCAGGTGCAGCCCTGGTCAGTCCAAGTCAAAAGAAAGCAAAGCAACCACAAGCAAAGATTTCTAATTTAATGTGTGTGTGTGCATGTGTGTATGTGTGTGTGTGTGTGTGTGTGTGTGTGTGTGTGTGTGTGTGTGTGTAAACATGTATTTCTACAGATCTTATTTTGCTAGCAAGTGTGGCACAGGCTTGTTCCTTCTGTTAAAGCAGCCCAACAATAAGGGCCCTTTCAAATGGTTTTTTATTTATATATAGTCTAGTTTACTTTCTGAGTACATAGTTGGCTATTTCTGTGGTTTAATTAAGTTTAAAACCCATATTACAACAACTCTCTACCTTCTATCTTGCTATCCTTGCTCACACTTTTGCTGGAAGTGTGGTTGGCACTAATTCTAGTTTGTAGGTCTAAGTGTGCCTGATCAAAGGCTAAAGCTCTTGGAAGCAAGGTTTGCTTGTTCAGGATATTATTAGACTATGGGAGAAGGGTGAACGACTCGTCCTTCCTCTCTAATTTGTATTTATCTCATCATCTACCTTGATACCCTTCTAGAACTTGCCTTTTAACTTTTCCTGTTTTAAGCAATTTTCACCTTGCTTGAGTATAGTGTTTTTCTTTGAAATGCAATGAAAATTTCCCAGCTCCTTCTGAGACCTTTGGGGAGCCCTTATAATGGAGTCACTGTAGAAAAAAAAATCACTTTAATTAGATAATGGCCTTTTCACTGAGACATTACCATGTCTCGTGAGACCTACTAGCTGATCCCACAAGGTCCAAGTGACTCTGAATAAAGTTTTTCAAAGCCTGTGCTGAGTTCTCTGTTTTAAACTGTTACAGCAGTTGTTGGAGAGAGATAATCCTTATTTCCCTCACGGAAGATGAGGCATGTTCTCTCTTATGTATTATCACTTTCTCGAAGTTTGTGTCTGGGGTGTGCTGCTACATAGAACATAGTCTGTATACCTCTGTTTCAGCTACAAGAGCCAAAAACTGTCTGAGGTGACATAGTGCTCCCCCAGGTTGGGGACTATTACCACCCCATGAAAATGTGGATAGAATTCCCCAGCTATTCTAACTTTTCACCCAATATACTTTCAGTTCCTATCTTTGGTTGTTTCCTAAACTTGACCTGGGTGTAACATGGGAGTAGTATGTGTTGAGATTTAAAAGAGGTTCTAGTGAGCTTTCATTTCCTGCTACTCATTCTTCAGAACTGGACCTTTCATTCATAGCAGTCTGTCTATAGAAAGGTGTATGTGGAAGGTGTCTGGAGCAGAGAAGAAATGCCTGTCAGTGACACCCAGCTGCAAGCTGGCATTCCTGTAAGGTCATTGGATTGCAGGCAGCTACAGTGGTTAAGATTATGGGTGTAAACTGCATACAATGTTTTTCAAAGATCCCTTCAATATGGATTGATCCTGTAATGGAAACATACCTGAGAGCCCAGGCTCAGACTTTGTTCTTTGATATTCTACTTTAATATGCCTGTGTGTTTCAATAAAGCTTTCTCACCTGAGTGTTTACATTTGGGAGTTCTGCAGATGCTTTCGTCTCTGATGTCCTGACTTGGTGTTGTCACTGTCACTCACAGCTTGAAGATCAGAAGTAGAGAAACGAATGCACCTCACTCACTATACTGGAAGAAAATCTGCCTTTTCCCACATTGCTGCCTGATACTCCCACTGAGCCCAGATCCCTTGTCTTATATTATTGGAATCTCAAAGTAGCACTGCTCTTTTCCCTCTTGAGTACCAATAGAATAAGCTGGCCTTTGGCTTTGTAGACTGTTCTTTGCTGGAGGGAGAAGACAGAGATACAGGTGTGGGTGGACATGCTTCATGCCACCAGCACTTCTTTCTAGGTTATTCAGTTTCTCTGGGAGGATGAGGTTTTTCCTAGACAACTTGTATTTGAAATAAGGCCCCCAGTTTCTAGCTCAAGTGATGCTTGGCCTCTGTGCAAAAGCATATCTGCAAACACACAATGCGTCTTGTACACAAAGTTTGCCATAATATTGCCTGACTCTTTCCAATACTTTATGAAGTAGGAAACCTTGTCTTCTTGCTGCTGAAGAGACATGAGCTCCTTGCCCTGGGACAGTATTGGATTTTGAATTCAGGTCTATCTCCTGCGAGAAGGATGTATGTTAAGGGCAAAGCGTTAAGGGAAAGGATGGCTCATGTCTTCAAAATACAATGGTAAAATGGAATTGATTTACAAAGGAGGCCAAAAAGAATGCTTTTGATGTCACCAAGCCAGCACAGTAACAACACAGCTTGTGTTTCTGTGTGTATTTGAGGGAGAGAGAGAGAGTAGAAGAGAGGGAGGAGGAAAGAGGGGAGTGGCAAAAAAAAAAAAAACAGGAGAGAGGGACAGAGAAGAGAACAGGAGGAGGGAGGAAGGGGAAAGGGAACTCCATAGGAAAGAATTAAATGGTGTTTGTCTTGCCAGCCCCCTTGTGTCTGACTGGTTGTGGCCCTGACTCTACTCCTGTCTCTTTCCCACACACTTGGATTTCTTAAATCATAATCTCTAAAGGACTACCAAGGAGGTTAAGGTGTGGCCCACCTAAGGAAGTCAAGAAGGATTTGGTTATTCAAAAGGAAACACCCCCAAAGTTCTAAGGTTATTCAAAATGAAACACCCCCAACGTTGTTCTAAGGTTTATTTGCTTGGAACATTTCCATGCAAGGGTCAGGCCCAGCTGGGCACTTTCTGTAGGAGGCAGTTGAGCAGAGTGTCATCTTCTGGGCCTTTGATCTGCTAGCATGGCCTTGTGGGGTAATGGGCTTTGTCCAGACAGCCTGGTCTCCAGTGGAGCTGAGGTCTTGAACCCTGGTGATAATTTTCACCCACACAGGACAGAAGACTTCCCTCTTGTTTCCTGGACCCTGGCTCCTGTCGAAGTTACCACCCCCACAGCCCCCACAGGAGAAGCATGGCTAGCAGTCATGTACACAATGTCCCAAGCTTCTGACCTTCAGGCTAGACTCCTCCCAGTTACCTAGCAACAGTAAAGATAACATCCCACCAGAAGAGGGGCTGCTTAGCCTCACCTCCACTCTCTCCTCATCCTCTCCTCTCACTTTCTTACTCTCTCTTACTCTCTCTTTCTTTCTCTCTAGCCTTTCTTCTCTCTCTTTGCCCCTTCTCTATTCTTGGCAATGGCCGGACTCTCTCTTTCTACCTTTTCTCTTTTCCCCTGCTTTTCTATAATAAAGCTTTTAAAACCATAGACTGTCTCTGTTCATCAAGGCTCAGACTAAAGACTCACCTGCGTGGGAACCTCTCTCCCCCTTTGCCCTCTTCCCATATCTCCAGGGCTGAGAGTGTTGCCCTTGGGCCTGTATTCTGTTTTCAACTCCTCTGCCATATAGGGCATGGGATGCCAGAGACTGAGAACCTGGTACTGGGGACTGCCCCTTTTCTACCCCCTGCAGTGTGGAGTCAATGGCTTCACACAGCCAGATGCCCACGGGGGCGTGTGGAAAGCGTCCAGCAGTTCTCCTGTGTCTGCCTGCCCAGAGCACAGGAACTCTGGCCAGATGTGGGCTCTCTCCCTCCCACCTCTTCCCCTACACCCACAGCCCCCGCACGTCCTGGCTTGCCAGTTGAAGCACTAGTGTAAAGACAAGGAGGTTTCCCATGGCTCCATCTTTGCCTTTGGAATCACAGACCTTGTCTGAGCAGACATTTCCTATGTGAACTCACTGTATTTCCCCTTCTGCCTATGATTTGCCTTTAGCCTTTCAAAGGTCCAGTGTTTCTCTCAAGAGATGATGGAGGAGGGCATTTCCCCCCTCTTCCTGGATTGACCATTTCTTCCATGTTCTACTCTTCTGGGCAACTGGCTGACTCCTTGCCCTGCCTCTTAAAATTGAGACTTCCACTAAAACCCCAGTTAAAATTGCTTCTCCTTGATTCACTACTGCCTCTGTGTGTAAAGTGCGGGCTTGTGATTTATGTCTTACCACTCTGCTTTAAGGAGGAATTTTCCTGGGCTGAGAGCCTTTCAGTTTGCTCCTTTCCCCTCAGATGGCATAGTGGGGCTTGGTTGCTGTTGTTTATGCCTGACTGCCACTTACTAGTTGTTAGGGTCTTAGCACAATGCCTAGCCTCTCTGCGATTCAATTCCTTCACCAGTAAATAGGAGCTAATAGCAGCACCTACCTCCTAGGGCTCTCGGGGAAGACTTGTGACTTAATAGTTTGTCCTTGTTTACAATGTTTTCACAATGACACGTAGTAGGTGCTAGAGTATTGTTATCTCAGCCTCCACAGCCAGCCTGTTTGCTGTCTCGAGTTGCTCAAGGATGCCCAGGAGAAAGCTGAAGTACTGGGGATGTCTGAGCCTTGACCATGTGGCTCCCACTGCTGTATAAAAGACTGTTTTCAGAAGCAAGGGAAAAAGGTTTTGTTTCAAACACCAATGAAATACTCTGTGTGACACCAGAAGTGCTCCCAGCAGCAGTGCTTGGCATTCAGAAGATCCTGGCTTTGATGGGCAGCATACAAGGGCAGGAAGTGTGTGTGTGCGTGGAGGGGACAAAGGGTGCATGGCAAAGAAGGAGGGAGAGAGAGAGAGAGAGAGAGAGAGAGAGAGAGAGAGAGAGAGAGAGAGAGAGAGAGAAAGGAAAGAAGGAAGAGCAGGAATATATGTCACTCCATTTCCCACAAGGCCAACCTCTCAGTTTACTTTCAGGCCTTGTTCCTCACCTTGACTGTAGCAACCTGCACTGTGCTCTTTTCCTATCAGAGGAAGTTAATGCATGAAGTTATCTATTTTGCTTTCCTGCTATGTTTCCTGATGTGGTGGTTGGTTGGTATCAAAAGACCAGTTTTTGCAGATCAGCTCCAAACTCAGGAATGTCACACATAGGTGGCACCTGTTGCCATGACAACCACATACCTCCCCATAGTCTGCTTCCCACACATACCTGCAAACAGGTTACATCACAGCCTAAGTAAAAGACAGACCCTTCCCACCTTCAACCCTTTTTTCCTCCTTTGTCTTTCTCTTTCCTCTCTTTGTCTCTAATAAATCTCTTCCATGTGGAACTGCTTTGGCCTGGTGTGGTATGTCCAGACACCAGCTGCTACTTTAACATATCAGTGGTGGTATTAGTGGTGGTGGTGGTGGTGGTGGTGTGTGTACATACGCATTCACATATGTGTACCTGTGTGTAGAGATCATAGGTCAGTCTTGGGTTTTGTTTTTTTATGCCATTTACCATGGTTTTTGAGATAGCATTTCTTACATGACCTGGTACTCACCCTTAGCCTTGGCTTGCTGAGCAGTGATTACCCACAGATCTGTTTATTTCTACCTCTCCACTGGGATTCCAGGTGCACACCACCATATCTGGCTATTTTACATGGTTTCTGGGAACCACTCAGGTCTCAATGCTTGATAGCAAGCATTTCACCAGCTGAGCCATCTCCCCAATTCTTAGAGGTAATGTTCACAGACTGCAGAATCCTCTAAGGAAGGGCCATCACCAGGGTACTAAACACCTCAGTAATCAGAAGTTCTTGCTCACAAGTTAGTTGGAACATCTAGGAAGGAACGCCCAGCTGTGGCTAGATGTTGCTTCCCAAACTCCCTCTGGAGAAAATGTTTTTCTAACTCTTGATGAAGAAATGGCTCAAGCAACATTGTTTTTAAGGCCAGCATCGTAGAAGGGGAAATGACGAGCAGCTTCAAGAATGTTTTGTAGATCCTAGTCCCTCCTCTCCTGTTCCTCACATAATGAACTGTGAGGGAAATCTATTTATACTTGGTCAAAGTGTCTTGCTTGTCTGCTGCAATGCTGCCCTCTGCTGTTACCATAGGGTAGAGGACCCATTTACAACACAGTAAAGGAATGAATTTAGTATTTACTTATCTGAAAGACTTTGGAAAGAGTCTAGGCAGAGGCTCCAGTCAGGTGAAGAAGGCCTTCTGTCTACAGCTCACGGCCCAGGGCATGTCTTCAGTTTCATAGGCTCCTCCAATGCTACCCGAAGTGGAGACTTGCTTAGGGAAATGAATATTCTGCCCTAAAATGTTGCCTGGAAATGTCCTAGATTTGGCAAACCTCACTCCCACCCGAGGGGCTGCTCCCAACAGTGCGGAGGGTGGGGGGTAGGTGGGGTGTGTGACTCGACCATTTCCTCCTCAGTTTCAGCTTCCTAGGACAGGTGCCTCAACCACACCCTGCCTCAAGGTCACTCGCATAGGTCCCTTTGCTCTGCTCTCTGTGCCATCTCCTGATTGCTCAGCAGGTAGTCATCAATGAATGTGAAGATTTCCTCAGGGGTGACAGGCTCCATGTAGCGTTCCCGGTCAATACCCTGCTTGTCAATTAACACCATGTTGAAGTAGGAACGAGTGAGGCGCTGGAATTGCCTAGACAGAGCAGTTCAGAGAGGAGTGAGACCTTGGTCCAAGTCCCACAAGACTATACTACTCTCCTCTGCTCTTTTATAGCTGTGTCCGTCCTTGGTCCACCCCTGCCACCCCATCTCAAATCCTTTTTGCTTATTTTCTGCTGCATTCCTCATCCTGGTAGCCTTCTGTATCTAGCTTTCCGTCCTAACCCTAGCCTGTTATTTCTTCACTGTGTTTTTCACTTGAAGCAAGAATGTTGCACACTGCATTCAACCTGCATGGAGCAGCTCCAGGAAGCATGCAATTGGAGAACCTATGACTTGCATGCACATTAAAACTAGGAGCTTTAAGGTTGATCAGCAAATTGTGCTAAACTCTTCTACCCATAGCTCCAAGTCTCTGTCCTCAATATTTCCTAGTCTCTTGGACTGCCCTGAATTGTTCTGTCCCCACTGAAACTGAATCCTAGAGGTAGGTATTATTTCTCAGAGAACATTGATGCCTTTGTTGGACCTGAGCATAATTTGGGGAACTGTAAGGGTGATAATGGATAGATAATGAGAAAAGTCAACTTCTACCACCTGTTACCTATAACCTTCTCTTTCATGAGGGACAGGTAGATATGGTTCAGATTTCAGTCACCAAAGATGCCTTTTTCTCCTTTGGAGAATGGAAGTAAACAGAGGAACTCATAGGCAATGAGATGCGAAGCTTCCTATCGATTCTAGTCTGGCGTGGAATCCTTTGTGTCTCTCTCAGTTGTGGCTCTTCAAAGTCACCTGAGGTGCCTTTATGAAAGTCCAGGTTTGGACTTTGAGGTAGAGCCTGGTTATGTGTATTTTAAGGCTCTGTTTAGTTCCTTTAGAACTGAGAATCATTGTCATGATTTAGCTATAAGAGTTCAAACACAAGAAATGCCTCCAAGGCACTAATTCACACCTACTGGCTCAGCCCTGCTCTCTTGTCCTATTGTCCTATATCAGCACATCACTGCCCTGCAGCCTCGCAGCCTGCACCTGAGCTCCTCAATGATGCCTGCTGATAGTTGTTGCTCCCGGATGCGCCCCACCTCCTGAGGTGGCTGTCCCACCAGCTCAATAATGGTCACATGCCGCAGGTCAAGTCCACAGGTAGATTGCTGAGAGAGACAGAGACAGAGAGAGAGAGAGAGAGAGAGAGAGAGAGAGAGAGAGAGAGAGAGAAAACATTAAATAGAATAGCCTTTTGTATTTACATTCTTAGGCTGCTTGGCTAACCCCCTACCCTGTGACTCCATTAAGGCAACATGGGAAAGGAAGGGTTTCTGCAATGATCACACCATCTCATAATCAAGTGATCACAGTGCTATGAGGTCTGTACAACCTCTTCCCTCTCATTCCTGAAGTACTGGCTTCGCAAATGTGTTTCCTTTATTCTGCTTAACTGTCTGAAACATATTGTACAACATGGAAGAGAAAAGAGAAACACTTCTTGACAGCCACCTAGTCTGGCCTTTTTTTTTTTAATCAGTCTTTTACCTACCTCCCTATCTGCCCCATTTATCAGGTAAATTCACCATGCAACTTCCTTGCTTTCCTTTGTGATATCACAGCACTTAGGTACTGATAGACAGCACCGACCTGGAGTGAGATAGCTTGGGTTCAGTCCCAACTCTACCACTTATTAGCTAGTGATCTTGGCCAAGTCACTAAATCTGTTTCAGTTCCCTCAAGTCTTCAGTGGGGCAAAAAATAGCACATACATCATAGGGGTTGTTGTAAAAATTAGTTGTATATGTGTAAAAGCATGCCAGTCATCATGTGGTACTTACCCAGCACTTTATTATACAAGTGAAATTCCTTGGAAACACACATGTAGGTTATTCTTAATATTTACATTTGATGACAGCTATTTTACAAGCCTCTCTACATTCCATTCCCAGCCTACACCCAGTTCCTTGCAAGATAAATCTACCATGCCATACTTACTGACTTTTCCATTCATACCATACTTACTAACTTCTCCATAACAAAACATTTTAAAGTGTGACCAATATACATAATGGTAAAATGAATCAAACGCTATCCACAGAAATGATAGGAATATGTAGGTTTTGTGTTACACAGAGTAAACTTCTTACTAAGCCAGTAGGTCTCGTCTCACCTGCAGCATAGAGATTTGCATTTTGTAGTATCGATTGGAGGGATCAGGAGCAGAGACTATGAGGAGTCGCTGTTTCTCATAGAACTGATCCAGGAGGCCAGCAGCTGAGTTAACATTGACATTAATCTTCATAGCTAGGATAAAAGCAGATGGTCAGTCGGATTATGCCCTTCTTCACCCCTGAAGGCATTCCAGTCTTGCACATCCTTGCCCTCCCTTCCCTGAGGTGAATTCCAGAAGGAAAACCTGAATATTTTATAGTCTTGTTTTTTGGGCCCTTAAAATAGACCCATCTCAGAATCTCCAGTCTCATAGCACATGCATTGATATCTGACCCCTAGACAATAGAATGGAAGGAGTTCTTTCAGAGTGCCCCTGAGCCACAAGCCTAGTCACTCCTTTCCTAGTTTCACTCACGAGTACAGACAGGTGGTGATCCTGACCACTGTCGACTTGACTGGCAGACTCGGGATGGGGTCCCCTGGCGATCATAACCACCATCACAGTGGTATTCACAGATGGCACCATAGTTGTCCCCCGCTGAGCTGCAGGTGAGGTAGCCATGCTGTGGTGGTTTCAGAATGGGACAGCGTCTCACTGCCAGGGAGAAGGTCAAGTTAAGGATTATGATATCTCTCATAGTCAGGAAGGGCGAAAGGGTCCACTCTAGGCTTTCTAGGACAAAAGACTGGAGATGATCCAAATGAATAGATTTTCTGTGTTTTCAGTAGGTAGGAGATACAATTTTCTTCACCAAAGAATTAATTTTGACATGCAAACCCAGGTTCCTAGTCTTTATAAACACACACACACACACACACACACACACACACACACACACACACACACAGAGTCATGCATAGTCATCAGATGACTGTAAATTTCTAAGAGAGAATATTGTCATCTATGTTTGTAGACTTTTATAGATAACCAGTGTAAATATGACCAACATGCAGAATGGCTTTCTTTCTTCTGAGAGCTGATCTCACAATCAATATGGCTGAGAAGTATTCTCTGGGGGTCCAAAAGGCCCCAAACTCACTGTTTGCCTTAGCTTCCCAAGTGCTAATCTTACAGGTATGTGCTACCATACTTGGTCAGACTTACTTTTAATAGTGTATAAGTTAGATGAGTCCATGATTGAGAGATGGGTTAAACCAATCGTAATACAGATTTAGAGCAGAATTATTATGTTGTACTTAAAAATATTTCTGGAAGCAGTATCAAAGAACATGGGGATATTACTGGTGATTTAATGAAAAGTGGGAAGAGTGAGCTTAAATTATACATCGTAAGTATGTATAGAGAAAAGACTAGAAGGAAAATACTAAGGTGTTACAACAATGAGCCCTGGAAGATGGGTGTAATAAATTATTTGGTTTATATGTTGCTTTAATTTTAATTTTGAGATAGCATCCTGCAACTTAGCCCAGGCTAACCTTCACCTTGCTTTTCTCTTTCTGCCTCACCTGCTGGAATTACAGGCATACAGGCAAGTGCTATTCTACCTGTTTTTTTTTTTTTTTTCCAAATGTCTAGTTATAAGCATGAATTATTTTAAAGATGACAAAAAACAAAAACAAAACAAAACAAAACAAAAAAACAACGAAGTGAAGCTATATAACCAGGAGCAAAGAAGAAGGGGGCCAGCAGGCCACCAATGTTATTGTTTCAGTAGATAGATGCACCAAGAACTGATTAGATTTGATCATTTTGAATACTAAGAAGAGAAATGGATGTAGACTATTTGTGAATTGTATCTAGATTTAGAAGGACAATAAAGTCTTGTTGGAGAATCAAGGTTTCTAGAATTTTATGCTGATGTAGTGTAGGTTTTCTTAAAAAGTCTGTTTGATGAAGTTGGCCTTTCCCCAATATAAAAAAGAGGAAAGAGCTGACGTGGGTTTCTGAAGGTCAGGGCAGAGCAGGAATTTGAACAGTGTATACAATGAAGAGGTTTTTTTTTTTTTTTTTTTTTTTTTTTTTTTTTTTTTTTTTTTTTTTTTTTTTTTTTTTTTTTTTTTTTTTTTTTTTTTTTTCCTGACCTTGAACTTTTACAATGAATTTGCAGCTGGCCCGGTTGTAGGCTCGGTCATAGGCAGTATAACGAATCACATGTTCTCCTTCAGGGAAGTGAGAACCAGGCTCTGGACCTCGAAGTGTCACCCTGCATGAGATAAGGTGAAGGAGTTACTGAACAACTAAGGGAAAGATAGTTAGACTTGAGATCTGAGGCACATCTTTTCTACAGGCTCAGCCTGTATTGTCTGATCATGTGAGCACAGCGGGGTACCGGAAGATCCTGCTATTTAAAGGTTATAGTCTACCATGTCTCCATAGCTCCCCTGAACTCTGTGCAAAATGGAGACCTCACTTTCCCAGCAGGGTTTCCTCTTCTCTATCTTATCTGGGGAGCCCAGCCCCCACACTCTACCTGAGAAATGTCACATAATCCTTGGTGAAGTTACAGGTTCAACTTCCTGAATTGTTTCTCCATGCAAATGAGGTATCCTAGAATCTTAAGCCTCAGCCAATAAGCCTTCACCCTAAGAAGAACCCTTTTCCACTTTTCAAGGTTTATATGGTTCCTATTCACCCCAAATAAAGAACACAGACTGTTCCTTTGAATACTGTCTAAGAGAGCTGCTTCACTCAATGTTGTCTAAAAGAGCTGTAACACTTAAATCCTCCAAGAAGACCTTCTCCCCCCTCCCTCTAACTCACTGCTGGACCAGGATCCTGCTGACCCACCCTTTCAGAACTTTGCTCCATCATTCTCTGCCTGGTGTATAGCAGTGCCTGGACACTCAGAAGGAAGAAGTGGACAACAGAACCGCACTGGGAAACTGGGAGAATCTACTGGGGACACAAGAGGCATGCGTGACTGAAGCTCACCTGGTGATGGTACCATCAGCAGAATCTTTCACTAAGGGTGGGTCCCAGTATACTCGAGCAGTTAGTTTCTCTGGCTCTGCCATTTTCTCACGAGAGTGAGGACAACGGATCTTGGGTGGATCTATGTCTGGTGATGTCAAAAAATAAATGTGGATTTATAGATCCCCTGCCTTCCCTTGTGGAAGCAATATTACACACCACGGGGTAGGTAAAAGAACAAAAGTTCACCTTTATCCAAGAAAGAGGAGGAAGTAGCCTGGCTTTACAGGCAATAATGCCCACTCTGTATTGCCATAGAGAAAAATAATTCTGTGATTGTAATTCCACATCTTCTGTGAACATAATGCCAGATCACCTTTTGTAACAGAATAACTGGAGCTACCAGCATTTACCTACACATACAGGCTCGCCTCCACTCCATCGCCCGTCTTCCATGCAGATGCGGCTGCGATCTCCTTCTAGGTGGTAGCCGCTAGAACAGCTATAGTCACAATGGGAGTCAAGCAGCATTCCATTGGTGCAGGTGTAGGTGCCACTAGTGATGAATGGCAGTGTGTGGCACCTTATCTCTAAGAGAGAACCAAACAGCAAGTTCAGCACCCTATAGGACTCTCTGGAGGGGATTCATGAGTGTCTACACAGTGTGTGTGTGTATGTGGGGGGTGTCTTATATTCAACAGAGAATATAGAAATCCCATCCAGCCTGCCCTTAACATTTTTATAAAACTGCCTTTCCCTCAAATTGTCCTTTTATAATTTCATATTAGAAAGTAAAAGAAGAATCTGAGTGGGATGGAGTGTGGGGTCTAAAAAAGTCAATCAATTGTCTGAGTGCATCATTATGAAAATAAGACCTCAGTTTACATCCTACCTTCACCTCTTGCTCTCTGACTTAAAGACATTGCCTCATTTCTCTGAGTCTTACTGTTTTGCTTTTTAATCAATAAACTACATTTATCACACAGGACAATTTAAGAGAAGCCTCAGCAATGGTTATTTTTTGTTTCTTGTTCCTTAGATGCTGGGCCTTCTTCAATTGTTATATGTCCTAAAACATGTTCAAAGTTCCTTGGCTGTATACACTGTTAAGCCAAGGCTCACTTGGATGCCACAGGCATACTTGGACAGTGGCTTTTGGTCCACTTAAGTCAGGCCACTGTTTGGACGACATGGTGAGATATAATAGAAGCAAAATATGTGTGCTTTCAAGACTCTTAGCATATAGTTTTGAGCCTATCATTAGTCTTGTTTTGGATAACTGATATTTGAGACAAGTAAGACACACATTTCTGTAGCTTGTCTAAGTCTTACATAGAGTTTGAATGTTAGGACTTTTAAGAAAAATTTTATGTAGGCTCTGTTCATTTTTTTTTTCTTGACTAAATGAAGCTTGATGCTGAGCTGATGGCTTTTCTTTCTCCCTGCATTTGTTATATAAAAAAACCACACCCCAAAATGACCCCTTTGAAACCAGAGTGAAGGAGAAAGGTAGGTCTCTTCAGGTGAATCCATTTTCTCAGAATTATGGGACAGTGAAAAAACAGTAGATTCAATCATGAGGAAGGTCCAAGCTAAAGACATGACTCAACTGTACCAGCCACCTCATGGAAATGGGAACATCTCTATGCTTTTGACTACTTTTATGCTTATAATTCATAGCCTTCTATCTTTTTTTATCAGTTCAATTCAAACTCACTTTGGAAATGTTGAGGTTTAAGTCCTAAAGCTACTTACTTATCATGGCCTAAAGGGTCATGGTAGTCGCTCCTTTTTGGCCATCCACCTTCTTCTGTCCTCCATAGCTTCTTTGGGTTTTTTTTCACCAAGCTCACTTATCTCTGAGTTCTCAGCACATATGCACACAGGTGTGCAACATGCATGTGCACACCTTTGAGTTTCTATCCCCTTAGCCTATTAAAAACCTACAGGTAGTTCATGAGCTGACTGAGCTCCTTCAGCATCCTGTGCACATGGATGTCCTTTAAATGGTATTTGCTGACCACATATGGAAAGCCTCTTGCTGCCAAAAGGCTGAGGAGTTTGAATAAGAAGTAGGGGTTTGGGAGATGAAGTGAGATAGAATTCAAGCTATGTGTGTATTTGTATTACCATACCATGCTATTGAGGATTCTTTTTACTTTAAGAAGAAAATGAAGACTAGCAGATGTCTCATCAGCTCTACTGGCAAGACCTCTAAGGCTGTAGGCTAGGAAGATTAATGACACTTGACCACAAATGGGAAGGAGTCTGGAACACATCCTTGGAAGCTCCAAGAAGTGGCCCAGGCTTAGATCAGTTAGTTCCTCATGGCCAAGTCTTGGCCTCCCACACATATTTCTGGGTTCTATGAGTCAGAGTGGCTGGCTGTGACTTAAATATCCACATTACTTGGACAGTAACGACCACATAGAGAGAAAAAGAAACCACAATGTCAGGAAGAGAAAAGGCTCTGTTGAAGGCCTATGGAAAGTTACCAACTTTCACAGCATAAAACTACCTTCCATGACCAGCAGGCTAACTTCTCTCTCATACACATATCTGTATATGCTCACATGCAACTTACGCCTGCAGTAGGCAGTTCCAGACCAACGCCGGCTTGGCAAACATTGCACCGACTTCCGTCCAATCAATCGAAAACCTCGGTCACAGGAGAGCTCGCAACGTGTGCCTAGGCTACTGTGATAATTTCCTCCCCTTGGTGAGTAGCATGTGGCTTCTCCATCCTGGATATTCAATGTGTAACACCATCGGGGGACTGTAGTAGCAGAAGAAAAGCAAGATAGAAGTACAGTAATCAATTTATACAAATAGTAACTATAGGCAACTCAATGAAGCTGGGAGTAGGAGAGGTGGCCCTCCTCAGGGAAGAGTACACTACAGATTTTTTTGTCCAGTACCTTAATGGTCAGTCCTGAAAACATGCATACAAGTAACATTATATGGACTCAAGTATGCACACATGTATGTGCATGTATGTAACATTATATGGACACAAGGATGTGCAAATGTGTGCATTAATGTATATGTATAAATTACATATACATTTAATTTATATACATATAAATTAAATTAAATTATATGTATACTTATACATATAAATGCAAATATGCATACAATAACAATTGATAGATAAAGAGGCCATACATTTGTAGGACAATGAGGAAGGGAATATGGAAAGGGAAGAGAGAAATGTTGTAATGGAAACACAACTTAAAAAAAAATAAAGCAACAACAACAAAAACAGCAAAACAGTGTGGTTATGTCAAAAGGGAAGAAAGAAAACTTGTTGGAACAGAAGAGAGATCCCAGAAACAGGCTTAAGTAGGGCAACAAGATTTTGGACAAAGGTGCAAAACCAATTCAATGGAGAAAAGACAGCTTTTCAACACAGGGCCCCCAATGGAGGAGCTAGAGGAATTACCCAAGGAGCTGAAGGGGCCTGCAACCCTATAAGAGGAACAACAATATGAACAAACCAGAACCGCCAGAGCTCGTGTCTCTAGCTGCATATGTAGCAGAAGATGGCCTAGTCGGCCATCATTGGGAAGAGAGGCCCCTTGGTTATGCAAACTTTATATGCCCCAATACAGGGGAATGCCAGGGCCAAGAAGTTGGAGTGGGTGGGTAGGGGAGCAGGGTGGGGGGAAGGTAGAGGGAACTTTCAGGATAGCATTTTGAAATGTAAATTAAGAAAATATCTAATAAATAATAATAATAAACAAATGACACTAGAGAAATTGGAGTTTCAGGTGCAAAAAAAAGGATGCAGGGGAGGAAGAGAACTAGAGCCTAAATCCCACAGCTTACTCAAAAATTCTCATCAAAATTGACGTTAGATTTACATTGAAAACAAAAGGAACAGAGCTTATGGAAAATTAGAAAATCTCTGGGATTCAAAGAAGTCTTAGAAGTGATACCAAGGGCTGGTGAGATGGCTCAGCGGGTAAGAGCACCCGACTGCTCTTCCGAAGGTGATAAGTTCAAATCCCAGCAACCACATGGTGGCTCACAACCATCTGTAACGAGATCTGGCTCCCTCTTCTGGAATGTCTGAGGACAGCTACAGTGTACTTACATATAGTAAAATAAAATCTTAAAAAAAAAAAAAAAAAAAAAAAAGAAGTGATACCAAAAGCATAAATTATTTTTTAAAAAAATCAACAAGCTAGACCTTTTCAAGGGTAAAAATTTTTCTCTATGAATAAGTTCAAGGAGAATGCAAAAACTGGGAGAAAATATTTGCAAACCACATATCACATCCACAACAAAAAAAGGCTAGTGAATAGAATAGAGAATATAGAAAGAATTTTCAAAACTCAACAGTAAAGATGTGGACAAAAGACACAAAGAGACATGTTATTAAAGAGGATATATGAATGATTAATAAACATATGAAAAGATGTTCTGTATCATTACTCACTAAAGAAATGCAAAGTAAAACCTCAGGGCAATATCATTAATAAACCCCTTAGGATGTCTAATGTATGGAATGATAATACAAAGTGCTAAAGGAGATGGAGAGAAATCAGAACTACAAATTGCTTCAGGAAATAGAAAAACAATGGCACACTGGAAAATAGTAGTTTATCCAGAAGTTATATACTTTCTTTGTAAAGAAAGTTGACCCCACAACTTCATTTCAAGGTGTTTACTCACTGGAAATAAAGACCTGAGTTCACACACAGTCTTACACCCTAATGTTTGAAGTACCTCTATTCCTAATTGTCAAAAAATGGTTTTGTGTGTGAACAGCATAGCTAATGGGTTTATCTCTGTATAAAGATGTATAAGAATAAAGTGCAGGTGACAGCACAGATGAATTCTAAATGTATTTTGGGAAGCTAAAGAAACAAGACTCCATTATATGACAACCACACAGGCAATACCATAGGCATAGAGTTCAGCTCCACATCAGAGGTAAAGACAGAGGAGAACTGCAACGTGACAGCATGGCACACGTTTCTGAGGAGATAGAACTGTTTTTGTTCTCCGGTGGTAGTTATCTTACTCTATGTATTGGTCAAAACTCATAGAACAGTACACCAGAAAGGGCATTCTGCTGTATGCAAATTTTAAAAACCTAGATGATGTACATTAGAGAGAGAACAGGATCGTGACCTCAATGCAGATTGCTGAGGAATGAAAGTCTACTCCCAGTTCAGTACTGAACCCACAAGTTTTTAGGGTGGTTCTATCATAAAGATGTCCTACTAGTAACAAAATAGCTGACTCTTCCACTGGTTCCATGTTCTCATTTATATTTTGAGAGAGTCTGCTATGCAGTCCATGCTGGCCTCAAACTCATGAGTCCCTGCTCTAATCTCCTGAGTGCTGGGATTCCAGGTGTACCAGTACACCTCATTCCATATGGTTCAGAGTTTAGAGGGACACAAAGAAACAACTGGATGGTGACCTGCCCAAGTTTACCCACACAGCATGCCACAGATCTGTTTGTCTAGAATCTGGAAGGCAAAAAAGGACCATATAAATTTATTTGATTTTCAAATCATAGGGACAAGGATATGGGAAACTTTTATCGAAAGCACATTATACCAGGAGGTTAAGGAACAATGGAAGGCTAGGGCCTCTGTTCTCATGCATCTGGAGAATAAAGATAGGTGACAGAGCAAAAACTATTCTCTAAGCAGTACGATGCTTTGGGCTTCCACTATTAGTTTATGTCAGTGGCAGTGGTGGGGTTGCCATCTGGAGATACCATCTCCAAGTTACATAATGTTGCTTAAGTGCTCGATTTGTGCAGAGCTGCTAATTACAAAGCCACAACACATATCACAAAGACTTACACGGGAGCCTGGGATCTCAAAATCATGTCTGTTCTTTTTTTTGTCTCCCACATTCTGTCAAGGAAAATACAAACCAGATTGAAACTGGGAGAGGAAACAAGAATGGAAGCTAGAGATACAAAGCTCAGAATACAAAGAAAGCGATAGAAGCCCAGCTACTGTAAACAAGTTCAAGCTTGCTGGCCTGGTCTCAGAAAGACAAATATCACATTTTTTTTTCATATTTGTGGTTCCTAGACTTTATACAGATGTAGAGAATTATGGCATGCAGGTACAAGTGGAACTATCTAAGGGGAACAAAGGGGGCCAACAGAAACAGTGAGGGGTGAGAAATAGGAGGGGTACAGAGATAGGAAGGGATTCATTCAACACAATATATACTTGTATGATTTTTGTTTAATTGCTAGCCTAGAAGAATTGTGACATAAGGACAGAAGGTTGGAAGACAGGAAAGGGACAAAGCCACAAACTCAGTTTTCAAATAAGGGAGAAGGTAGTCTCTAGGTAGTATATAGCCTGGTACCACTGATGGGACTGCGAGCACAGCGTTCTAGAACATTTCAAGGTGAGGCTTGTGAGCCGGCAGAAACACTCAAGAACAAGTTATTCCAGAATGACCTGATTTCCTTTCTGGGTAGGGCCACCGGACTGGTAGAACAGGGATGATGATAGATAGGTTATGGGCAAGTCAGTGAGGCATATGCCAGACCATACTTTCCATGCCTTTGGTGTGGCTAAGATGAAGAAATACAAAAGAAGTGACAATACAGTTCAAGAGAGTCATAACTGGCTGAACAAAACTGCAACTGAAACTAAGACTATGTCTAAATGCTGCCTGGTGAAATGTCTGATGGGAAATGAGACCATACTGACTCCCGTGTTTACGAGACGTTCTTCCATTTTCATGGCCATCTCATATAGTGCTCTCAGTAGCCCTGTGAGGTATGCAGTCTTCATCCTTATAGATGAAGTGATTTTTCCCAGAGTTCCTTGGGAAGTAAAGGGCAGGAGCAGGGGCAAGGTGGAACCTAACTTTGTCTATTCTAAAAATGGGTTATCCTAAGTATAAAACCTGCCACTGTAGCTGCCATTTTGTAGAACCTATTAATCTATCCACATGTTTTGTGAATCCAAAATGCAGTCAGCTATATAGTAAAATGTCTCCTCTTGGTCCTGCTCATTATTCCCCTTCCAAAGGGCCCATGGTAGCAGTTTGTTTTAGAAACAATGCAAACCCTTGCATAGTGTCTCACTTTTCATTGTTGTTTTTTTTTTTGACACATATGCAAGCATATTGTGTTCACTGTTCCCACCATTGCTTTACGTTTTGTGGTTCTTGGGATCAAACCCAGGACCTTCTGCATGCTGGGTAAATGCTCTAACACTGACCTATAGGCGCAGTTCTAACTACTATTTTTGAAGTTAATAATGTGTTTCTGAAATCTTTGCATATCACAACATAGCAAGTGTAAACTTTATTTAAACGGAGTAACATTTATAGAACACTTAGTATTATGAGTGGCACATGGTAATCACTTGTACGGTCGGGGTTAACAAACAAGAAGGACTTTTTTTTCTTTTTTTTCTTCATACAAGGACAAGAAAGTCTGACAAGAAGACAAGGAAAAGACCTTGTCTGTGGTAAACCCAAGGTAACCCAGTCAGTTACTAGTTTGCTAAGGACTGAGACAAGCTATGGGGCAGCTGCTTAGCCACCAGGCAGACTAAGGCTGCACCTCCAGACTAAGGTTTCTGACTCCAGGCAGGTTTCCTGATAAGAGAATGGCAGAAGGTTTGTGAGGACAATACCAACCTATGTAGACAGGTTTTCCTAAAATAAGGGAGATTGACCCTTTTCCTTGTTATCTCTTCTTTTTACCTTAAAAACCAATTAATTCCATTTTTAATGAAAGACATGAAAGGCATGGGATGCACATGGCTCTGTGGTCAGACAGACCTCACTTTCAATGCCCATTCTGCCTCGTTAGCTTCTGTCATTGTAAGCCTCCGCTAAGCTTAGTTGTCTGGTCTGTAAAATGGGAGATAATAAAGCAGCCCCAGGAGGCTGTGGTGAGAAGCAAATGGATCCCACACATGAAGTGCCCTCTCTCTGGAATGGTGTTCTTTAAATCAGTGTCTGGCTTGGAGCCGTTTCACCTGTCTTCAAGCATCAATACACTGTGGCATCTATTTCCAGTACTTCCGTTGGGAGATATCAGCTCTAAGCTGCAGGAAGTTTTTAAATGGTACAGTTGCAGAGAAAATGGTTACAAGGCACAACAGGGATTACAAGGGAGGCCAGGACCTCTGGTTGTACTTTTCCTGGCCACTCCTTTCCATGCATCATTGATAACTTTGTTTAGTTTGTTTTAGGCCTGGAGAACAAGTTCCAAAGACACTCAACACCAAGGCAAATACTATTGTGTGGCATATAGGTTTTTAAAGGGCTTTTTGATCATTTAAAAATAACCAGTGAGGCAGGTAAGGGGTAATAATGGGGATGCTAGACCCTTCAAAAGTACTTCTAGGACTGGAGGTATGGCTGGGTGGTAGAACATTTGTAGGAGGCCCTGAGTTCAATTCACAACACCACATAAAGAAATACCTTTTTCATTTGTTTTTTTTTTTTTTTTTAAGTATCTGATTCTTTCATTTTGGGTTCCCAGGAGACTAACTGTCACCACCTGCTTTTCATATGCTTCAGTGGAGTGATATGCATTATTCCTTTTGTTAAATAATCATTCTGTTCACAGCACTAAACAGTATATAATGAAGGCCAGATAAATGAGTTGTCTCAGCAAACAAAACGAACATTAATTTTAGAAGAGGTACAGAGTAGAATAATGAGGGCCAACAAGATGGCTGAGGGGGTAAATGTATTTGTAAACAAGCCTGGCAACCTGGGTTTGATCCACAGGACCCACGTGGTAGCAGGAGAGAAGCAAGTCCATGGCAAGTTGTCATCTGACATCCACACATGTGCTGTGGAACCCTCCCTCCAAACAAATGGATACATTAAATAGAAGAAAAAAGGATGAGCTGGTGAGGGAAGGACTGGTGTGCACTAAATCAACTTTGGGGGGAAAAACAGTATACCACCCTAGCTAAAACACAGATTTCATGTGGGGAAATAGTTTAAAAAGTGGTGAGACTAGGACCCAGGGCCAGACTTTGGTTTAAAATGGGTTTACTAGGTCACTACATTAGGGGAATGCAGAAACTTGAGCCTGGGAATCTAACTAGGAAACAATAGCCTTTGTCCATGTATGAAATAATAATAATTCTAAAGCCCATGTATTAAAGAAATGATAGGTCTTGGTGAATGACTAGTAAGAAATAAGGAGGAAAGGGGGTTAATTAAATGTGCTGGGGGTTATTAGAAGTCACATTAGGGTATTTGGAGGTCTGAGTCACTAAGAGGGTGGTGGTAGGATTACCAGAAAGTAGAAGTAGGACAGTAAGGTTACAGTAGAACTTTTAATCAGATAAGACAAAAGAATTCTCTCTTAGATATCTCTAACTGGGTGTCTAGCAGTGTTAGAGATGCAGTCCGGGAGCTCTGGAGCAATGTCAGGGATCCCACAAATTCAGATCCCAGCCTTCTCTCTATGATCACTACCCACACCTCATTTCCTATCTTGGCTTCAACTATGGTCAGAATAGAGAAATTACCATGGTATCTGAGGAAGGAGAACCAGGAAGAAAAGGATGTGCTTACTGCTGCTTGAGAGACCAGGCAGACTGAAGCTCAAGGCCATATGATTTGGAGATCAAGAGAGAACTATCATTTTCAAGATGTGGTGTGTCAACTGGAGATATGTGGGTGGATGGGGAAGCAGGCTGTAGGGAATCTAGAGTCAGAGGTAGTAGTAGTTGTGCACCATTATCAGTAAAAACAAGTTAAGAAAGAATAGCTTGAAAGATAGAAGAACCCCATGTTTGGATCATTTCTCTACTAGAACTGCTTTCTCAAAGATCACCATTTATTTACCACCTCAGCAACTAAAATATTTTCTATCCTTCGGTTTGACCGTTTTGCAATACTTGATGTAGTTGATCTCATATACTTTCTGGATTTCTATATTTTTTATCTGTAGCTTTTGTAATATCCCCAATAGACAGTCTTCTTCTACACTGACCACTAACTCTTGTTCAATGATTTATCTTTCTCTTCTACACATATCTAGCAATGTCTTACAAGGCTTGACATTGATTTTTCTTTTCAGAAAGCTCTTTCAATTAATCTGGGTATTAACACAACTTTCTCTTTAAACTATCTGCCCAACAACCTTCCAAATCAGTTTGTGTGTGTGTGTGTGTGTGTGTGTGTGTGTGTGTGTACATGCAGACATGCTTGTGCTCACAAGTGTTCTGTGTTTGTGTGTCCTTATCTCATGTGGTGCTGGGGATTGAACTCAGGTTGTCAGTCTTGGCAGAAAGCTCTTTTACCAGTTGAGCCATCTCTCTGGCTCCTAACCTACTTCTTTAAGTTTGTCTTTCTGAAATGTTCTTTACAGCCCTCCTTGGTATTCACAATGGATTCTTCCAGGCATTAGTGCACTCAATCTTATCATCTGCTTTACAACATCTGTGGAATACATCCTTTTATTGTGGCGCTGGGACTCAAACATAGGAGAGCCTTCTACACTCCATGAATTCATTCTGTTATTGGGCTATACATCTAGCCTCTCTGGGGTCCATCCTTACTCTACATTTATTTACCCCCAGACTCAAATATCTCTCCATAACATTGCTGTAACTGATTCCTGCAGAGTCTCCCCAACTCAGGCTCTCCTTCTTCTACCCTTTATTTTTCTAAACAAAATAACCTAGTATTCTGAAATATCTTTTACATTGTCGCCGCCCTGTGAAAAAATCACATGATCACTCTTTAGAGCTTCTAGCATAACAGATAAACTCTTCTGTGTGTCCAGAAAAGCATGGGCAGAGAGAATCATAAATTAATGTCATTTTAGACATCACCTGAGCTAACTTGCTATCAATTCAGGAAATACTATTCAGCATTCTTTCTGACTCTCCTTGGAAGGACCACTAAGTCACGGGACCTTTCCTACTTCACTCTTTATATTCAAGTCTCTTCTCTGCTACTCCACCCATATTCCATCCCTTCAAGACAGTGGGATTTCTTCTTAGCCTCATAGTGTAGTAAATTTGGTTTACTTTTATCTCTTTGGCAATCTGCTTTGTCAAATGTCTATAACCTTTTCCAGTTCATCACAATCTCCCTGTTTTAGAGGCCTATCCTAGGTGTCATCTTTCACAAATGACCTCTTGCCTGAATTCTTATGCTCCTAGTTCATTTATGGCTGACACATAGTTTCACATGTATTCACTTTACATGTGTTAATTTTATTCTCACTTCACAACCAACAGAATGCAAGCTCCTTGAGTAGGCAATCCCCTGTTGTATGTATCCCGTGTATTTCCCACAGGCTTACCCTATACAGTGATAGGCATAAAGCAGATACTCAGTCCATACTTAATGACTCCTACAGGCTGGGGAGGTAAAACCACACAGCTAGTCAGTAACCAAATTTATAATTAGAAAGCTTAGTACACCTGCTGGGTGTGGAGGTGCACACCTGTAATGCCAGCTCTGAGGAGTCTGAGGCACAAGGATCTTGAATTCAAAGCTGTCCAGGGATACATAGTGAGACCCTGTCTCAAGAAAGGAATGAACAAAACAAGAGGGCTTGGGCTCAGTGCCAGAGCGCCTGCCTAAAAACAAACAAAAGCAAAATCAAAACAATGGCAAAGAAAATCATAGATCCTGATGATTCTCTGAGCTCAAGTCTGACACATATGAGCTGAACACGAGTGAGGATGTTTCTGGGAAGGTCCAGATCTTAGGCCAGGAAACATCCTTCCTGAGCTTAAGAAACAATGAGAATTACCTCTGTAGTCCAGGGCACGGGTAGCGGGGACCTCTTCTGCATATACTTCATTGTAGCTTTCATCTGGAGAGTAACCTGAGCCTAGAATGAGGAAGAAAATGTAGATGTATATTCATTTATCACTCAAGCACTTCCCAGTACTCTCATCCTTGTCTTTCCCATAGGATCTGACACTTCATGATAAAGCCGCCAAGTAATTTGTAAAGCTGCAGAACGACTGTGGGTGATCCTGAGGTACACAGAGAGCAACCTCAGAGGGGTGACGTGTGGTGGGTGCTCACTGGTTGTACTGGAAGACTTGCAAAACAAAAATAATTGAACTCCTTAACCAGTTAGCAATCCTGCCAATCTTGACTATAAACCACCCAATTCCCTGGCTGAAGCTCACACACACACACACACACACACACACACACACACACACACACACACACGGCCTTAGTGAGTAGCCAAGCACTGGAGATGGACTGTTGTCCCCAGCTCTGAGGAAACAATAGCACCTAAACGTCTTCTCCAGTGACAGACATTGCACACAGTTTTCACAGGAAAACAATATTTCAAGTTCTCACTAGCCTACAGGGCATATTAAGCACCTGACTGTAATTGCTAGGGAGGCACGCCAAGACAGACGGATGGCTTAAAGGGCAAAGGGGAACTAGAATGCCTTCATAAGCACCTTATTCTGGCTTGGAATAAAAAGAGAAGTCAGAGTAAGGTTTTGTTTGTTTGTTTTTGTTTTTGTTTTTTCCTGCTCAGTGCCACTGATTGATCCTAGGGCCTCATCCGTGTAGTGCACTGGCTGATTTCCTCTCCTTCCTGTCAGGAACAGCTTAAGCAGCGAGCAGCTGAACTAGAAAACATTCCCAGCCTGTCTTCTTCCATTCAGTTAAGTGGTACAGTCCCTCGTGGTGGCAGGTCTGCGGCTGTCTGGGAGACTAAACAGTGTGTTCCACCAGACGCAGGAAATCAGTCATGAGTCTGAACTAATTGGAAAACAGTTTCGTTCTTTCCATAGCAAAGTTTCCGGGAGACCGTCTTTAATGCCCCTGAGCTCTCATGCATGCGCAGGAAGAGGGCAGCCAGCCTAGTTGCAGTCTGAAGATAACTCTCCAGTTCCAGGAGAAGGCATGCTTACAGGACAGGGCTGGGCTTTAAAGCTGGAGCCCTTTGACCTATGTAAACACACAGAACGCTAGCTTGTGGCCTTTTCTTGGGCAGAGGCACAGGGCCTCCTGCAATAAAGAGCGAGGGAGGAAGAGGGAGAGAGAGACAGAGACAGAGAAATGCAATAAAGAGAGAGGGAGGGAGAGGGAGAGAGACAGAGAAAGACACAGACAGACATACACACACACACACACACACACACACACACACACACAGAGAGAGAGAGAGAGAGAGAGAGAGAGAGAGAGAGAGAGAGAGAGAGAGAGGCAGGACAGGTAGTGGTGGTGGTGTTAGTCCAACTCAGTAAACATGGAGATGAATCAAATTGCAGGTTCGCCTTAGGAAATCATGTCCTCCTTGGTTTCCCTTTTCTCTTCGGTTTTGCTCCTTTCACCTTCCAGTTTCTCTGGCTTCCCTTTAGTCCTCCGTAGCCCCCCCCCCCTCTTGTTCTCGTTCCCACACGGGAGGTTTGTTTGTGCAGCATGGAGTCTTTGGCAGCTGTTTCAGTTTAGTGTTAGCCTCAATCCCTCACAGCTCCTGTAAACAGGGGACCAGATGTGCTTGGTTCCTTAAAGTATTGGGTCTCCCCATTCTAATTGCAGAGCTAAGCTTGCGAAGAAATGCTCATCAGGGAACAAACAGATGTTCACCAGAAGAGAAAGAAGGGTGTCCCAGGCCTAGGTCTGGATAAAGTAATGACAACGACAACTTAGCTCTTAATCTGTAGAGCATATGCTAGCTCATTATGTTGCCATACCATCTCAACTGGGTACACAACATTAATGCTCTCCTACATAAAAACACAGACGCGGACTCAGAGGAATAGAAGGAGTTGCCCAAGGTCTCCTAGATGATACATTGCAGAATAGACCTCCCAGCCCAGGCCTGTTTGAACCCTATGGACTCAGATAGTAAAATTCAAATGGTAATAAAGGCAGTGTTTTGACTATGTTCGGAAGGGATAAAGAGTCAAAATCTATCTTGCAATCTAGCATTTTCTTCTCTTGTGGCAAGGGGTGGGGTGAGGAGACCATAGACCATTCCAGAATTACAGGGGATGTGGGAAAACTGAGGGGCAGAGTCAATCACGTAATTATAGTCTCCACCAGAGTGCAGAGGGAGCGAAACCAGTGCTAGGTTTCTTTTGTACCAGGAATGGGCTTGGGCTACATAACCACTTAAACTTTCCCAGGTCGCCTAGTTGCCTACTTTTGAATATTTTATGCACATGTTGGGATTCTGAAGTGGGGTGTAGGAAAGAAGGATGCAGCCTCTGTCTCATTCCATTTTCCTGAGCAACAATTCTCAGTTCCTTTGCATCAATCAGTGGTTGTTTTACTGTGTGGTCTAGTACTGGGTTCCTTCAAATTCCACAGCCAAGTGGGACCCTTTAAGCCCAGCCCTTGGTGGCTGTACGGTTGGAAAGATATTTGATAATTGAAGGTGATGTTAAGAGCCACATTAATGCCTGTCTTCTGATGACAAAGACAGTGTGAGTCCCTGAAATATGAAGATATTCCAGTACGCATTTTTAACCCACTCAGCTCCGTGTATATTCCCTAACATTTTCTCACTCTCTGTTGATTCTTCCTGAACACATTTTCTCACTTGCCCAGAGTCCATGCTAAGCTGCTTTCTTTGTGCCATTCCCATTTGAGAACAAAGGCAAAGAACCAAACAGTCCTTGAGATATAGGCAATATTTAACATGTAATTGTTGAATGAACAAAAGAATGAATGGGCAAATGAACACAAACCCAGCTGGGAGCTAGCATTGAAGGGGAGAATCATGAAAACTCCAAATATCTCCCATCGTGCAGCCTTCTAAGAAGGCTCACAAGGCTGCCAGAGACCTTAGCAGCCTGGGTTCCTCCGGAGTAGACTGGGGGTAATTGATGTAGAACTAGGGAGTGCCTGATTTGCAAACAGCCTTCTGAGAGAGAACCTCACATGAAGTTTTTAATGCCTTGTCTGAAAAACATCTCTGGCTTTAATGAGTTTCATACAGGTGTTCAAAACTGGGGTTTGAACCTTCGATCTCCACTCCCTTAACTTCTGTGGTCTTTTGAGTAGATTTTGGTCCTCTGTACTTGAATTGAAGCCAGGGAGTGTTTGGGGAGAACAGCTGCATATTTATCTCCAGAAGACTTGGGCTCTTTTAACCCCAAACAGGGTGAGCTCTGCCAAGGGCTTAATTTGAATTTCTTCAGCTGAATGTCAGCCCTTGTGCTTTACCCCCTACAAAGCCAGGTTAAGCCAAAGAGGGGAAGAAGCTCGCTTACTTGTTTGAAAGCTGGATGCAGCTGTTCCAGGCAAACAGAGCTGCTGCCAAAGGCCTCTACCAGGAGCCGGGGGTATGTGGAAAATTTTAGCTGCAGTGACTGTGGCTGTGATGGTTGCCGTTTGTTATTTACTCATCTCTGGATATTTTCCTAACCCCATCGGTTGGGACTGTCTCATTCCCCCACTCTCTCCAGTTGTTAGGAGGGCAGACACTGCAGGCCACAGAATATTCTTAGCACTTGAAATGCCACTGGAACCCAATCAAAAAAACCTCTGTATGGTGGTTCGGTATCCTCTCCTCGTCCTCCACCCCCATTGCATTCTACCAGCTTCTCCTCCTTAGTCCTCTCCTGTCAGCTCCCCCTGTCTCCCAGGGGGCGAGGCCTGAAACATTCAAGAATCCAGAGAGCTACATCCTTTTTGAAATAAGGATCAAGCCAGAAGAGACTAGGGGATTCCTAAATCAAAGAATGTAATCTGTATTGTCATTGACCCTGCTGGCCAAAAAAGCGGCTATACAAATCCTGTAGATAAACCCTGGGAGGAAGAGAGAAAGAAGGGGAAGTCTGGTTAATTCTTGTTCCCTCTCAGTAGACTGTCTGTCTCCCCACCCCCTTTTTTTTTTTCCAAAAGAGATACATGGTCTGAGTCCGTCCTATTTTGTAGTCTTCACAAGGATATTTGACTCAGGAAAAAATTAATATTAATAAAGCTTTGGTTTATTAAAAAATACATCTTCTAAAGAGGTTTCAGTGGACTGTGGATAGAGTTTAGCAGCAGTGAGCTTGGGTAACATTTGTGAGAATCTTAATTTCAATCCCATGTGTAGAAAGCAAGCATGTAACAAACCAACCAAATACACAGTAAAACCTAAAGTCCTCACTCCTTGTCAGGAAGCTAAGTGAAAAGGGCAACTGAAAACAAAAAAAAAGTAAGAAAGAAACTAGGAAGCCTCTCTCAAAGGCCACGCTGTCCTCTTTTGTGTGTTGTAGCCTATTGCCAAGTAGCTGTTGCTAGGAGGATGCTTCACGGGCCCTGATTGGCAGCCCCTTCTAATATTTGGTCATGTTCATTGCCACCTATCAGTTTTTCTGAGGGCCTAAGTTAGGGCTCTCTCATTGTCATCTCGCTCTTCCCTCTTCTAAGTCTTCCTATTGGTCTTGATCTCCCTAGAAGGAACGGACAACAGCTCCCAGAACTTACCTGCATACCATGTTGGTGTCACTGCAGGCATTAGGAGGAACAGCAGTGAGAGAGCACCTCTTTGAGTCAGTGGACCAGTCATCATCCTCGACAGGGAAGCTTCAGAAGACAGGACTAGGGCTATGTGGCCGGAAGTACCGGGATAAGGGGGAATGACTTTCAGAGCAGAACCAGCTATGAACTCTCAAAAGTGAGAGGAAGCAGGCATATGACATCTGTGAGGCAGAAGATTTGAACATTCATCAATTCCACTCCTGTTATCTGGACCATAAACCTTTCCTGCTTCAAAGCATAATAAGACTTCTTTGGATTTATGCTCCCCTTTTCTCCCAGCAGGAAGAGAAGGGTATTAGGAGCTAATCCTCAGTGTACTCTGGGGCCATCAAGTGCAAATATTCCATGGTCCAAGTCACAGGGAGGGACACTGAAGTTCCAAGACCAGGAAAATACTAACAAAATCTCACAGAACTAGGAGGGAATTTGGGAATCCAAAGGCTGCTACTTAGGGATTGTGTCCACTCAGTATTTCTTAACCATGAAACTGGAGAAGCATTAACATATATGGCCTAAGACCTTCAGCACTAGAGTGAGGCAGATCTGGATATGCTGTGACAAATCAGCAAATTAGGTAACTTCTCTGTACTTTACCTATACAACAAGAAAAATAGTATGTACATTATTGCCTACCACAGGGAAAAAATCAGTGTTTTGACATTATTATTACTAATTTCATATTAGACAAGATTTCATATTTGCCTTCTCCAGCCTTGGAAGCAGTAACTATAGCTCTGCTCTCTTCTCAGCTCTGGGCTTTGAGGCTTAGTGGTTTGATAGTTACTTCTAGCTTTTAAGTCCAGCCTACCCCTCCAGTTTTGCCCTGCTGAGCTAGGAAGAAGACAGAGAGGTTAAAGAGGACCCACCTAATGAGCCCACAAGCAGAGTATGGTCAAGTTCCTATTGTTATTTCATTTTCCTTTCTGGGGGAAATCTTCACAGCAATGAGATGAGATGAGATGAGATGAGAGAATTCTGTAATGCTACTGGACAAACACACCTTAAGTAGCATTGCTACAACTTGCTGCCCATCAATGTACAATAGCCACTGGATCTTTAAGCAAGCATTCATTCATCTTTGTTTCCGATGCAATGCCATGCTCAGTCTCAGGCATGGAAACATTAAAAACAAACAAACAAACAAACAAACAAACAAACAAGAAAAATAACAGAAAAAACAAAACCCAACCCGATGGCAGAGTCCTTAAAGGGACATTGTATAAAGTCAAAACGTCATTTTCCAAGTCATTACATCTTGATTCTAGATGTAGAGTATCTATAAATTAGGAGAGAGGGGGGGGGGGAAGGAATGGGGGTTAAGAAAGTAGAAAGCTGTAGTATAGATGCTAGCATGAAAAGAAACTCTGAAGGAGATAGAGGAAATGGATTGACTAAAGCCCCAAGTAGCAACAGAAAGAGATTTTAAAAAGAGCCAGGGAAATGAGCTCATCACTGACCCTTCTCCCATATCCAGCCTCAAACCAACGCCTTTGCAGTGGAATAAAGGTTTTCCTATGTCAGCCTCCATACTCTTTTTGAGCCTATGGCTTCTCTCCTGCCCACCTCCTCCCCAAGCTCAGACTGAACACTTTGACTCACCGGAGGGAGCCATCCTTCTACTGGAAGCTTTGAAAAGAGCAGGAACATGCATCTGCGGCCAGCACAAATGAAAACAGCACATGGTCCAATTTTATTAAAAAAAAAAAAAAAGAAAAAGAAAAAAAAAAAAAACGAAAACAAACTTCTTCCCCCCACCTCCAGTTCTATCATCTAAGTCCCGAGTCGTTTGACCTCTCTACAGCTGTGAAGTTTGAGGAATTTGGTGCAGTGTACTTACCTGCTTTTATTTTATGATTTTTGTGGTCTCGTTCATCTCTCCTCTTTTTCTTTGCTCTCTGCTCCTCTCATCAGTCAGTCGGGGGTGGGAAAAAGCCCTTCTACTTTAACATTCCTAGAACCAGTGGCTCCTGGTCTGTCAGGGCCTCTGGGATTCTGGAAACACTGCCCAGATGTTAGGACATTTACATTTGCCAAAAGTCGTCTTAAAGCTATATTATCCCCAAAGCTATATTTGTTACTCCCCAAGAAAAGAGTTTGGGGGAGGGGGAAGCAGGAGGATTAGAGGAGCTAGTGCTGTCTGCTGCAGAAGAGGGGAAGTGTGACTGTCACTGGTCTCAAGCTCTGAGTGGAGTGATGACTAGCAGAGGACCTCCAGAGAGGATTTCTGAGGAACACTGCTTTTTATGACTCAGCATGACATTGGGAATTTCACCAGCTCCAGAGAGGGGACACATGGAGCTGATTTTAGCTTTCCCTTAGATTTTTCCTATGCTTCCTTTTTTTCCTCTCAAATTCACAATTTCTTTGTCACGTGTATGATACAGGGTCAGACACACTTGGAAACCTTTCCATTAGTAACTTAAGTTTTTATTTTATATCTTTTAGAATGTTTGTATATAATACACCATGATCATATTTTCACCTCCTCCAGTTCCTCTTAGATCGTACCCACCTTTCTACCCACCCAACTTCTTTTTCCTCTCTATTTGGTTATAACTTTCTGATAAGATTATGTTTATAAAAACAAACAAACAAACAAACAAACATTCATGTGTATGTGTAAGGCATAGGGCATCAAACCTGGGA
This sequence comes from Mus minutoides, assembly GCA_902729485.2. Classification (NCBI taxonomy): domain Eukaryota; kingdom Metazoa; phylum Chordata; class Mammalia; order Rodentia; family Muridae; genus Mus; species Mus minutoides. The sequence goes on along the minus strand of LR756403.1, from coordinate 2,953,085 downwards.
CTTTTTGCATGCCATGGGAGCATACCATGGGAGCATACCATGGGAGCATACCATGGGAGCATACCCCTTCCTTACCAAGTACTTGCCTGAAGAATTAAGATTAATTTCCCATACCATGAATGGAAGGAAAGTATGCCTAGGGAGGCTTTTCTGAAAGGTTCTTTAAATAAATCTAAATAATAATCTATTCATGGCAAGGTGGTATTTATTGCTAAGCTGTTTTTCAGCTGTCTTGGATGGAGGGCTATTCATCACAGGGAGCAAGCTTTCTTTGTCTATTTTTTTTCTGGTAATAACATTATGCTTACATAGTGTTGTATACCCTTGACCTACTCATAGTTAACATTTCTATCTCTTATATGCCCCAATACACGGGAACGCCAGGGCCAAAAAGTGGGAGTGGGTGGGTAGGGGAGCAGGACGGGGAGAGGGTATAGGGAACTTTCAGGATAGCATTTGAAATGTAAATAAAGAAAATATCTAATAAAAAATTTAAAAAAAAGAAAAAAAGAAAAGTCAGTTTAGGTGGACTTGGTGCTATAGGCCTAATAGGAGTCTGATGCAGGGGAATTGTGAGTTCCAGATTAGCCTAAACTACAGAGTATATTGCAGGATAGTCTGGGATAGATAGGTTAGATTATGTTTTTTTTTTTAAATCAGTGGTTTCTGAGAAATGTTATCTTTTGGATGTGACATCACTATTGCACTCATGAATTCACAGCAGGGGTGGCTATGTGCACAAGACCTGCATGAGAGCGCCCATTGACATCCTGTTAAATAAGGAAGGGGGTTGTTAGGTCCCATCTACCAACCACATACCCTGAAGGGGAGAGGAAGTCATATTCTTCAGTGTTGCCGCCACTGGTAAGTTGCCCTAATTCATAAATAGCTCCCGCTCATTCACTCATGCAGGCCACCCTAATGAAATGCATCCAATCACAAAAAAGCTGGAAAGCAGAGTGGGAACTTGTCAAGAACAGAAAGGAATTTGGTGTGTTGGGGATGGGGTGGGGGTAAATGAGGTGATGAGAGAGGGGGATATTCTCAATATTCGCCCCTTTACTTTAAAATAATTAGTTTTCCTTTAGAAAATTTCATACTAGAGCCCCATGTTTGCATAATTCCACTCCTCCCTTCCCTCTCTTGCACTCCTTCCATACCCTAGCAACATCTTCTCATATGCATGACTTCTTATTCAATCCTAAGTGTTCAGCACCAAATGTACACACATGACCAACATTAAATGGTGTCTGTAGGTTGTATGTAAAATATATTGTGTAACAAAGAGACATTTTTAAGATCTCTATGCAATTGTGAAAGAATCAGGGTTTTTGTTGTTGTTGTTGCTTGTTTGCTTGGTTTTTTTTTTTTTTTTTTCCAAGGCATGGTTTCTCTGTGTAGCCCTGGCTGTCCTGGAACTCACTACATAGTCCAGGCTGGCCTTGAACTCAGAGATCTGCCTGCCTCTGCCTCTTGAGTGCTAGGATTAAATTATGTGCCACCAAGCCTGGCTAAGAATCTGTACTCTTTCAAAGGAAAAAAATCAGTAGTTGTAGGAAAATATTTTTTGATTTATGTATATAAGTACATTGGTAAGAGCTTCTTGATCTTCAAGAGAAGAATTGGCTTTATAATTTTACAAAGTTCAATAGTAAGCATGAAATAGATTTTATTTCCAAACCACCAGTAACATATATGTATTGAATACGTAGCATGGGTTCAAAAGTGTGGTACAATATCAAAAAGTAAAAGGCATAATTTTGCCTCAGTATTTAATAAAATATTACCTTATAAATTATTTATAATGTACTTATTTAATAAATTCATATATAAACAATAAATAAATATTTAAAAGAAAGAGTGGTGGGCAGAATGTCAAATACAACAGATAAAATCCCTGATATCTTCATGTTCATTTATAATTAATTCAACAACAATATATATATATATATATATATATATATATATATATATATATATATATATACTTGAAAAACTTCAGGGAATCAAAAAGAAAACAATCACATCAAAGGAAAATGTGCTTAGGGAATTTTGTTGCTCAGATCAAATAAGGTAAGCATCAATGAAATGAATGTTGAATGCATTTTTTAAATCTTGCATCCAGTTTCCAGAGAATTTATGTGAGTATTGGAGAGAAGGATGGCTCAGACAATTGGAAAACAATACAACACCAATAGTAATAAAGTGCCAAAAAAACTTTAGTGTAGTTTCTGTGGATTCTAGGCAGAGGCCAGAAGTGGGGAAGTGGGGAGTGGTAAGAGACTTTGGTGTATTCCCAGGCAAAGGAAATGACTTAAATTGAGGTCCACTCTTAGGTTATGGAGGGTTGATGGGCAAGATGGTTCAGGGAAGACACATTAATAAAAGTTAAATACGTAGGTTAGGGTCAGAAGATCTAAAATCATGACTAGGAAAAGTGAATATATGCTCTCTCCCTCGCCCCCCCCCTCTCTGTATTGAGGGATGGGGGAAGGAATAATAATAATTTTTAAGCAGATTGTTGCTTTCTAAAATAACTTCTTCACTGGCACTGCCTCTGCCTTTGACTTGGCATAAGGAACAGTCTGAGTCCCCGGTCTGTCCTAACATGCCATACTGTCCCTCTATAAACAAGTCCACATCTGTCTTCAGCTTAGTTTGGAGAATTCATCTCATTATTCATCTCATTCCCAACACACTGCGTTTTGATCCCTTCCCTTAACACGTTTATGATTTTGCACACACAAAATCCCTCCCTCTATTCGTGGCCCTCTGAGAACCACATCTCCTGAGACGCTCCAGCTCAGCCAGTCAGAGGGAGTTTATTTTCCTTCTTTGTCCTCCCATAGCTTCATTTGCATACATCTCAATAATTTTATACTCATCACAGTTATTGCCATTGTTCTTGACTTATGTCTGATCCCTAATAGACTGTGAGGGCCTAGCGGGCCAGGCTCTTATCTCCACTCTTCTGTATGTTTCCAGTATCCACCAGAGAGCTTGGCACAGACTAGGATGAGGATGCTCCTGCAGGTCTCATGAAAAGAAGGGCACATGAGAGGGAGTAACATTCCCAGGAAGCACAAGAAGAAGATTATCCTCTGAACAAGGCTGGTTTCCTGTTCCTCACCGACCCTTTGAAAATAAAAGTTACTTCCTGTTCTCAAAGTCCCCCATCACCCCATCCCAGTGACAATGTTATCCCTCCCACATCCTAGCCCGCTAACAGTAGTTAGTACTTGTAGGCTGACCACACTCTGATATTAATGGACAAGATGAGTTCTGCCTCATCTAGAACACCTGTGGTTAAACACTCCCCCTCCACACACACATCATGCAACACCCAGGCTCTGTGTAGAAAATACTATGCTAGATACTTTGAAGTAAACACTTAAAACCACTTCTCTTTGTGTTTGGATAGAAAGAAAAGATGAGACTACAGACAAAATCCATACTAAATGTATTAAATGTACTAAAGTCCGATATCATTTCAACTTAAGAATGTTAGTATGAAGCCTCTAAACATTCAATAAGGGTTATTCTCTTTATTCTCTTTAAAATATTAGATAGAGTTACTTGGGATCTCAATGAAGCTCAAGGAGGTACATATATGCAGGTGAAACACTTACACAAGTAAAAATAAAGAAAGCCGGGAGTGGTGACTCATACCATTGATCCTAGCACTCAAAAGGCAGAGGCAGGCAGATCTCTAGTATCTACTAGTTTGAAGCCATTTTGGTCTCCTTAGCAGGCCATCCAGGGCTATATAGTGGACCCTGTCTCAATAAGTAACAAGTGAATAGAGAAAATAGACATAGAACAGACAACTAAAGTAGAAATAGAATTTCCAAGAGACAGTAGGGAATAAAAAGATATAGACATCCAGGAAAGTGAGTTTTTAACACTGTCTATGTTGAGCAATTGATGAAGTTATAATGTATAAGATGATATAACATCTGATTTTAAATGTTAATAAAATAACTGGGAGATGCTTTTAAGTTTTATCCTATGTATTTAGCCAAGGGAAAGTGAGAGCATGTAAGAAAAGGGATAAGGAAGTAAAAATGCTAAGGTTATGTGAACAAAAGGTAAAATGTACTCTGGCCTTTTCTGGTTTCAAAGACAGAATGGGAATGCCTGAAGACAGTATGTAGCAGCTCAAATTAATTTCCCTGTTTGTGACAGTGAAATACTGGGATAATTTAGACTTTTTGTTGTTGTTGTTTTTGTTTCTCGAGACAAGGTTTCTCTGTATAGCCCTGGCTGTCCTGGAACTCACTCTGTAGACTAGGCTGGCCTCGAACTTAGAAAATCTGCCTGCCTCTGCTTCTCGAGTGCTAGGATTAAAGGTGTGTGCCACCACACCTTTCTTTTTTGTTTTTTGTTTTTTTTTTTAAATGTAAGTTAAATAGTCAGACCTTGAGCAACTAATAGGCTGTTACTTCTAGACCAGCCATAATCTTACTGAGCCATGTGCTGAACAGGGATTGGCTGAAAACTGGGTGAGGTCATCAATAAGGCATTGTGTCCTAGGTGCTCAGAGGGTTTAAAAGGAGGCGCAGTGGCCCTGTTTCACAAGCTCTTCTGTGCCTTCTGGACATCTAGGTAGGATGTAGAGTAGGTGAGTAGGTACTATAGTAGCTGACTAACGGTCTACATTAATATTGGAGTGTGGTGAGCCTACAAGTACTAACTACTGTTAGAGGGCAGGGATGTGGGAGGGAGAACATTGTCACTGGGATGGGGTGATGGGGGAACTTTGAGAACAGGAAATAGCTTTCATTTTCAAAGGGTTGGTGGGGAACAGGAAACCAGCCTTTTTCAGAAGTTAATCTTATTGGCTTAGTGTGGAGTAGACCATGTTGGCAAGGCAGTGGGGAATGAGGGCTTAATAGAGTTTGGGGGTTGGGGATTGGAGTGCCACAGAAGAGATCTGACTTAAAAGAGAGCTCTTGTTTCTGATGCCCCCTGACATGCGCCAAAGAAAACCATTTCAACTTAATCTCGAAAGTTAAAGGAATTTGATAGGAAAGAGATACAAATCTCTCTACTAAATGTTGAATGTAACAAAGTAGCCGAATATTTAAGGAAAATATTTTCTTCCATTTTTTTTGGCATCAAGTGTCTTGCTGCCCAAAATGTGAAGAAAATAACCGATTGAATTAGAGAAAGAAAGAAAAGATCGGATGCTCTGCCTCACCCTTTGGAGGCAGTGTCACTACCTGGGTGATTGGACTGTGGGAGCGAAGGCAAAAGGAAAACTGAACTGTCCTCCTCCCTAAGAGCAAGGAGGAAGTGATGGCAGCAGACCCTCCAGGGACTCTACAGAGCCCCCATTTGTGATTCAGAGTCCAAGCAGCAACACTCTTGGCTCCATCTGAGTCAAGATAGGTGTTTGTTTTTATATTAGTCATGTCTCACTGCAAAGCGGCTGGAAAGAGAGGTATGCTGGGCTTAGTCTTAAGCAAGGTACGTGGGCTCTTTGAGCCTGGTTTTCCATCTGTAAGCTGAGGAGAGTAGTGGGTCTGAGCTCATAATAGGACTTTTGTGATGTAGTTGCGAGGTAAGAGGTATCAAGGGCTTAGCAGCAGTGGCTGGTACATGGTGCTCAGCATTGCAGTCAGTAGTCATACTTGAAAGAAGGAACTCATTTGATAGTCCAGAGAAGCATATGTGAAGTTGCTTTAGATGGGATTAGCTGTCCTTTGGGTTTGGTTTGGGACCCAGATCCCAGCCTACATTTTAACTGAATTGAACTGTTGGATTTGTTGGCATGGCAGGGGGCAAGCTGGCCCAGCAAGGCAGGAGTGGTACAAGGTGTCGTGGCCATAGGAACATTAATCTCCATGTGGGCTTTCAGTTTAGTTTGGCACTGGCTGTCCTTCAAACAAAGCAGTGTTGTGAGTGGCAGAGGAAGGGAGAGAAGGAACATCAACACATTCTTGGACATAAGATGTGCCTTTTAGTTTTAGCTGTTTTTTTTTTTTCTTTCTTTTTTCAGCCACACAAAAATTATCTTACTCTTAGGCTTACAATGACAATGATTTAAAAGTCATGGAACAAATCTAAACTTCAGAAGAAAACTTTCTATTTAGGATGACAAGGAGTTAGCTTGCTCGTTGTTTTCAGAAGGAAGCTTTGCATATTCTTAAAGCTTCATTGCTCCAGCTGCCTGACTGTAGCTATAGTAAATATATTCTAAAAGCTGAATATCTGCTTCTTAATGACTTCACCTCAAAGTATTTGCGGGAGTATGTTCTCCCCAGAGCACAAATGTGCACACACACACACACACAGATGAGAGAGAGAAAGAGACACACTCCCGTTTCCATACAGTTTTGTATTGTACCTTTGTACTTTTGGGATAAAATTTAGTATAAAGCCCAGGAATGAAAGAACTCATTTTCCAAATGTTATTTTCTTGGACTGCAGATGTGTAGTTGGATGTTATAGGAACTGGTCCTAGGTCAATATTTAAACCACAGGAAAGCTCTGCATGATCAAGTCAATGGAACTTTCTTGTCCTCTGCTTCTGTAGTAGCATACGTTTCCAGCAAACTTTCAAGTAGAAAAAAAAGGGGGGGGGATCTCTTTGTCTTTCATGAATACATAATCTGGCTGTAAAATCTGTATTGAATACGAGGTAGATATTGCCTTCCAACCCTGTAGCAATACCACACACACACTTAACCATCTCTGCATCACTTCATTAATTCATTTGTATTTATGTACATTTTATATAAGTATTGTGAATCTGATTAGAAGAAGAAAATATCCTTATGCTGTTCTCATGAGGAGCAAAGGTCATATTCAAGTGGAGGGCAATCTGATTTTTGCTTTTATTCTTTTCTTTTAGGGCCCTAGGGACCCGGGAGGCTGGACCTTCACAACACTGCAGGCAGTGATAGACAACTTACGATGAAGTAAAAAAGACCCGGGGTACTGAGAAAGTTAGGTGGGAAACGGGAAAGATTCCATAGAGGAGCAACAACAATATCAAAAAGCCACCACCAACAAAAAGAAGAAGAAAAAAAAAAAAAACAAAACAAAAAACAAAACATACCGAAGCAAGTATTAACCTTTAGTTTTCAGTAACGATCAGTAGGGGGCGTCCGATTGTTGCCACTTTCCGGACAGCCTCCTAAGAATGACCCTCTAGAAAATCGTCTCCTGTTTCCGGTTCTTCTCAGTTGCAGATACTCGTGAGTTTTCGGCAGTTTCCGTGGAAACTCGGGAACTCTCGCGCCTGGCAAGCTCGAGCCGATCGCCCTGTGCAGAGGCGCAGGGTCTCTGGGTAGTCATGGCGTCCCCATCTCGGAGGCTGCAGACTAAGCCAGTCATTACTTGTTTGAAAAGCGTTCTCTTGATCTACACTTTCATCTTTTGGGTGAGACACGGGAACGGCTGGGGAACTCTGGCTTAGGTGGTGGGTGTGACTGGGAGCAGAGAACCTCGGGTCTGGAGTGGGATGAGCTTTGGGCGGCTGTGGTTCCAGAGACCCCAGCCTTGGCCACGAGTTGGCCTAGACCACAGTGGCGGGGTCCCTGAGATGGGAGGTGGGGTAGGCGGCACTGCGTTGGCTCTGGGGTCGTGATGTGAGATAACTGGTTGAAGTAAGACCCAGATGTCTCAGGAGATCGAGGTCGGAGCGGGAGATGAAGAAAGGGGTTAAGGCCCCTAGAGCACACGAGGTGTCCCTGAACCTTTCCTCTGAGGGGTCTTTTGTATAATAGTATCTCTCTTTTCACTGCTTCATAAGAGGGGAGTTTTTCACAGGTAAGTATGGTGTGAATCTATTCCTGCCAGTCTCTCTCCTTGGGTTTTCTTTTGTGCACCATCCCTTTGTATCCCATGTCCATCCCAAAATTGGGGATGGGGGATTCGAGAAGTTTCTGGAATCCAGAAACGCTTTTAACCCTTCCCTCTTTACAAGATGGTTTTCTTTCTCCGACTGGATTAAATTGCTTGAGGAAATTTTCATTTCTAGACATGTATGCCACAGGAAATGTATTTTACACAACAAAACAGATGGAGTCAGGCAGTTTTGAGATGATACCTTGTCCACAACCCGGCTTTTTTTTTTTTTTTTCCAGAACCCTTTCCTCCTACCTCTTCCATATTTACCTACCCCATCCCCCCCCATATCCTAGCCACTGTGCTGTGGCAACTGGGCTGTTAATCAATTCTCACAAGCATTGTGTCTTAGACGCTTCCTGGGTCTGTGATGGAAGACTCAAGCTTATATGGTGCCTGATTGTTTCTTTCTCTGGTTTCTCACATAGATCACTGGTGTCATCCTTCTTGCCGTTGGCATTTGGGGCAAGGTGAGCCTGGAAAATTATTTTTCCCTCTTAAATGAGAAGGCCACCAATGTGCCTTTTGTGCTCATTGGCACAGGCACTGTCATTATTCTCTTGGGCACCTTTGGTTGTTTCGCTACCTGTCGAGCCTCTGCCTGGATGCTGAAACTGGTAAGTCCTTGATTTCTTTAGACTGTTCTAGGTTTTCCTAGAATATTCTTTTATGTTCTATAACATCTTTGTTTCTTAGAACTGGCCGTAGCTGTTTACACATTTTCCCATTCCTTATGGAAAAAAAACCCAAAACAACAACAAAAAAACAAACTACCAGTCCCTCTGCTAGCTTCCATATTTAAATAAAGTTTTGATACTGCTTTCCCTGCCCTTTTCAATAAAAATGTGTTCAATTGATTGCTCAGAACTCTAGCCACCTCCCTTTTTTCCTCTGTGATATCTGAGTCTTTTGGTCTGAGCCTTGTTTGTACTAACTTGAACTTTTTAAAACCTTTTCACCCCACAGTATGCGATGTTTCTGACACTCATTTTTTTGGTCGAACTAGTTGCTGCCATTGTTGGATTTGTCTTCAGACATGAGGTAAGCATGACTTAGACAATCATACTATGTTAAAAATTTGTCCTTTTGTCTAAGATAAATAGATTCCACAAGTGGCCCAGTTTGACAAGCTTTCAATATTTTTAAAACCATTTGAAGCTGTATTTCTTTTTTTTTCTTCATTTTTTATTAGATATTTTCTTTATTTACATTTAAAATATTATCCCCTTTCCTGGTTCCCCCCGAAACCCCCCTATCCCTTCCCCCTCCCCCTGCTTACCAACCCACCCACTCTTGCTTCCTGGTCCTGGCATTCCCCAATACTGGGGCATAGAACCTTCACAGGACCAAGAGTCTCTCCTCCCAATGATGACCAACTAGGCCATCCTCTACTACATATGCAGCTAGAGCCATGAGTCCCACCATGTGTAGTCTTTGGTTGGTGGTTTAGTCCCTGGGAGCTCTGGGGATACTGGTTAGTTCATATTGATGTTCCTTCTATGGGGCTGCAAGCCCTTTGAAGCTGTATTTCAAGCTAAGCTTTCAATCTGCAGCTGACAAGAGTGGCTTTCTAGTAAAAACTGGCAGGATGATAATCACTAGAAGAAAATGATAACCAAAATCACAATAATTTCTAGTTGTAGTTTGGTGTATAAGCACCTATTAAAGTGAAGTTTTATAGCTTTACTAATAGGAAAGTAAAATACAAAGTTTATGGCAGAAAATTAATACCTTCCCGTGAGTCACAGCTTGAAAAGATATAATTAATGCAAATCATCAAAGGCTTAATATTCATATATTAAAATCAAATAAGCACAGCACTGTTGAGAAGCCGTTTATCAGGTAGGGAAGGTGTATTCAAGTACTATTTGAACTGTTAGTCCATTCGGTAGGCATCCAACTTGTACATGGAGGAAGATTTAGGCTGAGGGTTAGAAAGGCAGTGCAGAGGGGCCTTTTGATAGGTACATGCACCTTGAACTTGTAGGTATTATATTGTAATATTTTCCTTCATAGGTCTTTCAGCCCAAACTATATTCCTTAGTAGTTATAATCAGACCATTGGACTTAATTACCACATATCAAAGATAGAATGATTGGCCAGACATTAGAATTTCTTAGTCGATATAGAAACCCAGAGTATTTTCTAGAATATTTGTTTACTGGCATTTTGTTTTTTTGGATCCAGATCAAGAACAGCTTTAAAAGTAACTATGAAAATGCTCTGAAGGAGTACAACTCCACAGGAGACTATAGAAGTGAAGCTGTAGACAAGATCCAAAGTACGGTAAGTGGTTAGAGCTGCGGTGTTTTCCTTCCTTATCACCTCCAAGGAAAGGATGGAGCTAGGCTGCTGGGTGTGTCCCACTTGTATGGAAAGGCGGTGTGAGATACCAGCACATTTCCTTGTTCTCTTCCTTTCCACTGACGTCATAGACAAATACTGTTAGGGCCAACTAAGACAGGGCTGGAAAGGCCGTCTAAAACCCGGGCTTCTTGTTAGAATCAAGTGCGAGTCTCTTGAATAAATCAAGAAGAGGGATCACTGAGTATAGTACATATTGTTTTGGGCACATATTACAATAGAAGATGGTGTTAGGCTAAATGGCTGCCAGCAAACCAGTCATATGAAGCAATGCCTTTTACATTTATTTCTTCCTCAGTTGCATTGCTGCGGTGTCACCAATTACGGAGACTGGAAAGGTACGAACTATTACTCAGAAACAGGATTTCCCAAGAGCTGCTGTAAACTGGAGGGCTGTTATCCACAGAGAGATGCAGATAAAGTCAACGAAGAGGTAAGGGTCCTTTTAGGACTTTTTATTTGACAGTATTTGAGGGTTTAATGGAATCCAAAATGGACTCAGTTTTTACTCGCATGAATGTACTTAATCTGAAGCATGTAGGGAAGCCGGTACTTCATTTCCTACAGTTAGCAAGTGACTGTCCAGTTCATGATCCAAAAGATGGAACCAACCGAGCCCGAGGACGGGTAGACAGGCTAGGTTTCAGTAACGTGGTAAGCAAAGGCAGTAATAGCTCAAGACCATCTTCTGTGGACAGTTGAATGATCAAAGTAGTTCTTCCAGGAGGAAAAGCAGAGCTTTCTTGATTTGTACTTAATGTCTTTTTTTTTTTTTTCCTCTCCCGTTAGGGTTGTTTCATAAAGGTAATGACAACTGTAGAGTCAGAAATGGGAGTCGTTGCTGGAATTTCTTTTGGAGTTGCTTGCTTTCAGGTAGGTCTTCTTTGTTTTTTTTTGGGGGGGGGGTGTCTTATTCTTATAGGTATAAGAGAAGTTTTTGTTGTTGTTGTTTTGTTTTTGGTGTGGAACTCAGGATGTAGACCAGGCCGTTCTAGAACTCAAGAAGTTCTGAAGATCTACCTGCCTCTGTCACTCAAGTGATGCCATGAAAGACATATGCCACCATATGGTTTCACTTTTGAGACATGCTGAAGGTTTTACTTCAGGAGACTGGATAGTGAAGACAATGTAAGAAAGGTCTTAGGTTTCACAAAGCAGTCAATTACTTATCACAGGATAGGTTTTCTTATGGTGAAGTCTTGGGACTTAACGTTGGATGCATATTACTGATTCTGTTTATCATTGACTCATTTCTTTCTTTAAGTGCAGGATTTCCTGAATCCTGCATTTTACACAACAACAAATAACTAAATTTAGCTAGGTGGTGGTAGCACACGCCATTAATCCCAGCACTCTAGAGGCCAACACAGGTGGATCTCTGAGTTCAAGCTCAACCTGGTCTATCAAGCAAGTTTCAATACAGCCAGGACTGCACAGGAAACCTTGTTTTGAAAATAACACAGGGCTCCCAGTGGAGGAGCTAGAGAAATTACCCAAGTTGCTGAAGGGATCTACAACCCTTTAGGTGGAACAACAATATGAACTAACCAGTACTCCCAGAGCTCGTGTCTCTAGATGCATATGTAGCAGAAGATGGCCTAGTCAGCCATCATTGGGAAGAAAGGCCCCTTGGTCTTACAAACTTTATATGCCCCAGTACAGGGGAACGCCAGGGCCAAGAAGTGGGAGTGGGCGGGCAGGGGAGCAGGGCGTGGGGAGGGTTTAGGGAACTTTTGAGATAGCATTTGATATGTAAATAAAGAAAATATCTAATAAAAAAAGACAAAGACGAAAATCCAAAAGAAAAACCCAAAACAAAAAGCCCCTCTAAATTTTAATTCACATTGTCATAGAAATCATACTTTGAATCTTTGTAAGACCAAGAATTCAATCCTAGCAATAAGCATATAGCATACATACATACATACATGTGTGTATGTGTCTTGAACTAACAGCCTTATAAATAGATGTAAGCACTCTACCACGGAGTCACATTCCAAACCCAGTACATATTTTCTGAAAGTGCCTAACTCTGGGAAGACGTAATTCCCTCATAGTTGATCAACATATGAATTGATAGGACTATTTACTCTGTGATCAGTCAAAGTTCTAAAACTTTGTTAGAGTCTTCCAAGCTGCAACTGCTTGGTGGTTTGTTTATAGATCATACAAACCTCTATTTCTTTTGTGCCTATTATTTTGTAATTTTATAGATTGAATTTCTTCTTGAGTTGTCCTGATCACTACAGCATGAAAAGTTTGTTATTGTGATTTGGAATGAATTTTTAAAGCTTATTTTCTTTCCTTTACACCTTTAGAATTATAGAAGTAAGGCCAATGCAAGTCTGGTCCTAATATATTTATCAAGGTGCATGTCTTACCATCTAAATCTGCACCATTGCAACAGCCATGAGCATATTTCATTCTAATTATTAGACAAAATTAAAATCCCAGTCTTTCTAACTAGATTTAAGTCCTCACATGAGGCTAAAGTCTGTTGTATTGAACAGCACAGGTGCATCCAAAAAAGTGACTTGTCCACATCAGTTAGGATTTTCCTTGATAAAATGCATATTCTAGACAATACCATCATTTTCTTTTTGGTAGCTGAGGGCTTCTCTAAATCCCACGACTTCTCAATTTTCCTTACTGTCCTTTGTGAAGTTCCGGCTCACTGTTAGGAACGGGTCTTTTTAGAATCATTCAATGTGACCTTGGCCCTGCAGCAGCAGCAGCTAATGTAATCAAGACAATTCAAGGAAGGAAATTACTGGTGAATTACAAATACAATGAGAATGCATCTATATCCTGAGCTCTTTCACCTCAACAGATCTGCAAGTTTGTGTGTGTAAATGTGTAATCTTGTTCATATTTTCTCTCCAGCTAATTGGAATCTTTTTTGCCTACTGCCTCTCACGTGCCATAACGAATAACCAGTATGAGATAGTATAATCACTACACATGGGCTTATATCTCCTCAGTTTTAAGGTGCGTTCATTTTGGTTCTTAATGCTGTTTATATTGATATTTATGTGATGTTAATATTAAGCAGGTCAGGTTTCTATCTGCCAGGCTGTCCTGAAAGTATGTATGTAGCTTATCTGTGGTTACTTTTTCAAACATCTGGGCAATAAAAGAGCATTTCTGGATTTAAGTGTTCACTTCCACTTCTCAACTTAAAGGTTATAAGAAGTCTCCTTTCTCACGGATTTTGACCTAAAGGGAAGAGAAATAAAGAATGTAACTTTGTCCTTTATGTCCTTTAAGTCATGAAGTGATAAGGAAAATATGTCCTGCTCTTGACTGGTGTTAATGTTTCCCCTAGACCTTAATAGTCATTCATACAGCCTTAGTGCCTAATAGTGTGCTTTCTAGGTAAAAAGATAATTTTTTTCTAGACTAGATTTCAGTGAGTTAAAGTTAACCCAGCCTAAATCTGAAACCAGATGTGGGGGACAATTGTTACTGGCTGAATTAATCTCCAGGGTACCTGGCATATTTGAACTGGGGCATGACCTGGGAGCATGCAGGTGGGGAGGGCTGCACTAGTGGGAATAGACCAGAATGCAGGCAAATGCCGATGATGAAATTTAGGCAACAACTAAATTAACTATGTTTTCTTTAATTTTTGGACACCAAGGTTACCTTTGTGAGTTATAATAGCACCTGGATGGAGACTGACATCTGCTTAGCCTGAAAAGCTGCACCAGTAGGATGATTCAATCAAGATACTTGCGTATTGTGTTCTGTGTCCACTTTCTGTCCTATTCTTAGACCCCCGTATCTCTGACACACTGGAAGTGCTAGTAAATTGTAAATGAAATAATACTGTGTTTCCCTTGGATTTGATTTCTCAGTGTAGGAATTGTGAGAAGTGCTGTGAACTTGCCATTTCCCTAACAGTGTCACTGATGGAACTTTAACCCCTATGAATTTGTTGTTGATGTAGTGTGATAGAAAATTGGCCTTCTTGAGTGGGCCTTGTATTAGTCAAGATTGTCTGGCTTGATTATATAATCTGCTCCAAAACGGAAAACATTTCCTTAGCCTCTGCTGATAGGCAGAGTTGCATTGTATATTTTCATTCCAGCTGGTCATCAGATGGTGCCCATCATTGGCATTCTTGGGTGGTGGTACCAGTCTCAGGCTTTGGGTGCAAAGGATGGAGACTAAGAGCCACTACTTGTATTCTGTGATACATCAGCTTTCAGCACACAATGTATGTGTTTTTGTCACCAAAATAAGGCATTTATACTGATTATACTTTGTTATTTGAAAGGTTATAATTACTTTAATGGCATCAGAACTCTTGTATTTTCCTTATGAATTTACTGGAACTTACTTGATTAACTTTAGCTAGATATTCCTGACCAAGCAAATCATACTTCAAACCAGCTGTCAGCATTTTGGTTAATTTTAGTAGTATTCATTTTGTTTTGTATCCTTGGTTAATAAATATAAATCCTTTACACAATAAATACTGCATTTTCTCTAAAAGAATCATTTTAATTTTTAGAAACTCTACTGGAATGGTTGTTTTTTTTTTCCACTGAGAAAATGAAACCCTACATTTCCACATGGAATCCCATTTTTAGGGATGAAAGGTAAGGCCAAGGCCTTGACTCTGTTGTTAACATCATGATAACATCACATTCCAAGTCATTAAATAGCATGTGTTTACCATTTTCTTAAAAGGTCAGGTATTTGTAGTGGCATAGTTTGCACTGAAAAGTTGCATAAGAGATCATATGACCTGTATCTTTAGGATAATGAAATAATTCCTTTGACTTTGAGTCTATGCATCCAACACTGAACCCTCTTTTTATCACATAATTCCTGATTTTGTGGTAAGGAGTCAAACACATCAGTAAAATGGACAAAACCTACCCAGTTTATGATGAAAAAGGGGACCACTTGGAGGGGAAGAGGGTATAAGAGAGGTCAGTGAATGGAATATGATCTGAGTACATTATATGCATGCATTAAAATGTTGTAATGAAAGGCTAGGGCTGGGAGCCAGGGGTAAAGCACTTGCCTGGCAGGCATGGCTAGTTCTTAGTCCTGCAAGGGAGAGGAGAGAGGGGAGAGAGAGAGGGAGAGGGGTGGGGGCAGGGAGAAAGGAGGGGAGGGGGATAAATTGAGACAAAGCCAAAACAAGCTATGGTCCTGTGTGGGGGAGATAGCTTAGTTACACTGCTTGGCTTGGTTTGAAAGCACAAAGATTTGAGTTCTGTCTCTGGAACCCACTTGAAAACAGCCAGGTAAGGTGCTGTATGCTTTGGAATCCCAGTACTGGGTGGGCAGGTGGAGACAAGTAGATCTTTGGGAGCTTGCAGGATAGGCAGCCTAGCCTACTTGGTGAACTCTGTGCCAGTGAGAGACTCAAGAAAAAAAAAAGACAGATGGTGCCTGAGGAACAGCACTTAAGGTGTTTCCAGGTACACTCCCTCATGAGCACATGTACGGAATCACAAATTTACATAATGAAACCTGTTTTGTGCAATTAGTATATGCTAAAAACAACAAAAACCTAGTTAATGAATTTCGGGTGCATGTGTTGAAATGCTTGGAGTTGTGTAAAAAGGGATAGCCTTAAACTTTTGATAGGTGTGGCTTATGTTTGACCAAAGAGGGGTAACAATACAAACATGAAAACGCCCCCAAAGTGATAAATCTGATTTCTAGGTATAGAGGGCAGTGATAATAGGGATGCAAGTATCGGAAGGCTCAGCACAGTAGTGCTTCTTTTCATTTTAATGATATATGCATTTTAAACTGTGCATTGGTATGTTGCCTGCTTGTACGTCTGTATGAGCATGTCAGATCCCCTAGAACTGGAGTTACAGACAGTTGTGAGCTGCTGTGTGGGTGATGGAAATTGAACCCGGGTCCTGTGGAAGAGCAGTCAGTGCTCCGTCACAGCAATTTTCAAAGACACTTCTTAATATTATTGTCTTCTAAAATCTTATAAAATATTAGCATTTCGTTTTTTGATTGATTCTTTGGAAATCTCATATGCACTCTGATGGCACTCTCCTCCTAGTCCTCCTATGCCTGCCTCCTCTTCCTGTGACCTCTCCCCACTGCGTCTCCCTCCCACCCCCCACCCCTCAAAAAGAAAAAAGATGCATTTTGTGTTGTCCATATACTCACTGGAGCATGGCCAAACTCCCAGTGGCCAGTCCCCTAAGTAGAGTTGGGACTTTCTCCACCTGCACCCCAGGCAGAGCCATTAACTGTGGTGAGCCACACCTCAGCCTCTCCCCCGCCCCCCCATCTCTCTCTGTAGTTCTCCTTGATGGCCTCTTCAGGCTGTCTTTTTTTTAACTTTTGGGCTTTGGGCTGAGATGGGGTGAAGGTGGGGGGGTCAGAGGCCTTCCATGTGCCTCTCTTTTAACTGTACATCAAAGACATTGTTGATCTTGAAAAGCCTTTCAAGGTTTTCTTCAGTTTCTGTAAAAAGGTTTTTCTTTTCCTCTCTAAAAACAACTGTAGGAAATTAAAATATGGGAAGTAGAAAATAAACAACTGGGAGGGGGATGACGACTGGGTTGTAAACAAAGATATAATAATAATAATAATAATAATAATAATAATAATAATAATAATAATAATAATAATAAATAAAACAACCTCTCCCTACACATGTGAATGGCTTGGTGAGTTTTAAGTCATGCTTATTTTGGATGGCAAAATACAAAAGGCCACTTATAAAGCTGCCATATGTTTGTTTGTACCGTAACTGGATGAAACCTTAATTCTGATGCTAATTAGTGCCCCCGGCTTGCTCAGAGTCTACCTAACAAGTGCCCGGGCTTGCTCAGAGTCTACCTGGAGAGTGCAAAGTTTTTCACACCTTTGCAGATTAGACTAGCTGGAGAGAGTGAGGGGCTGCAGTGATGGAAGCCAAGTTTATGCATTTTCCACTAGGCCAAATAGATCTGCCCCTTCCAGGGCTGACACCCATAATAGCTCAGTGAATAATTGTTTTTTTCTTTTGTTTTTTTTTGTGTTTTTTTTTCTCTTCTGTAACACAGGCCTGCATTTGATTCTTCACTAAAAAAATATCCTTTGGAGCTTTGTCTTGTTTTTATAAAAACTCTGGCAAACTTTCTTTTTTTCTCTACATCATACCCAAGTTTAAATTTAAAATGATTCTTCATCTTTGATGTGTCGAATGTCCAGTGGGCTGTATTACTGTCAGCCTCCAAATTTTGCACTGCAGGGGGCCTCTGAGCTCCACGTAGAGACACTGAGCTCTGTAGGCGTATTTTCTGAAAATGTGGGATGCTTGTTTAGCTTTCCATGGCCTGCTCCATGTGGGCGGTTGGTTTATGTTTTAGGCATGAAAGCTGTGGACATACATAACTAATACAAGGTATAAATACCATTTCTGTTTTCCCTCGGAGCTCACACAAGATTCTCTGAGACTTGCTCATCTTAACCTCCTGTTGGAGTCCAGCTTAGTACTTGGCCAGTGATGTGGCCAAACAAATGTCTTAAGTTATGAGATTCGAGGCACTATAAGCATTTGCATGTGTGAAGCAGAAGAAAGTTTGGTTCCTTTGGGCTATGTTGTGTGGGCTTCTGTGTTTGTCGGGTAAATCTAACACAAGATAAAAATACCATCATTCCGGCCTCCTTTCCTCACAGTATTCTGCTTTTACTTTTTTTTTTTTTTCTTTTGGTGCCCCTGGTTGTAGATCAGCAAACCTAACCTTCCTAATTTAAAAATCAAGACTCCCAAACCAAACCAAAAACGGAAAACAAAAGGCTACTATATTAGAAAAAGAATGTATAAGTTGAAAATAGCTACAGGGAAGTGAGTCTCTCATTTTGAAGATGTCTCTAGTTTAAAAACTTTACCCAGATTGCTCCCAAGAAAGGAGCATTGTGATTTAATTATGGCTTTTCTAGTAGGTGCCTTAAAGCCCCATGGAGCTTAGTGGAGTTAGGTGCTTATGAGAGTACCTAAATGCTAGTGGAATAAATGAGTGAATGAATGAGTCTAATTATAATGGGTCTTTAATGTTCTGGGAAAAAACAAGATGCTGATCTAAATATCCCCGTTCTATACACACCAGCGTTTACATACCAGAAACCACTTAACCTCAGAAACCACCCTCAGCTTCCTCCTGGTCAGCTCACTTCCTGCTGTTTCTCCTTCTTTAGTCCTTTGCTGGACTTGATGCCACTCATAGGTTTTGGGTTTTTTTTTTTTTATTGTTTTGTTTTTTACTTGAGATGCTGATTTTCTTCCTTTCCACAGATATTTGTAGTTTCCTGGCACTTCCTCTTTCCTGTTGTCCTTTTGAGGGCTTGTGTTCATTTTCCATTCTTTAATGCTCACCTTACTTAGAGGAATTAAATATAAAAGATGAACAGTGCTATCTTTGAAATACTTCTGTTTTGCATTGATCATAGAAACTCACTTGTGTTCCCCTCACCCTCGGATACCCAGAGACTTAGCACTCTGAACACGTATGTACACATTCCCCAACATCCTTCCACGATGTCCCATGCATGGCCAATAATAGGTAGACATGGTGTTCACTAAATTGACCCTGTCACCAGCTGTTGCCAATGTTGATCATCTCTAGCTCTGTCACATACATTTGTCAGGTCACCATGAATTCTTTAGGTAGGATTGCCATACGTGGTACATGGTCTAGTGGTGGCATCATCACCATACTGTCAAAAGTTTTGTTTAAGAAAATTGAAATGATTACTTGGAAAGACTTCTGGGTCAGGACAGAAGCTTTTCACCACCGTTTCTGGGAAAATACAAGTTTGATAGTAATACCCCAGAGCCAGTCAAAAAGATTTGGTGTGATAGGCAAGTGGAGTGGATGGAACAACTAGTCGATCATGTAGAGATGGAACCTGTAGAGTTGCTCTGTTGTGTAGAATTCGGGGAATACACCTAGGTACAGCATGGGAAAATTTGAAAGACACAGCAGGATGGCCATATACCTTTTTACTACCTGGAAAAACCATAGCTTTTTGTTAGCAGAGAAATGGCACATTAAGAAAAAGTAGGAAATTGGCCCAAAGGATTTTCTTTCCCAACTCAATTTCATCTCCAGAGGATCATTGTTTCCTGACATCTCACTAGTTGCTCCAATTCTTTGACTACCACAGGTAAGGTGGTAGTGTGATCCCTTTTCCTACCTTAGGAAAAAAAAAAGATGATTTGAGGATCCAGTTTGTCCAAGGTCATATAGCTGGTAGTGGCAGATCTGGAATTTGAATATAAATCACATTTTGAGCCTATGATTCTTTTCACAGGATTGTATAGTATCTTATTTGTGGTGTGTGTGTGTGTGTGTGTGTGTGTGTGTGTGTGTGTGTGTGGTATGTGTGTATGACTAGGAAGTGAACTCAAAGCCTCAAATTCAGGCTAGAAAAGTGTTTTTCCACTGAGCCCCACACTCCAAACTCTATATAATATTTTGTTTTGATTTTGTTGCATCGTTTTATCGAAGGAGATTGTGCGGCTCAGCCTATTGCTAGCAGTCAGAGAAACCAAAACCCAAGCCCTCTCTCTTCCACATATTTTTCATCAGTACTTAATAAATGTAAACTTTAAAAAGAAAGGCTTTCATGAAAAGGGCATCCTGTTGTCTCATGACATGCCCTTGAAAGGTGTTAGTATATAATAAGTACATTATTGCAAACCCACCAACTCTTTTGTCCTTCCTGGTCCCCTCAAAATTACTGAATCAAGGAAATGATTACAAAAGGTTCATTATAGTTTAAACATTAAGCACTAATTTTATGCATCTTGTTGCATAACTAAAAGGTTACAAGCTATTTCCTGTGTTAGTAAAGATATCCCCCATCTCTTGATTGTTTTAATAGTCTAGTCCCATGTGAAATTTTTTGTGCAGAAAAGAAAACCAGATAAGTAAGCCTCCTCTTCACAGATATACATATGCCAGAGGCATAATCACTCTTACCATGCAGGCACAAATCCAGACAGTTTTCTTTTTTTTAATATTTTTTATTAGATATTTTTTTAATTTACATTTCAAATGCTATCCCGAAAGTTCCCTCCCCCTCCCCCGCCCTCTTCCCCTGCCCACCCACTCCCACTTCTTGGCCCTGGCATCCCTTGTATTGGGGTATATAAAGATTGCAATACCAAGGGGCCTCTCCTCCCAGTGATGGCCGACTAGGACATCTTCTGCTACATATGGAGCAAGAGACACGAGTTCTGGGGGTTCTGGTTAGTTCATATTGTTGTTTCTCTTCTAGGTTTGCAGAATGGGTTTCTTTTCTTGTGTGAAAATGCGTATTGAGAATTTCTTCCTCTGTTGGTCATCAGTAATGTTTTAGGCAGCTAGCATCCCTGGTGGAACTCAGGATGTTCTGGGGACTGGGAACTTCACAGGATAGCTTACTGTGGGCCCACATCCAATTTGATCAGGTAGCCCAAACAGCTCGGTCCTTCTTTTTTTTTTTTAAATTAGATATTTTCTTTATTTACATTTCAAATGCTATCCTGAAAGTTTCCTATACCCGCCCCCACCCTGATCCCCCACCCGCCCACTCCCACTTCCGGGCCCTGGCATTCCCCTGTACTGGGGCATATGAAGTTTGTAAGACCAAGTGTGTCTTAGCCCTGTTTAGCCAGGCCCCAGAGCACCCTGGGGTGTGGATCTAGGAAGGACGAAATGTAGCAGAAAGCATGTCATTGTAATTAATGGAGAATTTGACATCTTGAAAACATACTTCCAAAGAACTAGGAAAAAAAAAGATTTAAAAAAATGTTCAGAGAAAGATAAAAATGTTTATTCTAACAAATCAAGATAACCAGTACTTTGATGTAAAAATAGATGTGTCAGCTACAAAAAGAATACACGAATTATTATAAAGTATGTATGATCTCAGAGTTCAGAGAATGATATGAAAGAGGCCCCTTTCAGGCCCCTCCTTTCTGTTTCCTAGGGAGTTCCTAATGAGAAAACCTTGCCATTTCTTCCATACATTGTCATATAACAAGCAGTGTATCTATGCATTCTTGTTTTCCCCTCTACAAATAGAGTCATGGTTTAGAATTGATCACAAATCATAGAACCAAGCCAATGGGGCCCGTGTTCAATCTCTGTGTGCTTTGTGACAAGTTAATAATTTATTTTTCTTTGTACCTCAGTTTTCTCATTAGTGAAAGGGGAATAAATAATATCTACTTCATAGTACTGTGGTGAGGATTAAATGAATTGCTGTATGCCAAGTACTTAAAACAGTGTCTGATACATACAAATTGCCTGTCATTTCTAATGCTTACAAGGCGTTTATAGAAATATATTTTTTCTTAACATAAAATCCAGTCCTTTTAACTATACAGGTCAGTATTTTACTAATATTACGGTGTGATATAGTCATCCCTATAAATTGATTTTACATTTCTAATCTCCATGAAGTCCCTTGTTTTTATGTTTTTAGTTAAACATTGTTTCGGCCTTCGACTGTATACAATCATCAACCTGCTTTTCCGTTCTAGACATTTCATATAAACAGAATTATTCAATAGTCTTTTGGGTTGAACACATTTATACCGCAGAATGTAAGATTCCCCCATGATGGAGCATCTGTGGTTGTCTGCTCCTTTTTCCTGCTGAGCAGTGTTCTGTTGTGTGGTTCGGTCACATCCACTTTCCAGGGGATGTATGGTCACTTTGTTTGGAGTTTGGGGCAACTATGAAGAATGGATTTCCAGAAGAGTCTTTATGTGGGCATATTGTATGTATTCTTAAATATTTGATTCATTTGCTATTCTTTAGGGTCAGGAAGAGAAACATTCCAACGTGCAGTTATACTGCCCTTGTTTATCTGGGAAGCACCATTATTAATGTCTATGTCATTGTATAGATTTGACTTGTTGCTTAGTATTTTCATTCAGACTGAAGGACAGCTTTTCATATTTATTATGTTTCAAGCTTATTAGTGAGAATGCTTTGTGTTTTGTTGTTGTTCATTTGAGAATGCATCAAATATTTTTCTGTTTTGTAATAGCTTTGTCAAATCTAAAATTATTGAACTTATTTTTAAATTTATTTTATTTTAACTGTTTGAATGTTCTGGTGGGATGTATGTATGTGCATCACATGCATGCCTGGTGCACATGGTGATGACAAGAGGGAATCAGATCCCTGGAACTGGAGGTACAGATGGTTGTGAACCCTCATGTGGGTCCTGGGAGCTGACCCCAGGTCCTCTGCAAGAACACCAAGTGCTCTTAAACACTGAGACATATCTTATGTATCAAATACAGAATTTGATAGACGATTTTTTTCCTTTTGCTCTGAATATGTCTTCTCTGTGCACTGTGGCTGCTGTGGTCTCTGATGAGAGTGCTATTGCTAATCCTACTGAGGATCCCTTGTATGTAATGAGATGCCCACCTCTTGATGCGCTTGAGTCTTTTAGCATTTTGACTATGATCTATTTGAATACACACATGTACTCGCATGCGCACATGCACATACACACACATACACCATTTTGATGGATCAAAGTTTTTCATAGTGATCATTATTTCTTCCAATGTTCTTTCTACTCCCCAATCCTCTTCTCCTTTAGGAACTTAACCTGTACATGGGTATATTTGGTGGGTACTGCAGGTCTCTGATGGTCTGTTCACTTTTTTTTCTTTTACCATTTTTACTTTTGGTTACACATATTGTACAATCTATCGATCTGATTTTGAATTCTCTGATGCTTTGATGCTCAAGTCTGCTGTTGAAACCTTTTAGTGAAATCCTTCATTACTGTTCTTTTTAACTTTACAACCCCTTTCTCTGCTTCTCCTCTTCTTGTTCACATTTCCCTCTCTCCCTTCCTTTACCATGTTTCCTCTATTTTGCTCTTTTGTAATTCTGACTTGTTTTTTAAACTTATAATAATCCTGACACTTTGCCTCAGTCTCCCAAGTGCTACAACTACTCTGCCTGTCCAAGCTTCCTTTAAAATGTCTATCTGGGTATTTAATACTTTTGACTTTTGTTGACATTCTGTGTTTGATGATAGGATATCGTTATTATATGTTTCTTCTTATAAATTTTAAAGTCACAGTTTCTTTTAGTGTTTTGGGATGCATTTATAGAAGTCCCCCCCTTTTTTGTCTTCACATCTGAACCTTCTTAGAGTTGTTGAAACTGGATATTTTAGATAATATAATTGGCTAACTCAGTACCTTACCTTCACAGTACCCCATTCACAGACACAGCACCTGGATTTTAACCACAGCTAAGTAAATTATGTTCCATGCTCACTCTGGAACACTATGTAAGATAGGCATGACCTGGTGTAAAACACCTTCCAGAGAAGTGGCCAAATAGGGATTGAGAGAGAAGCAATCTTGGAGATAGTTTCCAAACTAAAATAAGAGCCAATGAGGTGGAATGCCTAGGAAGGCAGAGTGAAATACTATGCAAATCTAATCCTCCACAAAACAACAATAATATGAGTAAAAATGATACAAACTAACTTTTCCAAAAATCTGGGAATTAATAGAAGGACTATTCTGAGGATTATTTATGTTGGAGAGAGAGAGAGAGAGAGAGAGAGAGAGAGGAGAGAGAGCGCGCTGCATTTCTATCAGAACACTTCCTGGCATTTGAGTCTGGCCTATTTCCATGTCTCTTGCCCCAAATCCGTGGTAACCTTGAAGACCTGCAGGACTGTAATTTCACCATCTGTGACCAGCATCAGTCTTCCAGAGCTCAGTGTGGGCTCAGGGTGGTTTGGCGCTTCTCACAAAATTCCATTGAAAGTATGTGACTCTTGGAGCTATCTCACGGCTCCCTGGGGGAAGCCCTTTTTTACAAAGTATTTTCTTTATTTCACTCAAAGCTTTCTCCTTGAGAGAGACCCCATCTGTAGTGAAGTTGTCAAATGAGGCGGCCAAAGGCCTAAAAGAAAGATCTTGGTATTTCAGAGGATCTTGAAAGCTACCTCCATGTGCTGAGTTCTTCCCAAGAAGAACTGAAGGGAAAAGCTATCTCAGCCCACCTCGGGCAAACCTCAGGTCTTAGCAAGCCAGAGTTGAAGGCTAGGGCAGAGTTGAAAATTGGGAGTAGTGAAGGTGTGGCTCCCAGATGGCAGGGGACATCATTGCTGGAAAATGGTGGAGAACTTATTTTAAGCTGTTGTAGGAACTATCTGATAAATCATTAGCTTATTACTAAACTAACTGAGCAGAAACATACTGCCTTATGGTATAGGTAACATTAACCTTATAAAATTGGTCCTGAAATCACATATAAAAGAAAAACAAAACTGAGAAAAGAAGTCATGTCTAACTTATTTACTGTTCCAGAATGGGGCTAAAACATCATTTATTTAGCTGTGGCTAAAGTGCAGCTCCCAGGCCATTGGGTAAAGATGGTTGCTCCCAAACCTGACAGCCCAAGTTCAATCCTTGGAGCCCACATAGTTGGAGGAGAGAGTTGACTTCCTTAAGTTGTCCTCTGACTTCCACATGTACACACTTACCATGCTAAATAAATGCAAAGAAAAAAATTAAACTCGATTCCCTTTTATAAATTGCTCTCAAACTCCGATAAACTCCGATAAACTCCGAATGGAACATGTAGTTTCTTGAGAACATTTTGGCTGTTTATTAGTGACCTTTGGCATTCATAGTCACACCTAGAAAGAATTGCATGTGTCTTGAGCTCACAATTCTTTTTTGGTAAAAGCTCAGAGAAGAAAATCATTGTGTCTTGGTCACTTTAAAAGTAGTTTATGCAGAGAACACTGATAGGTTATTTCTCTGATGCCAGTGAAATGAGCCAGTTCAAACCAGATTAGATTATATTAAAGACAGGTTTATTGGGAAGCTGCTCTCTGGTGAGTTCACTGGCCCCAAGGATGGAGGCCAGGGGAGTCACCATGGGGAGATGGGGTGGGTGAAGAGAAAGGTGCACACGCACTTAGAGAGAGAGGCGAAGGAGAAGAAGAGAGAGTGTATAGGACAGAGCCTCTGGGAGTATGGCTGCCCACCTCATCCCCAGCTTGCTTCAAAGTTCAAGGTTGGGGGCAGTATGTGCTAGGTAGGGACTGAGGGATCCTGGGAGAACCTGGAGGCCAGGTCTGCTTTGATATGTAACATATGTATCTCAGTCCCTTGTTCCAGTGGGAAACCAAACAAACACAAAGAAGAAAACAGTGGTTTACAAGAAGGTTACAAGAAGAAATGGAAGGTCTGCAGTTGAAGATGTGGCATGGCCCAAATGCTAAGTGAGGTTCAGAGAGAGATTTATTATACTGACTGTGAAGAAAACACCCTTCTCTGAACTGATGACTTCAGTTATGTTGGTCTTTGGGGCTTGAGTGTGGTTTCAAAAACAACATGTCAATTTTTCTGATTAGATAGCTAACTATATTTAGGTAATGATCCTATCAGGATATTTTGTAAAAATGTATCATTGTTATGCAAATGTATTCATGGTTGGGGCTGGGGAGATGGCTCAGGTAAGTTCACTGGCTACTCTTGGAGAGGACCCAGGTTTGGTTTGCAGCGCTCACATGGAGGCTCACAACCATTTGTAACTTCAGTTCTAGGGCATCTGATGCCCTCTTCTGGCCTCCATGGGCCCCAGGTAGGCACACAGTGTGCATACATTCATGCAAGCAAAACATCTAGGTAGATAAAATAAAAATAATAATTTGAAAAAATTCCCAAAGTGTATATTGTCAGACTCACCAGTAGAGGGAAGAATTGATATAATATGAATTGGTAGAGTCTTGTCTCAAAGCTGCAAACTTTGAACAGGCACCCAGTGAACTTGTGATACAGAGGACAGTGTGAAAACCATTTGAGCCGGGGTATATTTAGATATGGTTTGTCTAGCATACAGCAACAGCTGGTGATACTGACCATGATCTCAAATGATACTGGTATCTGAATGTACATTTACCTTGGTCCTGGAGCTGATCTGAATTTGCTTTCCTGCTAATGTCCTGTAATTTATGAACTCAGCAGGAAGATATCATCATTGTATAGCAATTGCTAATGCCTAGCTCTATAAAGCTTTCCTAAAGTGTTTGATACTGCTGTAGCTCTTGATTTTACCAGTAGGGAGCACAGTAAGTCTGTTGTTCTTAAGCTTTGTAAAAACAAAAAGCTTTGAGATGTTTATTTTCTTTCTTTGAGCATGGCTATCTTTTTCTTACTGTTTGGACAGAAAGAGACAAGAGCCAGTTCTACATGAGGGCAGAGAAATGTGTCCTTCTAGATTGTGGTATTTGTTTTTCAAACATAGCATAGAGTGAAATCGGTGGGATACCTATGTAAAAACATAGAAAACGCTCTCCTATACATGTCACTTCATGGGATGAAAGGCATGTCTCCTTTCATGTATAATGCAGGCTCTAAGTGAATACTTTAAAATGGAGTGTGAAAAGTTGACAAATGTGTAAGAACAATCAGGAGATGCTGAATTACTAAACTTTTGAAAACAATACACTTTGTTATCTGTAATTAGACACTTAAGAGAAAACATGGGCATCACGATGAAAGTATTCTGTGATTGGAGTTGTGTGTTTGTTTAGTTTTCCCTCCCAGATACTAAAAATGGCTTAATTTAGATCTATAAAGAATGCTGGATGGGACTGGGTTTTGAGGCTTTGGTAATAAGCTAAAATGACTCTCAACTTTCTCTCCCTCTTTCCCAACTCCCACAAAAATAAAATATCTGAGTCCAAAATACTCCTAGCCTTAAGTGAAAGCCGGTCTCGGTGTTTTCTGTGTAACTTCTCAGAAACTCATAGAGAAGGAATGGCTCATTAACAAGATGCAGTCAATCAGAAAAACATGTTTTAGGATAAAAATATATTGAACATAAGGCAAATAGAATTTTTATGAAACCATTTCTCAGTGCTTGGATGATCTTCATTCTTCGCATACCTAAGTGAAGTACTGGTTCACAACACCGCGTGAGGTTAGTTAATATTGAGTATCCCCAATGAGTATACTGGCAGAGAATCAGTTTCTGTTGGTTGGCCCCAAGACTGAGCAGGTTTCAAACTAATAATTTTACTTTATTCTCTGAATATGAATGTTTCTTACTCTTGGGATTGGTATAGAAATTGGTTACAGTCTTTTATATCTTCAAATTCACATTCATTAGGTTGCCTGATGAATCCACTGACAGCACAAAAATTTTGCTGATTTGAAGAATGCATGCGGGTTATTGGCTGTTTGATAGAAAAGAGGGGTTTCCCTGAATGACAGCAAAATAAAACTCCACCCTGAGGCCTCAACCTTTCACATCTGCTCTGTGTATAATGTATCATGAGATTTACTCTTTTTTTTTTTAGACTGGTTTTGATTCTCCATCATGGAGAACACAACACTTTCTCTAGTGAATTTAACATCAAAATACAACCTCCTTAATGAATACTATCATCTTATGAAGGTCTTAATCCAAAAATCTAATGAGTTTTGAGAAGCAAAACCCGTCCTCCAAGTTTTCTCCAAATTAACGCCATACTCTTATTCCAGGGTGGCAGTGAGGACTGTTTAAAGGGCTTCCCCATCCCATTCTAAGCCTTTTCATCCTCCCTCCTTTGCCAAAGTAAAAAGCTTTGCAAAAGAATACAGGAATTGAGATGGCTCAGCGGGTAAGAGCACCCGACTGCTCTTCCGAAGGTGATGGGTTCGGATCCCAGCATCCACATGGTGGCTCACAACCATCCGTAACGAGATCTGGCGCCCTCTTCTGGAGTGTCTGAAGACAGCTACAGTGTATTTACATATAATAAATAAAATAAATCTTTAAAAAAAAAAGAATACAGGAATTGTGTTTTGTCTTTTGGTGTGAGCAGTGCAGTCGTAGCAATCTCATACCATCGCATTAACTTCAATGTGTGGGATGAATCTGCAGCAAAGCAAGGGCCAGCAAAGTTGGTTTCGGTTGTCTTCCTACCCTCAGCCTTGCCTTGGTGCTTTGACTTCACACTGTCTATGAACAGAGCTGCTGGCGCTGCCCAGGTGCTGTTGCTTCCCTTTTGTTTTTGCTCTTCAGAGCTATAGTTAATCTGACTGGTTTGTGAACATTTAAGAATAGATCAGAGTTTGCTGGTGACTTTTACCCCATTATAAGAAATATAATTGACTTGAACAGGGATTTTGAAATATAGCACGTGAGCACCAAAGCGGTGCCTTTAGATCTGATGACAAGTTACCAGATAACTGCCAAGTTGCCAGTTATCCGTTCTACCATGTCTTTACATCTTCTTTATCACTAGCACAATTTTGATTTCATTCTAGATAATAGTAAGATTTATTAAACAAGTCTCTTTCAGAACTCTATTTGGTTATATGATTACATTTAAGCTTAGGGTATCTAAATGTGCGACAACACAAAAGAATAACCTGGATTGCCTTATTTAAATGTTAACACATTTAGAAGGGTTTACTGCTATGTTCAGCCAAACTTGATACTAACGATACAGTAGAAGTAGAAATATCTTCTAGAAATAAAGGTTTACAAAGCCCCCAGAACACTTGGTAATAAAGTTCAAAGCAAATCAATAGTTGTCTTTTGAAAGAATTTTTTTTCTGAGATTGTTTGAAGAAATTTTTGCTTTCTTATATCCTTTAACAAAAACTATGTTATACTTTCATAGTTGTTTAAAGTGTATAGATTGTATCATGCCAAATATTTTGTAAATGCTATAAAACAAGGAAGGCACCTTATTCTCATTGTCAAGCACGATGTTTCTATGGTGATGGTTGTATTGGTGTGGCTGGTGTCCTAGATTGGTATGCCCCCTACAGGAAGACACTCTTAAAAGGAGAAGTAATTTTGAGGAACAGGAAATAGAAAAGGTCAACCACAAACCATTCTGATTTCAACATAATATGATTTAGCATGACCAAAGCTGTTATTGGGAGAACCAGGGGGCACAGGTTACAGTGCAATGACTTACTAGATATACACAGCTATCCAGTGTTGCTGTATACTAGGCAACCTTCACATCAAGAAATGGATATCAGCTGACACAGTGAATTTTTCATTGGCAAGTCGTCTGGGCTCCTTTGTAAAATAAACAAGCTCAAACTCCATCTCCTATCTCTTGGCACTTACCCTTGCTGCTGCTTCCTCGCTTCACTATGGCTAGGTCCTGTCCCTTAAAGTCCCTTGCCCTTGGCTCAGTGAGGATTGATGAGGGTGTAAGCATGAGAAGTATTTTAGTAGCCAATATCTCTGGAAGCGCAGCAGAAATACTGCTGTCAGTGGAAAATTCAGAATGGCAGACGATAGCATCAATTAGGGAAGGATAAATGTAAACAGTATATTAATATCACTGTCAGATATGGATCAGCTCAGCCCTATGAAATATCTGGAATCCTTTGGTTGTTGTTGCCATTTGTTTTTGTTGAAGAATTTCTTGTGGCTTCATCTGTTTCCTTTGGTTCAATATGCCTGTCTTTTAAAGCCCTTCTACCAAGGACAATAGGCATGAGTATGATGTAAAGAAAGAAGAGGAAAATACAGATGAACAGAACCAAATAGCAAAGCAGCAAGTAGACAACTGATTACTTCATAGTCTGTAAATACCAAAACAGAATATTCATCTAAAGAAATCACAAATGCAGTTATTGGCTAAGGAGCTTTCATGGAAATTGATTTAAAATACTCTAGGAGACGTTGAAGCAGGACTTCTGTGCTGCCAGCGACAATAATTTTTGGTTATACACTCATACCTGGTTTTGAATATGGAGTCACTTTTCTTTCTTGTTAGGGAACAGCATGCTGTCAGCAAAATTAAGCACTAGATGAAACTTCTTCAAAAAAGGAAAGCCAAAATGAAATCATTTTTAAGGGTATAAATAAAATAGATCCACGCATTTCCTGACAGCCCAAATGAGAAGGTCCATATTTATCTCAGTAAGCTTTCAGCGTTAGACTTTAGGAGCCAAAGTGACAGTTTTGGACTCAGCCAGACAGTGAGTCTTATATATAAAAACTCAAAATAGATTTTCTTTGCCCCTAGTCCTGCCAAAGAGCCATTTTAGGTGTGCAGGAAGGCGCTGAGCACACTAATGCATGGTGTCCTTCTGCCGAGTGGGAGCAATGGATGGCTTCCCCTCACCTGCCGTTTCTTAATTGGAATTGAAATCCCTAAAGAATCTGGAAGGTAATATGATATTTCTTGTGACTTCACAGAAGTTAGGCCTTTTGCACCCTACCCCCCTTATACTTAGAATCATTGAAACTGGAGATTAAAATGCAAATGGCTGCAGTCTTATAATGGAAATAGATGCCTGGGCCGTGGGCATTTCTGGAAGCGTTCAATCATTCTGCGATTAGAGGCATTCGTCACTGTTGTCATTGTCAGAAGATGACGAAGTGGATTTAAGTAAGATCAGATAATTCATCCCCAGTTTGAACAGAGCTCAAGGCTAACCTTTTGTAGGATTCCTAAGGGCTTTGTAGTTGTGCTCTTTTATAGCATAGCCTCTGCTCTCCTACCTCTCCTACCAATGATGTAGGAGAACTCTTCTACATCATTGCCTTCAAAACATAGTTAGGAGTGTCCTGTATACTTTAGACCCTATATTGAAACCCAGAAGGTTTAGATTTCCTGTGTGGGCAAGAGGGAAAATAGATGATGGAGTGGCTTGGCAAGCAGGTCATGAAGCTAAGGTGCTTGAGGATGGCCAAGGGGGAGATATGGTAGGGATCGGAGGTAGCTGTGGAGTAGTTTGGCTAAGGGTGTCTTCTATGTAAGTTACACCTGATCTTTAATGTAGTAAGTAGCTATCATATACCGTCAGGTAAGAAACGACATGAACAAAATCTAGATGTGAAAAGCAAACTTCATGCGAAAGCATTTACGTTGAGTTCAATCTACAGTGTGGGGGTTTCATCAAGCACAGGCGGTCACTGTTAGGGCTAAGAGTGTGAACTGGACTATAAATACAATTGAGGGGTGACTTAGGAGGGAGAATTGGAAGCATGTGGTAAGAGCCTGGCGTAGAGGACAAATGGAGAGATTACTTAAAATACCAAATACAGGGGCCAGAAGAGATTGCCTAGCAGTTCAAAGCACTTGCTATTCTTACAGAGGACTGGGATTGGGTTCCCAGTGCACGAATGGAGCCTTAGGTTCCATATTCAAGAGGATCTTGTGCCCTCTTCAGGCCTCTGAGGGAACTAGGCATACATGTAGTACACATTCATACACAGGTGAAGCATACACATGGGCATTGAGGTTTCTTCGGTGTTGCTCCTCGGGATTGGGAAGTTGATATAGGAAAGAGATGCAGGAGTAAGTGAGGCTGCTCTCCCACCGACTGATTTGATCTGAGTGTGGCAGAAGAGATAGAGTGGTGTGGCTTTTACCCAGGACTCGAAGGCAAAAAGCTCTGGCAGAAGTGGGAACACTGTCTTCTTTTGCCTTCTGGCGTGTACCTAAGGTGAAATAGACTAATTTATATATGGGTTTATTTGCTTCTTTGTGGTGCTGATTTGTTTCCATGTAAACCAAGAGATGGTTTGAATGCTACGTAAACATGCTCTTTTCTTTCCCTGTTTGGATTGATAGTCTGCCTCATTAAAGGACTTGTACTTTCTCATTGTGAAATTATTAGAGGGTTGAGGTATGTTATTGGAATAAGATATGCATTCTGTGTCTCACATACTCAAGATTCTTGGAGACAGAGAAGGGGCAGGGAGTAGAAGGAAAGAAAGGAGGGGGAAATGTAAGCAGAAATCCGGACTGCAAAACTTTTACATAGAACACTGCATATTTCCTAATATATGTGGGTGTGTATAGGTGTACATGTATGCACATACACCTAGAATATACAACTGTAGTTATTTTCCTATAGGCTCTTTTATTTGCAATCATGTATGCTGGTTGTTGTTCTTAGGAAATTTATATCTTCCACAGAGAAAGGTACATATAGTATCTTAGAGATTATTCAATTTTTAGTGTCTCCATAACTTAAAGTTACTGGCTAATCATTGGAAACAGTGTCAAAAAGAGTAATTTATTTTAAAAAATGATAGCTAACACCACTAAGTTCATACAGTCTCAAATTGATCTCATCTTTCACATTTTTCTATTTGACACATAAATTAATTCCTATTATAATTGGAGTAATCCAAAAAAGTCTGGGGCCTCTTAAGTAATTAATAACAGAGGGAACATTGTTAGATATATTTGATTATACTTTCATTTTGTGACTATTAATACTCTAAGTACAGCATGTATGCTATTAATTAGTAACTTGCTAATCCTAAGTCATTCTTGGTTATAGCTGTTTCTATGGATTTTCTCAGTGGTGAAGTGGGAGAATATGACTTTCTAGTCCACAAAAGTAGACCAGGTGAGGGTTTTACTTGATGGAAATTTCCAGACAGTTATTGTCATGACACAATGTTTAGTTGAGCAATGCAAGATGTTATCTTCAAATGAACCTACAAGGGGTGTGACAAATTGGCAGAGCATGAATCTTGGAACTTGACCTTGCAGGGACGTCAAAGTCAACATTACCTTCGACCCAGTTTTTTTCTTTCACTTTTGTACTCTTTCCTCTTCCTAAGGAAAATATGGGGTAATTAGGAACTAGATCTTACCATTCCTTTAAGTAGCAAATGGCTAGTCCCCTATAGTCTGGGAGGAAAAGGCCCATTTGATTTTTCACCCTAGTACTTTCATATGTCTGTTTCTATGGATTTTATTTCTGAGTCTTCATGTTTCAGAAAATTGCCTTGGAGCATTATGTAGCCAGATACTGATGTAAAGAAAAGTCAGCTGTGAAGGTTCTAAAATGTCGAATTTGTCTTGAGTTGAGGGAAACCCAGGACCCCTTTTGCTAAGTTAGCTTTCTCCTTTGCTGAGTAGGAGCAGTTGGAATATTTAAGTGTTGGCCTGCTGTGACTCACTGCCTGACCAGCAGCTTTATAGACACTTAAGTCCACAGCGTGCCTTTCAGGTAATTAAGCACTGGGACTGTGCACACAAGTTTATGCTTTTCTTCATTGCTTCTGGGGACATTTTGCCATCACCCCTTCATTTTTTTTTACTTTGTCAGAACGACACAGTAAAAATAGGGGATTTGGGAACTATTAGGCTCTACCCAAGTCTGGTGATGTAGTTCAAACTGGCATTTTGGCCATCCATCTTAGGCAGGTCTAGTCCATTTCAATTGCCAGGAGTATTCTCAGCAAACACTTCCCCATTGTGTTCAGCAGCAACAAGGCCATTGATGATGATGTAGAAGTTTATTAGAACACGAAGAGAGGAATATCCTACAAGTAATTCTGAAGGATAGGCTACTTGGAGGCAAATGCCTCATAGGCAGAAATTCATGGAGTAGCATGCATTAATTATATGTTGGCTAACAGAAGGTTAAGCGTTTGAACTCAAACTTCCTATTAGACTCTCCCAAGCATGCGGGCCACCCACCAGTTGCAAGGCATGATGACACGACAGATGACTCGACCTCCTTGGTAGCAGTAGGGGTATGGGTAGTAGCCTAGTAAAGGTTCACAGACACGGCGGCAGTAACGGTTGCCTCGACGACAGTAAATACAACAGTAACCTCTCTCATCCAGCATGGGGTCAAATTCAATTCCATTTTCAGTCTGAAAGAAGAAGAAGAAGACAGTATTTGATAGAGAAGTCTTTAGGAGGAGGTCCCACCAAGCAAGAGCGAACTTTGTGACTCTGAGTTGGGGGGCTGATGCGAAATTAAATGTCTTAGCCAAATCATGGAGATGGAGCTATGCCATCGAGGTTGGTTTTTGAATGCACTCCCTGGAGAGTCTGAGTTTCTTAAGTGTTTGTTAAATCCATGATCATTTTTTTCCAAGTGCTTTAAGAGGTTGTAAGTTTTATGAGAGTTCTTTTGTTTCTGCCCTGAACATGAGTGCAGTGGACAGCACTCACATAGTCATTTATAGGAAGGTCTTCCTCGCTTGCTTGTCTGGTGTGGCGGGTCTTCTCCACCTTCACTTGCGGGACCACCCATTGCTCGTTCTGCTCAATCCCTTTTTTTTCGCTGGTAGGAAAGTGAAGATCTTCACCGTCCTCCTCAAAGTCCTGTAATTCTGAAACTAAGATAGCAAACACAAAATTGGGATGCCATCACTTCACAAGCGCTTCCGAGAGGAAGGGTTATGGTGGCGCACACCTTTAATCCCAGCCAGCACTTGGGAGGCAGAGGCAGGCGGATTTCTAAGTTCGAGGCCAGCCTGGTCTACAAAGTGAGTGCCAGGACAGCCAGGGCTATACAGAGAAACCCTGTCTCAAAAAAAACCAAAAAAAAAAAAAAAGACAAAAGTCGAGAAGAGCGGTTTCTGTCTGCCCTTTGGGATAACGTAGGCACACATGGGCTGCATTTTCTAGCTGTTTAAGTGGATAGTTCAGAGACTAGCTTCTCACCAACCTCATTGCTTCTTTGACACCAAACACTTACGCCTTTTCTTAGTAATATAGGCAATTGACAAGACGAAGGACTTCTTGTCTCCCTCAATGGTTCTTAGCTGCAGGTGATCGAAAAATATTTCTTGATTGTCTAATTTGATTTGGTGTTAGCTGCTCTCCTATCAATTCTCTTTTGTTTTTCAATTTTTTTAGGTTTATGTTCTTTTTCACATGTGGATGTTTTGCCAGCATGTATGTCTGTGCACCACATACATATTATGTCCACATAGGGCAGAACAGGGTATCAGATAACCTAGAACTGGATTTGAAAATGGTTGTGAATCGCTATGTGGATACTGGGAATTAAAACCCGGGTCCTCTGCAAGATCAACAAGTAAGCTTAACCACAGAGAAATCTCTCCAGCATTGCTCCCACCCCGTGTGTGTCTCATTTATTTTCAACTTAGGTCTGTGGAAGACTTGCTGAAAGTATATGTTCCCACATATTTTTTCGCTCCTTTTTCTGGTTATCTTACACAACTGTGGTCCAACTGTCAAAACTAACAAGGAGGCATTGTTTCATTGCCATTAAGTAAGCTACAGACTAAGTCATCAATGTTTCCATCCTTGCTCTGGGTATTGCAGCATCCAAGTCCAGGGTACCAGATTGCATTTGTCACCTGTAAAAACAACAACAACAAAACCCCCACAATCAAACAACTCCAAATACCAATAGAGGTCTGCATTGTTGGGACTGTCCTGTCTTGAGTAATATTACTATATTACTTTGTAGTCTTTGTACAGAATGAGGGAGGCCAAAGTCTGTGACACCAGAATAATGTGTCTAGGGGCCTTCATCTTCTCAAATTTAAGGTTGTACTTTTCTGCTCTGGACCTCTAACCAATCCCATTTATTGTGATTCCTTAAACATAACTACACACACACACACACACACACACACACACACACACACACACACACGATTTTCCTATATTCTGGGGTAGAATGTCATTTGATGTGAAAATTCTTGAGGCAGTGGCACTGTTTGGTCTCTTCTCTCTCCAGTTCTTGGGTTGGGCCCACTGTGGTTTTGAGGAATAGTCTGGTATCCCTGCTGCAATGAATATAGATGTACAAAGAAAGATAGATTAGCTTTTTGCTATCACCGGTCACATTACGGTGGTGTTACCTTTCCTGAGATATTTTAAAAGCCTGTCAGCATTAATTTATCTGATTTATAACTTGGCTGTGAAAACTTCCCTCTTCACCACAGTCAGCATATACAGTTTCTTCCAAGAAGGTATAAACTGATCATTTGTTTTCATAGAAATGTGGGTCTCTCAATGCTGGAAACATTAACCTGTTACAATCTTTTTTTTTTTTTTTTTTCTGCTCTGTAGCTTAGATTGGCCTCAAACTCAAAATCTTCCTGTCTCAGACTCCTGGGTACTGGAGCAGATTGGGGACAGGAGACCATACCTGCTATTAGAGTGGGGTTGATCCAGTACATGGTCACATTGTCGCAAATCTCCAGAATTTTAGAATTTTTCAGGAAGTCTCTGTTTTCAATAGGCTTTTCTGCAGGAACCCAAATCACCGACTGTTCAAAGAAAGTTGTAGTAATTTCTTCATTCTGAAAGAAGAAAGTAGGTCAGAGTTGGGATCGGAGAAGAGTTAGTGTGGCCAGTTAGAGGATCTGGAGTACGGAAAACCAGTGTGTTTTGAGCCTGAGTTGCAAGGCTAGGGTTGGCTGCACACGAGCTGTCTCCATGCCCTGCTGACAGTAGGCACACATAGAAGAGCTGATGACCGAGCCTTTCCTTCTGGGTCTGACTGCAAGGGTCCTCACTAAAAACGGGCTTCACCTGCCATCATTTCCCTTGAAAAGCTTTTCTTGGTGTTCTGGGCACTCCCTGGGCCACACAAGCTTTAATTTGAGCTTGTACTATGAGTGATTTATGTCTCTCCCCTTTAAATGGGTGAATACCTGCTGCGTTTTACTAGTGTAGCTAAGGTTGAACACAGGATTTCACCTCAAGATGGAAAAAAAATGAAACAAAACAAAACAAAACAAAAACACTCTTATCATCTAAACTAGTGAGATCCGTTAAATAGCCAATTAACCTATCATTTTGGATTTACAAGAAATTTGTCTTTTCATGTTTTAAAGTCTTCCGCTTATGGAAAGTGAACTCATTAATCCCATTCATTCTAAATGCTTAACGTTTATCTCACAGAGGGCTCTGGTTTACAGAGCTATGCAGAGTTTTGTTAAAAATACCTTCTCTTCCCTTTCTAGTGCTGGGAATAGTTGCCTCGAATACCCAGCTCTTACTGACTTGTTAATGTGGCTGCATCGCTTTATGCCTGCTCTGAATAAGGCCTTTTCTCCCCTTGTTTGTTTCTTCCTGGTTTTATGAGGTTTCAGTGTGTTTATTTATTTGCCAAAATATGTCTTTGTGTAATTTTTCCTCTGAACTGTGCACAACTTTCAAGTCCTGGCTCTTTTGCCCTTGAGTCTGTAAAGACCTTGGAACACATTGAAAGGGATTGCAGAAAATGAGGTTGGTATGCACCCTAGCTTTGTTAGCAAACTCGGGGCTATTTAGCTACTGACTCTGCATGTTTTCCAGGTGCACGCCATGGCTACTGTTCCAAGGGAAATACAGGCTTTTGTAATTTTCCAGCCACAAATTTGTCGCACTGAAATAGTCCTGTTGTGTGACATTCTGTTTTGTTGGAGATGAGATGGTTTTACTATCATGAGGTGAATATGTGGATTATTTAAAAGATCTCACCAAATTAAATGAAGAGAAAATTGGCCCAGAGAAGATATGGCCTTTGTTTATATATCATTCCAGAAAAAGTCTATTATATAACTTTAGCCTCTCATTGCTGCCTGTCTGTACAGAGCCTTCACAGGACCAAGGAACTCTCTTCCCATTGATGTTTGACAAGGCCATCCTCTGCTACATATGCTACTGGAGCCATGAGTTCCTCCATGTGTACTCTTTGATTGGTGGTTTAGTCCCTGGGAACCCTGGGGGGCCTGGTTGGTTCATATTATTGTTCTTCCTATGCTGTTTCAAACCCCTTCAGCTCCTCAGTCCTTTCTCTAGCTACTCCATTGGGGTCCCTGTGCTCAGTCTGATAGTTGACTGCGAGGATCCGCATCTGTATTGGTCAGGTTCTGGCAGAGCCTCTCAGGACAAAACCAAACTAAATTAACCCAAAAGAACCTCAAGGATGGTGAGGATTGATGTATTTTAGGCGGGTGATGACCCATCTCCCATGGCTTCCTGGGATCATTTATTCACTAATTGGAGCAGGGGCCTAGTCATCCCAGTTTATTAGTGGATCCAGAGAATTCATCTTAGGTTGACACTTTTTTTGCCTTTTCTTTTGCTTCTTCTGAGGAGAGCTGTGGATTGTTAAACCAACAGCTCAGCATAGAATGGTAAGGGGACCAAACAGAAACCTTTAAAGTGGGTGAATGTTGGAGCATGACAGAAGTAGTATCTTGTAGCCTTAGGACCAATTTCCAGTCTTAAACACTATTTTTATTATTTAATTTTAAAATTATTTTAGGTGTATGTATGCATGTATGTCTGCTTTACCAGAAGAAGGCATTGGATCTCCTGTAACTAGAGTTACAGATGGTTGTGAGCCACCATATGGGTGCTGAGAACTGAAAACGTGAGTCCTCTGGAATAGTTAGTTTAGTGCTCTTAATCTCTGAGCTAGACCTCCAGCCCTTCTTTTTATCATATTTTTAGCTTTAGGTATGCTTGTGTATACCCAAAGTTATTGTAATATATGTGTGCATAAGAATGAAATTGCCTTTGGAGGCCACATGGTTGGATCTAGATCTGGAGTTATAGACAGTTGTGAGCTGGCTGATGTGACTACTGGGAATTGAACTAAGGATCCCTGAGCCATGTCTCCATCCCTGGACTAATTCTCTTCAAATCTTTCTCATACTCTTGATTAATTTTGTTCCTCTAATTAATTCCTTTTACTAGAAATTATTGGTTCAGGAACAAAGTTAGTATATAGTTTTTTAATATTTTTGATTTTAATAGGTATTTGGGTATAAAAGTCCTCAGTTAAAGAACCCCAATTTGCTACTCACTAGCTGTGCATTTTCAGCAAGTCACTCTTTGGTCCTAAAAGCCATATCCTATATCTGAAAACAATATAATAATAATGCCCATTTACAAGGCTGAGGATTTAATGAGAAGAGACCACTTAGTCCAGTGACCCGGCCAGTGAGTGATACCTTTTAGTACAATCATTATTCTCACATACCTCATCTATTTCTTCCTCTGGTTCAGAAAATTCAGGAATCACTTTGATTTGAGTTTTAATGAAGCATTTTTGAAGACCTACAAAGTAGATGCCAGTGTATCCCTATAAAACAAACAAAACAACAATCAATTTCCTGTGATTGTTTCAATTAATGAGTTGCATGACCTATCAGAGTCCCAGACTGGCAAACATTGAGTTCCAAGAGAAAGCCTTGTTGTAAATGAAATGAAGGTTAAAGGCTATTTCTTTCTTTTTTTTTTTTTTTTTAAACTCCATTCAATTATTGTAGTATTTTAACTGAAAAGCTTCAGGGGAAACAGGCAACTCACATTTTTAAAGTCATGGACTTCCAATGTTTCATCAGTGCCATTTCCACTTCTGAATATTTCTGTTCTGGTTATGGGATCAATTTCCATGTAAATCTTCTTCTTCTCGCCGTTGCTGTAGAACGTGTGCTCCATGTCATAGGTCTGAGGAGCCGAGGAAGGAAAACACGCTGTAAGGTAGTCTGGGTGCCCTTTCATAAAATGCTTTAACTGGGGAAATACCTGGGCTACTTTCTCTTTCTAGAACCTTTGTACTGAGGGCTCATCTCAGCAGCTTGCCATTGGACAGTGTCTAAAACACAGGATTAAAGTGAGGTGCTTTTTGGTATTTGGGGAGTCCTTTCAGAGTCCTTTGATATTCTGCAAACCAGTCTGGAAAGTATTTCCCCCTTGTACTAACCCTGGGGATCACCTCAAGCCTATGTTCCTTCCTGGAGCTGCTGCTTCCTTTTCTAAGTATTCTGTGATTACTCTCCCCATCCTTCTGTGAAATCCACACATCCTAGAAAGAGATGTGAAACCATTTAGAGCGGTTAGGCATCGTGCTCTAATGCCACATCTATCTGATTTTAGTTGTGCCTCAATAGTATTGTGCTTGCCCTTTTTAGAACCTGAAGATGTTATTGGCCAACATTAACTCACAGTCTTATCCTGTACTGATTTATTTCTCTTTATTGCTAAAAAAAAAAAAATCTAGCGGTCACCTGCCTTCCTTTAGTCTTTTATTTTATAAGATAACCATCCCTACTCAGGTTATTGCTGGGTTATGCTTTAAAAACTTGATTCTATTGTTTTCAACGTCTGTAGATTCCTCTGGTGACAGGGTGAGGTGCTATAAATTAACAAAATCTTCCAAGGAGAAAGTGTCTGAAAGGCTGTTTATCAAGACTTTCTTGAGTGGCTGAAACAAATCCCCATACTTCCTTCTGCTCTCTAAAAGAGCCAATTCTCTCTCTCTAGACCAAGAGGCCCAGTCCCACGATGTATTCTATTTCGGGACTGAGCATGCAACTTATAACTTGGGTTGTATTTGGGGCTAGAAGCCAATCTGAACTCCAGCGGAGTCTGATCTCTGTTGGAAAGCATGCTGGAGTTGATGGCCTTTGCCTGCTAGGTTTCTGCCCATTCACTTGCCTTTCTGAGGAAGCAAATGGCCTACAGAGCCAGTGTTGCTTTCGAATAACACAGTTCCTAGCAGCACCCTCCTCCTTCACTTTCCATTGGGTTGGGTTGTTTTCAGTGTCTGCTGATGTCCCAGACAGCATGTTAGTTTAACCTGGTCAAAATTTTCCCAACTCAAGTAGAAAAACAAGTTGGATGGGTTTTGTAGAAACAAGTGTTACTTCAGGCATGAGAAGTCTAATGGAGCCTCTGAAAAGAAAAAACAAAAAACCAAAAAAACCCGAGGCAAAGCCATTTTAGCTCCCTGTGTCCTGGAGTCACACATGTCCTGGAGTGCCTTAGACATGGACAGTGCTTATTTGTTGAGTAAGTATTGTCGCCAGTGACAGACTCTCCTCTTTCCTAAGGAATGCATTTGAAGATTGCCAAGGTATTTTTTTTTAAAGGCAAGGAAGAGTATTGAGAACTTTCCAGCAACTGCAGAGTTAACTTGGGAAGGCCAGCCTTGCTTGTGACAGGTAGAAAACCCCTTTAGGTTTGCTATTTGCTTCTGCTTCTAAATATTCTCTCAGTTTCAGTGTGGAGCCAGCTAGGGAAGAGAAACTTCTAGGTATAGCAAAAAAAAAAAAAAAAAAAAAAAAAAAAAAGCTTGCAGTCAGTTGGCTGACTTAAGCAGAGGACAGAGGCATCCACTTCAGACATAGTCTTGTCAGGCTTCCCAATAGGGGGTAGTTTCTTTAGAAATACTATCCATTGTGGAGACAAATGTCGACAGTGCTAAGCCACCAGGGGCTGGACTGGGGTATTTGTTTCATCAGTAGCACCACTGATGGATTATTGCATGGAAAAAATTGGGTTAGAGACTAGGGGATATTGGACTGTGGCCTACCTGGGCAAAAGAAAGAGAAAATACAGACTGCATTTTCAATCATCAGGAGAAGACTATGGGACCGTGCTGGTGACATTTAAAATTTCAGTGTACTTCTGTGGAATGAGTTTTCCTGC
This sequence comes from Mus minutoides, assembly GCA_902729485.2. Lineage (NCBI taxonomy): Eukaryota > Metazoa > Chordata > Mammalia > Rodentia > Muridae > Mus > Mus minutoides. The sequence goes on along the minus strand of LR756403.1, from coordinate 2,911,711 downwards.
ACTATTGGCAGTGCGCTTTGCTTGGCTACCTCTCTGGATGAGTACTATTGGAAACTGCCAAGCTCAGCAGATCTTCATTATTCTCAGCATCTCTGCAAAGAATTGGCTTTTTTGTTTGTTTGTTTGTTTGTTTGTTGTTATTGGGTGAGGGAAGAGGCAGCCATGTTAATTGTACCTGTTAATCTCATGTTCATTTTGTATTAGCGATGGTAGTTTATTGAATAGAGTGAGATCAGGCTGACTTCATTTGTGTCTGAATCCTGAGTGTGTGGGAGGGTGCAGGAGTAGGGATCTCCATAGTCACCCAGATGGAATTCTGCTATCAAAGGTGTCCTTTGGAAACAGACTGTCCTTTGTCTAGGAGGATGATGCCAGCGACTTACTTTGGACTGTGTGGGGATGGGTTTGAGTAACTCCAGACATACTGTCTCACTCAGGTCCCTGTGGAGCTCACTGCTTGGGTAATGGCTATGTAAGCTTCACAGGCCCATATAACGACTGAGCTCATGCCTTTGGCATCACAAGGACTTTGCTGTCTACTAAGCTCCTTGGCTCCAGGATTCAAGTGCCTTCTGGAGATGAAGAATTAAATGGCTTTGCCCTGTCCAGGAACAAACTAAAGCAGAGACAGGATGGCTGACCTTAGAAAGGAGTGATTGGGCTCCATGCATCTCCCCTCAGACTTTGCCCCCAACTTAGCTTTATTCCAGGAGAGACAGAGAAAAGACAGCATGTGACATGGAATGGGCCCTTGCCAAATTGGCCAATGGATGAGCCCCTTTTCTGGTATCTCCATACCCTGTCCGCTTTGCATCCTCATAGCCTTTTTTTCCATGCCTTTCTCATTTCCATCTGTCCCTTTGTCTCCTGTCTAGACAACCAGGAATCTGCCAGTGCTTTAGGGATCTTATGGAAGAGAAGAAAGCAATCTGACAAATGATTTTACATCTAGATAGTAGCAACAGAGAAGACATTTGTCAATTTGACAAATGGAATGCAATGCTTCACTCAAAGGAATGGTGCTGTAATGGTGCATTTTAGGTACCAGGAGCAGGAGATATGGCGAAAGGTGCTAAAGGCATCTTTCCAACACAATCCAAATGACTTCTTACTGGCTTTATGAGGACCAGAGTGTTGGAATAGGACAGAGAGGCCAGTGGGACAGTGGATGTATGGGTAAACCCAATTAATGTGTACAAAGACTGCACTTGACCAAGTATGGGGGAAATATAAATCCATTTTTATTCCCTGTCCAGGAACTCTGTCCTCAGTCCAGTTAAGTCTTCCATTTGGGTAGCCAATAAGCCCCGACTTCCTCCTGCAATGTGAACACATTTCCCTGTTTTCTTGTTTCTGTTGGTGACAGTCTGTGAGATCAGAAAAGAAAGGTTTTTATAAAGAGTAAAGCTGACTCACACCTTAGTGTGATGGATCTGTTTGCAGACAAGGAGCTGTAGCCTGTCCTGACAGGGATTTGAGGACATTTGGCTTAGGTTGGTTTTTCTGAAACCTGTGATTAATCTAGCTGCTCTTTTTTTTCCACCTTCATCCTTTACTGTCTGTTTATGAGGTACACTCTCCAAAGATGAAATACATGCTCAGAATAGCTGGCTAGCAGGTGTTAGGCTGGAAGAAAAGAGAAGGGAAAGGAAAGCACTGTACCATATTATTACCAAGCTAGCCTGTGAGAATTAAAGGGCCCCTGGGTATTTCTCTACCAACAGAGTGCTGGCAGATTATTTCTTATGCATAGGTGGACTTCTGCATCTTCAATCACCAGTTCTCTGCTCTGGAAAAAAAATGGCATAAGCATCCAGGCATTCCTTTTTAAAAGGAAGGAAGGAAGGAAGGAAGGAAGGAAGGAAGGAAGGAAGGAAGAAAAGAAGGAAAGAAGGAAAGAAGGAAGGAAGGGGCCTTTTCTTCCATCTACAGAATTGATCTACTAGCAAAGTTTTCCTGTATCTACAATCCTCTCTCTAATCCCCAAGTTCAGTTGTAAAACAGGAAAGAATTTCCAGGAAAGTTCTAGTTTTAATATTAGTTCTTTCACCTACAAGATGTGTGACTTTGGACAAGTTACTGAATGCCTCTAAAGCTTCAGTCCCTATCTGAGTCCCCTCACTAGTTGCAATGCTGAATTGTTGTCAAATCCAGTTTTTCTCATTTTTTGGTCTGCTTCCTGTCAGGTTGCTTGGTAGATTGCAACTACATGTTGATCATCTAGATGGGCTTCTTCTCCATTTCAGCCACTCATGATAACTCTGTTTGAAGGCAATACTTGCTTATGCCACATAAAGTACTCAGTTAAACAAATACAACCTTAGGAATAAGGAGTAAGGATATACATACAACAATCAGAATCATGGAAATTGTAAGAGCTAGACATGAAAAGTCCAAAGTAACAATGGTCCCAGTAAGGATTGTTGTACAAGGTTAAAATTTGGATCTTGCAAAGAAGAAAATGAAGAGATGCTCTCTTTTCCAAAATGCTGCTGTGGCGGCATCTGGTGAAACTCAGTTCCCTGCTTAAGAGATTCCAGCTACATCTCTAGCTTTTCCTTTGAGATTTCAAATGCTTCTCCAGTTCCCTGTTTCAATCATCAGACTGTTTGTGTTAAAAGCCTAGGTAATCTAGAGAGAAAAGTTGTCCCTTGTATGCCTAGAGATAACTGAAGAGACTTGGTCTGGAGTTAATGCTGGTAGAAAAAAAAAGTCATGAGGAAAGCTGGGTTCACATTTGGCAAGGAAATGTTGCTTTTGTGCAAAGGATTTTCAGCCTAGAATGATCTTGGGTATGAAACGTGAATGAGATCTGTTTCAGTGGTCTTCTGCAATTGAGGTTGCATGGGCAGGATGCTCCCTCATCTTCGAGACCCATGACCTCACATCTCATTCGACTAGAATGTGCAACTTGAAGGAGAATCTTCAAGAATATGCTGGTTGTTGGGGAGTGGGTGACCACCGCCCAGCAGCACTAAAAAAAATAATCACCACATAGTACTGATGTATGACAGAAAAGTACATAACATTCTTTTCACATAACTTATTATGTTTATGTCTCATTCCACAAAGGTTTTGAAGAATGGGGTACAAAATCTGTGCTGTGTTTATAAACTGCCAGTTACAGCCTTTTTTGATTTGTTTTCTCCATGTTGCTTTGATTAGTTGAGAAATTGGCTTCTAATTCTTTCAAGTTCAATGTGGAACACAGGGAGCTTTAAGTAAGCATATTTTTTCCCAGTAAGTCTACTTCATAGATCTTAGGGAAGTTATTGCTTAGAAGTGGAGCCTCAATATGGTGCCCTTGCGAAATCTCTGGAACTGAATATGTTTCCCCTGCTTGGTTAGGAAAGCTGAACACAGAGCCTTATGAACTTGGCTTTCCTCAAGTCTCTTGGAATCTCCAAGGTATGGCTGTGGCTCAGGAAGCCTAGGGCCTGAAAAAATGTCCAGTGGCTCACTCAGAGTTGAGCCTCCTTTAATTTTGACTAATTTTCTTCCTGGATAAGTGTGTGTGTGTGTGTGTGTGTGTGTGTGTGTGTGTGTGTGTGTGTGTGTGAACTCACATGCATGATTGAGGTATACTAGGAGTCAAATACTGCTTACGCCTTTTTGAGATCAGGAGTCTGGAGCTTTTGTGCATATGTATGTAGGAGGGAAGAGAAAGACTTAGTAGCATGGAAATGTCAACACCAGATGTAGGCTGTTAAATAAACACTGTTTATTATAAACAGATGTTGAAAGAGAAAACAAGAAGGAGTGTTGTGGGGGCTGCAAGAGCAAACACTGAGAGTCCCTAGAGAGCTCCAGCTCAACAAAGGTATCACTGCTCCATTGAACAGACAAGCATCAAGAGTTCTCTCTATCAAAAGCCACACAATCCTCCCAAATCCCACAGGCAGCTAAAGGCAAGTCCAGAAGAGCACGGGTTTTACTTTGTTAATCAGCCTTTCATTCTAGCCCATACTCTTAAGCAGAGAGAGTCTTAAATTTGTATGAGACACTTGGATCATTTTCCTCTGGAAATATTCTTCCCAGACTAATCTGACTGCTTTTATTTTCTCTGGATTCTTAACTGCTCAGATGTAGCTCTAGTCAGAGTCTTGTCACTAGGAGGTACATGGCTAGCTTCCCAAGCTCCTTGCCTGGATTTAGAAGGTAGTAGTTAAAGTGAATAAAGAAGCTGCATATATAGAAGAAGATGGCCTAGTTGGCCATCATTGGGAAGAGAGGCCCCTTGGTCATGAAGACTTTATATGCCCCAGTACAGGGGAACGCCAGGGCCAAGATGTGGGAGCGGGTGGGTAGGGGAGCAGGGCTGGGAGGGGGGAGGGTATAGGGAACCTTCTGGATAACACTTGAAATGTAAATGAAGAAATTATCTAATAAATGTTGGAAAAAAAAAAGAATGCATACTGCGTGTGGATACTTCATTCCTCCTTTGAATAGGAAACAAAATACCCATGAAAGGAGGTACAGAGACAAAGTTTAGAGCTATGATGAAAGGATGGACCATACAGAGACTAACCCACCGGGGATCCATCCCATAATCAGTCACTAAACTCAGACACTATTGCATAGGACAGCAAGTGTTTACTGAAGGGACCCTGATATAGCTGACTCCCACAGAAGTGGATGCTCACAGTCATCCATAAGATGGAGCACGGGGCCCACACTGGAGAAGCTAGAGATGGAACCCCAGGAGCTGAAGGGGTCTGCAACCCTAGAAGAGGAACAACAATACGAACTAACCAGAACCCCCAGAACTCGTGTCTCTTGCTCCATATGTAGCAGAAGATGGCCTAGTCGGCCATCATTGGGAGGAGAGGCCCCTTGGTACTGCAATCTTTATATGCCCCAATACAGGGGAACGCCAGGGCCAAGAAGTGGGAGTGGGTGGGCAGGGGAACAGGGCAGTGGAAGGGGGGAGGGAACTTTCGGGATAGCATTTGAAATGTAAATTAAGAAAATATCTAATAAAAAAATTGAAAAAAAGCATAATGAAAAAAAAAAGAAAATATCTAATAAAAATTGGAAAAAAATAAAAAAATAAAAAGCTAATAAAACATGACATAGAATATTATTAAAAAAAAGAATGCATGCTGCTACCTACTGTCCTGATTTACAGTGATCCCAACCTGATTTTGTAGTGAAAGCCAGGACTTAGCTAGTTTATTGCAATTCCTTATTGGAATAGAAAACAAGTAGTACTTATTTGTTGGTATTTCTACATATAGAAAAGCTTATCCTAAGAGATACATAATGTATTTTATCTGCACTTCTTCATAATAACTTTGGTCCCTCATTTACACTCCTTTTGGTGAAAATTATGTATCCTAAGATGAATTATTTTATGAGAGCTTTGATTTTTTTTTCTTTTTAAATAAACTTTAATCAGTAGCACACCCAACCTTTTTTCATGCATGCACGGCCTGAGTTTTATGTTTGGCTTCAGGAATGACAGAATTACTTTTTGGAAATCATATTTAAAAGAACTGGAATTGGAAACAAAGGTAGCATAATTGGAAGACAGGGGAGATCATGAACTCAGCTAAGGAGTGCGAATTCTTACAAGATAAAGGCAAGATCTCCTGAGTCACTCCCTAGGCATTTATTACCACACCGAGGAAAATGCCATTGTAAGATTAAAAAACACATTAATACTGTTAGAATGACATTTATACTGCCAATGAATACAAGAAAATAAGAACGGCTATGTGTTCTCTGTTCAGACAGGCATCTATGAATGGTAAAGAAGATTAGCCACCTACCATATCCAGTGAAGGCATTATACTTGCAGCAACAAAAATGATTTATGGTCCTGTATATAATTATGGTCCTTATACAATTTCCAAGAGAACCATTGATTTAACTTTTGGGGTCACATATCACTTAAGGAATTAGCTAAGTGGAACTGTAAGGAAGTCATTGTGCTGGAATGAATGTTGGCTCTCCATTCACTTTCTGATGGGTGTTTCTTTGCCCACTTGCTAGCCTTAACATAGTTGGCTTCCCTAGAAAGACATCTGCACAGTAAACAGTTCAAAAGCAGCAGGGCAGTGGGGGTGGGCTAATAGGAGTAGGTGATGCCTGAAAACCTTTCTGGAACATGATGTAAATAAAAAGGGAAACAAATAAGTAGGCTTGTTTGCTCTCTCTCCCACTTAAACTATATAAGGTATCCTTGAGACTAAATGCAACCAGGTATTGCAGCAGAGGTAGTGGATCCCAGGGTGGCTATGCCTTACTTTTTGTGCGTTCAGTTGGACTCCTAGCCAGCTTATTTTCTTTCTCTCCCCCTTTGTCTGCCTTTCCCCATGAACTCTTTGCTCCTATTGCTCCTTTGGCTCCTAATGGTCCATGCCAAACCATTTTCTTCTTGTCTCATTTTCCCTCCAGGATCTGTGCCTTTTCTTTCCCACATCTGCTACCAAGTAGAAATGAGTATCTCATGAAAAAAAAAACCAAAAAAAAAACCAAAACAACAACAAAAAACTACAACACTCGTAGGAGCTGTAGCAACAACAGTGACCTACAAATAGAGAAGAATATGGCAAAGCCAGAAACCTATCTTCATGGGTTGTAGCTCATCTCGTTTTCATTCTATTGTTAATTGTTAGCAAGAAAAAAACGTTGATTTTATTTGGGTCACATCTAAAAGTGTCTGTTGCATGCAAGCTCAGAAATAACAATAACATGGTAGCACGACAATGTAAATTAGAATGACAACCAAGTTTCACCAACTGTCCTCAGTGTTAGACGGTTTCTGACATATCTGTGATTAATGACAGTGTTGCTTATATCTAACTGTGCCATTAGGATCTCCCTGAGACAATGGTTGTGACTGCTGAAGAGCTGTTCTTCTGGTTAAGTAACAAATAATTCTGAACTCAGGTATGAGAATCACTTTGAAAAAGGAGCCTGCTGCCTGTCCTCACAGCAGATGTGTTAAGTCAGAACATAATTGCTGAAAATCATTTGCTGCCATTCCAGGTGGTTTCTTCTTAGTGACTGTCTGGTTACTTTTCCATCACTTTCTGCCCAGATAATGGAAAGAAATATGGAAAGTATTTTTTTATTTCTTACATAAAAAAAGCTTCCAGGAGATTTAACTCCTTAAAGTCAACCATAAAGAAATGGGTAAATTTATCTACTGTCATTACTAACCAAAATGTAGAATATAATTTTCCCTCACCTAAATAAGCACATGAAAGGAAAACTTTGATTTTATTTTCCTATGCCCCCAAATGAATAAAAAAGGATGAAAGGAGTTTTCAAATTAATTTCCATGTTAATCCCTAATTAAATACAATCAAACTCAGAAAAGAAACACTGGATAAATTTCTGTTACTTACTTTCTTGGATACCTCGGGCCAGAAGTGTTTGCTCCCCCAAAACAGGACAATTAGAGTTAAGGCCAGGATACCAAACACTAGTCCACAAATCTTCAGTGATTTACATATCTTCTTAGATTTCAGAGCTTCTGCCTAAGCAAAGAAGAGAAATGATGAAACAATGTACAATAACCCTCAAAATAGCAAGCCATAATTCAAAGCCTCCTTCAATTTCACTTTCTAATGTTCACTTTGCAATACGATAAATCTGCAAAATCATGCTCCTGCTCAAAAGGGAAAAATATATGAATCAACTTACATTTAGAATGTGACAGCCCTCACAGTTCTCTGGAGGATTCTTTGCCATGGTCTCCCAGCACACAGTGCTCTTTCCCTGCTTTGAGAGGACTGAGAGGACCACTGCTGAGGTGGAGTTGCAAGTGAGTCGGCTAACAGATGCCAGAGGAGAAGCTGAATTTATATGGCTCAAATATGTCATACCAGAGCCTGAGGGAGCCCAGGGGGCTCCCGTGCTACGATTTGTTACATAGATATACCCATATATGTATATAACTTCTGTGCACAGAATTCCATCCAGAATGGCAAAGACAGAAAGTTATAATGAAAACTATTGTCCTGGGGGTTGGGTTGGAAGGGAATCAAGCCTAGGACACACTGAAATGATTTTTCACTATGAACTTAAAATACCAGTGGCAATACATGCTGCACACTCCAGAAGTAAGCAAACAGAGAAAAAAAGGGGGGTATACAAAGGTCTAATTTCATTTCCATGCAATTAAACAATTATTTATTGTAGGAATATTAAGTATCAGGTACTTTCCTGAGTGCTAGAGAGTCAGAGATGAGTAAGTTAGCATGTCTCCCTATGTAAAAGTATTCTGAATGCCAAGAACAAAGTATATTTGACTAATTATAATTGAAACCAGGATAAAATGAAGAGCAATTGTCAGCTTTTTCTCTTCATTCCATCTCCGTGATGAGTTTTCTCTCCTTTAGTTGGTCCCTCAATGCTGGTATTTGTTATATTTCTTCATGCTTCTCTCACTTTAACATATATGCTTAAATGATATTATCTAGTCCTGGAGTTAATATATCACTTATATAGCAATACAACTCGATTCTGTGCCTGTAACCCAGTTCTGTCTTTACTTTCAAAGCCATTTGAACATCTCAAGCATCTGTAGATGGATGTAAAACAGAAATCGCAAACTCAGTATGTTACCTATCAAATTCTTTCCTTTTTAATACTTCCTTCCTTCGCCTTGCTTTCTTTTTACTAATCCTAATCTTGATTGGTGATTGCAGTTAGTGTTCGGGTACCATAAAAAGCACTGCAGAGTTACTGACTTGCATATAAAAACTCTACTCCTGAAAAAAAACAGTCCTGAGTCTGCGCAGGTCAGCTCTCAGACTTCGAAGGGTGAGGGAGAGGACTGCAGAAGCTACACAGCTTCTGGGACAGGCAGAAGCAACACAGCTTCTGGGACAGACCAGTTTTGGGCTCCAGACATCCAGGCACCTTCCCTGCCTGAGGAGAGGTGTCTGCCCAGGAGGGCTCTGCCTGCAGAAGCAGGTGAAGGAGCCATCTTGGGTCCTGGATCCCTCAGAGACCAGTCTGCACAGGTCAGCTCGCAGACTGCAAAGGGTGAGTGAGCTGACTGCAGAAGCGACACAGCTTCTGAGACAGACCCCATTTCAGGCTCCAGACATCCGGGCACCTTCCTTGCCAGAGGAGAGGTGTCTGCCCAGGAATGCTCTGCCTGCAGGAGCAGGTGAGGGAGCCATCTTGGGTCCCCAGTCCTTCAGAGACCAGTCTGCACAGGTGAGAGTGCGGACTGCAGAAGCTACACAGCTTCTGGGACAGACCCAATTTCAGGCTCCAGACATCCAGCACCTTCCCCACCAGAGGAGAGGTGTCCACCCATGAGGGCTCTGCCTACAGGAGCAGGTGAGGGAGCCATATTAGGTCCCAGGTCCCTCAGAAAACAGCCTGTGCAGGTGAGCACACATGTGCAGAGGCAACACATCTTCTGGGACAGGCCCTATATTGAGCCTTCATCTTTAGCCAGGAGGCAGGTCTGAGCACCAGACCACTGTGAACCCTCCCTACAAAAGGAAAGGTTGCCTTCAGAGACTACTCTGAAAACCGAGACTCAGGAGAGAGCTGGACTCCCAGTACTGCTGACAGAGGCCAACAGAATCACAGGAGGAACAATCTACAACCAGACACAAATATAACAACTAACTCCAGAGATTACCAGATGGCGAAAGACAAACGTAAGAATCTTAATAACAGAAACCAAGACCACTCACCATCATCAGAACCCAGCACTCCCACCTCAGCCAGTCCTGGATACCCCAGACACACGAAAAGCAAGACTCTGATTTAAAATCATATCTCATGATGCTGATAGAGGACATTAAGACAGACATTAATAACTCATTTAAAGAAGTACAGGAGAACACTACTAAAGAGGTAAAAGCCCTTAAAGAGGAAACACAAAAATCCCTTAAAGAACTACAGGAAAACACAACCAAACAGGTGATGGAATTGAACAAAACCATCCAAGACCTAAAAAGGGAAGTAGAAACAATAAAAAAGCCCAAAGCGAGACAACTCTGGAGATAGAAACACTAGGAAAGAAATCAGGAACCATATATGAGAGCATCAGCAACAGAATATGAGAGAGGAAGAGAGAATCTCAGGTGCAGAAGATTCCATAGAGAACATGGGCACAACAATCAAAGACAGATGAAAATGCAAAAAGATCCTAACTCAAAACATCCAGGAAATCCAGGAAACAATGAGAAGACCAAACCTATGGATAATAGGAGTAGATGAGAATGATGATTTTCAACTTGAAGGGCCAGCAATATCTTCAACAAAATAATAGAAGAAAACTTGCCAAACCTAAATAAAGAGATGCCCATGAACATTCAAGAAGCCTACAGAACTCCAAATAGATTGGACCAGAAAAGAAATTCCTCCTGACACATAATAATCAGAACAACAAATGCAGTAAATAAAGATAGAATATAAAATGCAGTAAGGGAAAAAGGTCAAGTAACATATAAAGGCAGGCCTATTAGAATTGCACCAGACTTCTCACCTGAGACTATGAAAGCCAGAAGATCATGGACAGATGTTATGCACAGCCTAAGAGAACACAAATGCCAGCCCAGGCTACTATACCCAGCAAAACTTTCAATTATCATAGATGGAGAAATCAAAGTATTCTATGATAAAACCAAATTCACACAATATCTTTCCACAAATACAGCCCTTCAAAGGATAATAAAGGGAAAACACCAACTCAAGGACGGAAACTGCACCCGAGAAAAAGCAAGAAAGTAATCCTTTAACAACCCCCAAAGAAGACAGCCGCAAGAACAGAATCCCAACTCTAACAAAAATGACAGGAAGGAACAACTACTTTTCCTTAATAATTCCTAATATCAATGGACTCAATTCCCCAATAAAAAGACATAGACTAATAGACGGGCTACACAAATGGGTTCCAACATTTTGCTGGTTACAGGAAACCCACCTCAGGGAAAAAGACAGACACTACCTCAGAATAAAAGGCTGGGAAACAATTTTCCAAGCAAACGGTCCAAAGAAAAAAAGTGGGGTAGCCATTCTAATATCAAAATAAATTGACTTCCAACAAAAAGTTATCAAAAAAGACAAGGAGGGGCACTTCATATTCATCAAAGGTAAAGGTTAAAATTCTCAACTGAGGAATACTGAATGGTTGAGAAGCACCTGAAAAAATGTTCAACATCCTTAATCATCAGGGAAATGCAAATCAAAACAACCTTGAGATTCCACCTCATATTAGTCAGAATGGCTAAGATCAAAAATTCAGGTGACTGCAGATGCTGGTGTCGATGTGGAGAAAGAGGAACACTCCTCCATTGCTGGTGGGATTGCAAGCTTTTACAACCACATTGGAAGTCAGTCTGGTTTAATCCCAGCACTCAGGAGGAAGAGGCAGGCCGATTTCTGAGCTCAAGGCCAGCCTGGTCTACAAAGTGAGTTCCAGGACAGCCAGGGATATATAGAGAAACCCTGTCTCAAAAAAACCAAAAAACAAAAATTAAAAATTAAAAAAAAAATTGGACATAATACTATTGGAGGATCCAGCAATACCTCTCCTGGGCATAAACCCAGAAGATGTTCCAACTGGTAATAAGAACACATGCTCCACTATGTTCATAGCAGCCTTATTTATAATAGCCAGAAGCTGGAAAGAACCCAGATGTCCCTCAACAGAGGAATGGATACAGAAAATGTGGTACATTTACACAATGGTGTACTACTCAGCTATTAAAAACAACGAATTTATGAAATTCTTGGGCAAATGAATATTTTTCCAGGATATCATTCTTAGTGAGGTAACCCAATCACAAAAGAAGTAATTACATATGCACTCCCTGATAAGTGGATATTAGCACAGAATCTTAGAATACCCAAGAAACAGTTTGCAAAACACGAAAATCAAGAAGGAAGACTTGCGTGTGGATGCTTCATTCCTCCTTAGCATAGGGATCAAAATACCCATGAAAGGAGTTACAGAGACAAAGTTTGGAGCTAAAACAAAAGGATGGGCCATCCAGAGACTACCCCACTTGGTGATCCATCCCATAATCAGTCACCATACTCAGATACTATTGCATATGACAGCAAGAGTTTGCTGAAGGGACCCTGATATAGCTGTCTCATATGAGGCTATGCAAGTGCCTGGCAAATACAGAAATGGATGCTCACACTCATCTATATGATTGATCACAGGGCCCCCGAAAGTACCCAAGGGGCTGAAGGGGTCTGCAACCCTATACAGGAACAACAATATGAGCTAATCTGTACCCCCAGAGCTTGTATCTCTAGCTGCATATGTAGCAGAAGATGGCCTAGTCGGACATCATTGGGAAGAGAGGCCCCTTGGTATTGCAAACTTTATAGGCCCCAATACAGGGGAACCCCAGGGCCAAGAAGTGGGAGTGGGTGGGTAGGAGAGCAGGGTAGGGGGGAGGGTATAGGGAACTTTTTGGATAGCATTTGAAATGTAATTTAAGGAATAACTAATTAAAAAAAAAACACAGTCCTTACATTTCTGGAGGCTATAGTACATGATCAAGATGTCATCTAGGCTGCCCTTCCCTTCCCTTCCCTTCCCTTCCCTTCCCTTCCCTTCCCTTCCCTTCCCTTCCCTTCCCTTCCCTTCCCTTCCCTTCCCTTCCTCCTTCCTTCTTTTTTCTTTTTCCTCCCTCCCTACTTCCCTCCCTCTCTCCTCCCTCCCTTCCTCTCTTCCTTCTTTCCCCTTCCTTCCTTTCTTTCATACATTTATTTAGTTATTTTACCTTTATTGAAAATAAAGTTATTTTCATAGAATATACTTAGATCTGGGTTTCCTTGCCCATCTCCCAGATCATTCCCACCTCCTCATCCTTCCTTGTCTTAAGAAAACAGACAGGCAAATGAAAAAAGACAAAGAGGGATAAAACAAAATGAACAAATTAAAAATTAAAAAAGGAAGGAAGAAGAAATGAGCATGAGAAACTCATATACATGCAAACACACACCCACACACCAACAAACCTTTAAAAACGTTGGAAACCATAATATACAAACAAAATGAGGTAAAAAAAAAAGCCCAAACAAAGCAGTATCTCTCTCTGTTCTACATGGTCCATCTGTCTCTCTCTGTTTCCCTCTGTCTCTGTCTTCCTGTCTGTCTCTGTCTCTTTCTCTGTCTCTCTGTCTCTCTGTCTCTCTGTCTGTCTGTCTGTCTGTCTGTCTGTCTGTCTGTGTCTCTGTCTCTCTCTCTGTCTCTCTGTCTCTCTGTCTCTCTGTCTCTCTCTCTGTCTCTCTCTCTCTGTCTCTCTCTCACACACACACACACACACACACACACACACACACACACACACACACACACACACACACTCAAATCTGCCAAAATACCATTGAGTTCATTTTAACTGGGCATAGGTGTGCTCTTCAACTGTGGTTTATATATCCAATGATACTCCCTTGGAGAAACACATTTTTCTTTGGTGAGTGGCTGTTCGCTAGAGATAGCATCTTGGTGAGGGATGGGAATTCTGATCTACTCCCCTGTCTCCGTGCTGGAACTCCATCTGGTTTGAACCCATGCAGGCCCAATGAGTATTGTTGTAGTGTCTGGGAGGTCTTATGCGTGTCAGCCCTGTCATGTTTGGAGATGCTGTTTTCTTACTCTCATCTATGTCCTCTGCTTCTCACAATTTCTTTGCCTGTTTAATATTTGTTTGTTTCTTCTTTAATTAAAATTTTTATTGATTCTTTGTGAATTTTATATCATGTACCCCAATCCCACTCAACTCCCCATCCCTTCATACTCACCCCCTTCCCTTGCAAATTCTCCCATGAAAGAAAACAAAAAAATACACCCCCAAGCCCTATGTCATTGTGGAAGCCATGATACATCATAGTGTGTCACACAGTACACCCTTTTGCCCATAGAGTTTTACTTGCAAATGTTCATTGATCTGGGTCAAGGCTTCTGGCTTCTGCCACACCACCAATACTTGATCCTCCCTGAGACCCCGTTTAAACATCGCACTGTTGCCATGTGTCATGGAGATTCCACAGCTTTGGATGTGCAGGACTGACTCATTCACATGCTTCAGTAGTTCGTAGATGGGATGGATTTTGGGGTGGGCCAACTTAGAGCCCTGGATCTTGGCCTAGTTGGAAGATGAGTTGGTCACCTACCAACTCTATGCCTGTTCTACATGGTCCAACTTTCCTGGTCCTCCCAGGCAAGAGGTATGGCCAGTCTCAGGACTGCGGGCCAGTTCACTTGCCTGCTGCAGATGTGTGTGTGTGTGTGTGGGCTCATCTCTGAAGTGCCCATACCACCACAGACAGGGAAGATGAGATTCCAGCTCACCCTTAGGGTGATAGAGGAGCCACAGCTCACCACAGTGCTTGGAAATCAATATGGCCTTAGGCCAGGGACATCCTCATGATCTTTAGTGGTAACATGGGCCTTGGATCTCAATGCAGCTCCTGGTTGAGATAGTAGCACGAACTCAGACAGGGCCCCTGGTGGCATCATGGGTTCCAATGTGTCCATGGCCTCAGGTGGCAGCACAGTTTACTCTGATCAGTATGGTCCCCCTGGTGGCAGGACAGCCCTCAGACATCCATATGGTCAGTCTCAAGTGGCAGCCAGACCATTGGTATCCACATAGACTTTTGGTAGTAACTCAGGCCACGGACATTGACACAGACCAGAGATGCAGCAGAACCATGGCTCTCAGCTACAGCTGGGGTCCAAATATGATCATAGACCCAGGTGGTTGCTCAGGCTCCTCATACCCACCTGTTCCTCACTGTTGTGTCTCCATTTCCACCTCTCTTCACCGTGCATGAACCACTTGGCACCCCACTTCCACCTCCCCTCCTAGTACTCCCTCTTTTCCTTCTCTCCATCACATATTCATTCATGGAAGTGGCTGGGGATACTTGGGTGTTTCTCTTCTGCCTGCCTCAGGGCCATCCCTATTTGCTTCCTGAGCTGTCTTTCTTTTGTTTCTGGATGGTTATCTTGTTGGTCACATGGTGCCTTTGTATTTTGGGGTTGTAATCTCCTCTCCTCTCCTTTCTTCCTCCCTTCTTCTGCCATCCCCTGTCACTACAGGGTCTCACTATGTAACCCTGGCTAGCCCCAAGTTCATACCTGTCTGTGCTTCCCAAGTGCTCAAATTAAAGATGCATACAATCACAGCAGGCTCCTGTCTCTTCTTATAAGGATAGCCATCACATGGAATAAAGGGTCAGATGCCCAACATTATTTCACTTTAGTTATCCTTTTGAGGACCATATTTTCAAGCAGTAAAATTCTATGGTACTGGGAATTACAGCTTCTCCATATGAAATCTGAAATGATGCAGCTTGAGTCATTCCAGCGGAGCAGTAACTCAGTCTTCAAACCAGAAACCGTAGGTTTGGCTTATAATCACCACACCTTCTTTTTTTTTTTTCTTTCAATTTTTATTAGGTATTTTCTTCATTTACATTTCAAATGTTATCCTGAAAGTTCCCTATACCCTCCCCCATCCCCCCGCCCTGCTCCCCTACCCACCCACTCCCACATCTTGGCCCTGGCATTCCCCTGTACTGGGGCATATAAAGTTTGCATGACCAAGGGGCCTCTCTTCTCAATGATGGCCCACTAGGCCATCTTCTGCTACATATGCAGCTAGAGACACAAGCTATGGGGTTACTGGTTAGTTCATATTGTTCTTCAACCTATAGGGTTGGAGACCCCTTCAGCTCTTTTGGTACTCCTCAATTGGGAACCCTGTGTTCCTTCTAATAGGTGACTGTGAGCATCCACTTCTGTGTTTGCCAGTCACTGGCATAGCCTCACATGAGACAGCTATATCAGGGCCCTTTCAGCAATATCTTGCTGGCATATGCAATAGTGTCTGCGTTTGCTGGTTGATTATGGGATGAATCCCCAGCTGCAGCAGTCACTGGTTGGACCATCCTTTGTCTCAGCTTCACACGTGATCTCTCTAACTCCTTCAATGTGTACTTTGTTCCTAATTCTAAGAAGGGACACTTTGGTCTTCATTCTTCTTGAGTTTCGTGTGTTTTGCAAATTGTATCTTGGGTAATTTAAGTTTCTGGGCTAGTATCCACTTATCAGTGAGTACATGTTATGTGAGTTCACCTCACCTTCTATTAACTCTGAGAATGGCATCAGAAGTATTTTGAGTGACAAGCTGAAGAAAACCATCTATTCTCATAAATATGGGTTCTCAATGGGAATGCTCTTAGAACCCTTAAAAAACTTCACAAAATAATTGCAGAGCAAACATTATGATTAAGTTCAGGTATAAACCTATCTCTAACAGAATTTAACCTCCTTTGAGACATTACCTCTATCTTATTACCTTCTATCTTATTGCTTAGTCACCAGGTATTAGGTATTTTAAATTCTACACCTTTCAAGAGATGTTATTCCCTCACCAAATAGCACTTCTATAGTCACTTCCAAAACCTTAGCTGAGACCAGTGTTTCTCAGCCTGTGGGTTGCATTCCCTCTTGGGTTGCATATCAGCGATTTACATCACAATTCATGACAGTAACAAAATTATGATTATGAAGTAGCAACAAAAATAATTTTATGTTTGGTGGTCACCACAACATGAGGAGCCGTATGAAAGAATCACAGTGTTAAGAAGGTTGAGAATCCATGGCTTAGACGGTCATCATCTCAGACAAGTCTCAAATCTATACCTTTCATCTAGGATGCTCTCTTGAAGCTTCAGACTCATGTGTCCATATACCTCAATTGGGATGTATTAAATGCCACATCAGCCAACTTGAATTAACTGTATCTTCTTCTAAATCATACCCTCTCCCATATATTTTATCTTCCTCACTTTGAGGAAAACATGAGCAGACTTTAGATCACAGATTTCAGTGGCTCATGAACCCTTCCTTTTTGACTCCTTCCTGTGCCTAGTCAATTATTACATTGAATTAATTCTGGCTCTGGATTATTTTGACAATTCTCCTGTGTAGACTTTCAACCTAAACTGGCTCAGTTGGGGGTCTATAGTTATTTTTTTACTGTCATAATATAGTTCTAATTTTTTCCATTGCCCGTAAAGTTTTCTTATGACAGAAATCTGAACACAACATCTCCTCTGCTTGAAGTTCTTTGATTAGCCACTAATAGTGACACAGCATGCACTTTATGGTCTTGAGTTTGTGGATCTCTCTAGGCATGATTCTGAAAAGTTTCCCCCAGACACAGAGCCAATTGTGATCTTAGATGCACAGGGCAATGAAGCAGGTGCATATGACTGTTCCTGGTAATGTCTCAAAGGAGGATAAATTCTGTTAGAGATAGGTTTATACCTGAACTTAATCATAGTGTTTGCTCTGCAATTATTTTGTGAAGTTTTTTTTTAAGGGTTCTAAGAGCATTCCCATTGAGAACCCATATTTATGAGAATAGATGGTTTTCTTCAACTTGTCGCTCAAAATACTTCTGATGCCATTCTCAGAGTTAATACTCTGTTGATAAACATACTCAGCTTTTCTACACCATAGCTTATTGTATGTTACTCTCATTGTCTGTATTTCCTTATTCCTCCATGTTCAGCTGGAGTATTTCCTGTTAGTCTTCAAAATGTTGCGTAGGTCTTACACTTCCGGGACACCTTTCCTTTGTCTCCAGCATCTTATTGTGTTATCAGCCTTTCCCTTGTGCTATCTTTGTATCTTGCGGGTGTTTTAACCATTGATTGCCCTCAGAATACTGTTTTATAAGTAGTTTCTATATGCTTCACTGATAAATAGACTTGAGACTCTGTCTTTTTGTTAAAAAAAAAGATTGATTTAAATCAGGGGTTAAAACAAAATGCCATGGAAACCTAGAAGGAGTCACAATAAATTCTGATTCAGGAGAGCAAAGAAAATGGCACAAAGGACATGATATTTCAGTAGTAGTTTTTCCTTTTGATAGTACATGTTTATTTAGTGTTCCCTATGAGGCAGCCACTGTTACAGAGGATAGATTTATGTTTTGTAATGTAGAAGCAAATTCAGTTCCTGAGAGGCCAGTGCAGGTCTGGTTCAAGTGTAAGAGATCTAAGCTTCTGTCTTTGAATTCTGTGATTCTATGAGTATGTCCTCCATCATTATCTTCTAATATGGCTTCATCTCTGGAAAGGAGAAAAGGGAGAGCAAGGGTCACCAAGAAGATGTGCCCGCTGTTTCCAGCAGGAAAGCAATGTTTTCCTGGAAATGCTATCCTGCAGACTTTTTTATTATTATGCTGGCCAGAACTGTGTTGGATGGCCACTTCAGCTATAATAATACTGAGGAGGCTTTATTTTCTACCCACATTATTACTATTCCTAACAATATTCTGTTTTTCTATAAACTGGGGAAACATATTGGATATTAAAACTGCAGTTTCTGCCTTAACAGTCATGGTAAAGGCTTAACGTTTATTCTAAGAACAATGGAAAGTCAAAGATATTTGAGCAGAATTCTCTTTATACTTAGTAACATCTCTTTGGGTGCTTTAAAAAGAATAAATTAAGAGGAGAGAAAAAACATTAAGAGAGCTCATCGAAAGAGATGCCAGTGGTTGAAGTAGAAGAAATGGTGTCAAGAATGGAGATAAGGAGGTAGATTTGACCTATATTTTAGGAGAAATATATACTTGGTGTTAGGTTGGATAAAGAGGGCAAGAAAGGAGAGAATGAAGAACAAGTTACAGAGATCTGACTTTCACATTCATTAAGTGATATTAAGAAGAATGATATTTAATTATATAAATGATATTTGAATTATTTTTAAGGTATCCAAGAAGGGATGACTACTTTCTATTAATTGATGTTTGAAGCCCATAATGTACTGACAGGACTAAAAATTTGGATTTGGAGCCATTTACTCTGGTGAAAGCTATGGAAGTTAATGGCATGGTCCAAAAAAAGAGCTTAAGAGTAGGCAGAGAAGAGGACTGCTCACTGACTTTCAGGAAGTAATGGCTTTCATATTTTTATAAAAAGATACACACTAATTGTAAAATAAAAATATAGAAGAATTTAAGAGGAGAAAAATCTGTACTAACCAGAAATAAGTATGATTGCACCCCATTTTCCTTATTCAAACTAAATAATGAAAATTATACTACTTTTCTATTTATGATATTATCATATTTTAATATCTTAATCCATTTAAAGTGTATACTCCAGTCACTGGTAGATAGGAAAAAGCTACTAAATGATAGTTGCTTTAAAATAAATAAGTTTTATTCTGAGCACTAATTTTATTATTCAGGGTTAACAAATGGATGCAAAGTTTTTAGTAAGATTACTGTAAATGGTATTTTTGCAAATATAATTTTTGCAAATATAATATTTAAAGAGTTACAATATTGCTACATTACCCAGACTGGCCTCTATCTCCTGAGCTCAAATGATACTCCTTACATAATCTGACAAGTAGCTTGCACCATAAAAGCATACCATAACACCTATAGATAAAAGCATTTCTCTCATCAGAAGAGCTTCTATTGACAGTAGATGGTGATTAATACAGGGGCCTATAATTGGTCAAAGTGCAGAGAATGAGACAGTGTGGAATGCAGTTAACCTAAATGCAATATATATATATATAAAATCACATCCTCCTGCAAAGGCTGGGGGTTATTATGGAAGAGGGGACAGAAAATTCTTGGGAGACAGAGATGAGGAATGACCACAAGGAAACAATATTTTCCACCCTTGTTGCATCCCACAATATCACTGCAGCTGTTCTGAATCTACAACATATGCACTTTGGATTGTACATATCATCACTCTACTAAACTGCAGGAACAGCTACCTGAGAACCTCAGCTCGGATTAAAGAATTACAGACTATGGTTGCAGTGCAGTATGTTTCTCTGTTCTTGAGTGTGTGTGTGTAGGGGGCATGCACATATGTGTGCACATGCACACACATATTGATGGAACCCAAAGATTAACATTGAGTGTCTTCTTCAATTGTTCTCTACCTTATTTTTCCAAACAAGACATTTCACTGAACTTGAAGTTTGCTGACTCACCTAGATTGACTGGCAGACCTGTGTTAGCCCTGTACTTTCTGCTTCAGTCTCCCTACTCTGCCTCCCCAGCCCCAAGATTACAAGCAAGTACCAGCATTACCTGGCTTTTTGTGTAGGTTCTCAAGGACTGACCTTGGGTCCTTAATGCTAGTTTGGAAATCACTTTGCTTACAGCTGTCTCTCCTTTTTCTCATGTAAGTGGTGATTTGGTTAACACAAGACAAATATGCTCACTAAGAAGACCCCAAATGAAATAGGATATGATTTTCATTTCAATAAATATATTGGTAACAACACAGAAACAGAAGAAATATGAAAAAGAAACAAAGCAGCAGGACTTCTCCAAGAGTTTATAAAATCTCAGGAACTGAGTGCATGCAAATCTAATTAAAGATTGTAATGACAAAGAATTTAAGAGTTGATTTTTTTAGTTTGCTACATTTTTTCCTTTATTGAAAATATTCTTTTCTCATACAATATATCCTGGTTATAGTTTCCCCTTTTCCTCCTCCCAATTCTTCTCCACCCCATCGCACATCTGGATCCACTACCCTTCTCTCTCTCTCTCTCTCTCTCTCTCTCTCTCTCTCTCTCTCTCTCTGTCTCATTAGAAAAGATCAGGCTTCTAAGACATAATAACAAAATAATTAAAAGATGAAGCAAAAACTACTATGTCCAAGTTGGTCACTTCAACTGAACAGGAGGAAAAAAGTTCCAAGGGCAGGCACAAGAGTCCGTGACCCAGTCCTCATGCTCAGGGGGCCCCATAAAAATACTAATCTAAGAGCTATAATAAATACATATACAGAGGACCTGGTGCAGACCTGTGTTAGCCCTGTGCTTTCTGCTTCAGTCTCTGTGAGTTCATATGAGCATTGCTTTCTTATTCAGAAGGCCTTGCTCTCCTGGTGTCCTCCATCCCCTCTTTACAATCATTCGACCTTTATTCTGCTGATGCCCATCCACAAATAGACTATTTTAAAAAAATATCACCAATATTTCTAAGAAGAAGTAAATAAACACATAAATCAAGGAAAGTTAGTTCAAGACCTAGAGGAGAAATTTTCCAAAGAAAGGGAGAGATAAATGAAAATAGTCTGGCAATCTTGCAGATAAGAAGATCAACTAATGAAATAAAAATAAGAGAAACCAGCCGGGCGTGGTGGTGCACGCCTTTAATCCCAGCACTCGGGAGGCAGAGCCCGGTGGATTTCTGAGTTCGAGGCCAGCCTGGTCTACAGAGTGAGTTCCAGGACAACCAGGGCTACACAGAGAAACCCTGTCTCAAAAAACAAAACAAACAAACAAACAAACAAAAAATCATGGAAGAATTTCAAGGACTGAACACAAGGTTGAGAGGCTACTACATTCAGATAGCAATAAAGCAAAAACAAAAACAAAAACAAAACAAAACAAAACAAAACAAAACAGAAAACCAAGCATGACCACTACCTCCATGGCCTGTGGGATATGATTAAGATAAAAATATATCTTTGGTGTAATACACAAAACAGAGATATAGACAGTAGCATACAAAACTTATTCAATGAGATCATTGCAGACAATTTTGCAACTCTATGGAACTATATGGAAATCTAAGAATAGGAAGACTTTAGAATCTAAACAGATATCACAAAGAAAAACAACTCCATGTCATAATTAAAATGAAAAAGAAACAATATTAAAGTCTATAAGAGAAATTGGCAGATTGATTAGAAAAATTACCTTTAAAGATTAATTACAAGAAACACTAAAATTTGGAAGAATCTGCTATATTATTATCTAAGTCTTGAAAATAAGTAACTACTAACAAAAATCACTGTATCAGCTATTCTTTAAAATTGATGGAGAAATCAAGATCTTAAAAGATAATCAAAAAACTAAAATACTCCGTGACTCAACACTGCAGAAGATAAATAAATCATACACAGAGAAGAAGAAAAAGGAAATTCACAATTCTTTTTTTTATTAGATATTTTCTTAATTTACATTTCAAATGCTATCCAGAAAGTTCCCTATACCCTCCCTCATTCATGTAAATGAATAAAATGATTAATAAAAAAAAGAATAAAAGAAAAAGAATGTCCACGATAATGAAAATGGTCTATAGATTCAATATAATCCCATCAATATCCATGGAATTCTTTTTAGGTATAGGACAATTTTAAAATTCATACTGAAGCACAGGCGCGCACACACACACACACACACACACACACATACACACACACACACACACAGAGAGAGAGAGAGAGAGAGAGAGAGAGAGAGAGAGAGAGAGAGAAATACCCCATAAGAACCCCTCAAATCCCAACAACTAGCCAAAGAAATCTCAAGAAAGCAGGAAAATATTGTAGTTATCACAATACCCAACTCCAAACTACAGCGAAGACTCTCAAGTAATAAAAGCCACGCAGAATTGACACAAGAAAAGATATTTAGAGCAGTGAAAAATAATAAAAGGTTTGTAAACACAACTATGCATCTACCTCCATCTGAGTCTTGAAGAAGGAATCAAAAGACATAATTGGTGTAGGGGAAAGTGAATATGGAAATGTAGGAAACTGAAAAGAGATTAACTCCTTATCAGATTGACCGAGGATTAGGTTGGTAGGGACTAGATCAAATTATGATTATAATAACCCATTATACACACCACCAATTAGATCAGTCAGGGACAATGTTGACTGCCTCCTGAGATGTCTGATGATTACAGCATCCATTATATTGCCCAGCGTGGTTCTTGACCAAGGCACAGTTAACAGAATGGAGTGCACTCATCTGTCTCTCTGATTTCACAGAACTCTCCTCTGCAGGCTCATTTTCTTTGTCTGTTAAAGGCCTCCAGCACAGATGAAGACCAGTGCAAGTCTTCATTTTAGCTTCAGTTGCTCTGAGTTTTGTTTTTAGTTGAGGCGGGGTGGGTCTGTACTTTCAGACATGTTGCTGGTGAAAGGAGGCTCTCACCAGAAATTTAATCTAGGACTAACCAGAGACTACCCCACCTGGGGATCCATACTATAATCAGTCACCAAATCCCGACACTATTGCATATGCCAGCAAGAGTTTGCTGAAGGGACCCTGATATAGCTGTCTCATAAGAGGCTATGCTAGTGCCTGGAAAATACAGAAGTGGATGCTCATAGTCATCTATATGATGGAACACAGGGCCCCCAATGGAGGAACTAGAGAATGTACCCAAGGAGCTGAAGGGGTCTGCAACCCTATAGGTATAACAACAATATGAACTAACCAGAACCCCTAGAGCTCATGTCTCTAGCTGCATATGTATCAGAAGATGGCCTAGTCTGCCATCATTGGGAAGAGAGGCCCCTTGGTATTACAAACTTTATATGCCACAATACCGGGGAAAGCCAGGAAGTGGGAGTGAGTGGGTAGGGGAGCAGGCAGGGGGAGGGTATAGGGAACTTTCTGGATAGCATTTGAAATGTAAATTAAGAAAATATCTAATAAAAAAGTTTAAAAAATACTTAGAGGACATAACCTGGAGTAATACCAGAACCCAGGAAAGTTGGAGGGTATCATGGAAGTGAGAGAGGAGAAGTTCTGGTGAGAGAGAGACAGAGAGAGCAGAACAGAGGTTCTATAAAGGGAGAGGGGAAATGGAAGGTCTTAACTGGTGAGAAATAATGAGGGTAATACAAAGAGGAAGAGAGAAAAGGGAGATAAGTAAGAATGTTTGGAAACACCTTAGGAAATATTTTATAAGATTACTTAAAATACACATTGTGTGTGTGTTTACTAGAATGATGATGATGATGCCACATGGGGTGATAATGCTCCCACAGGAGCCCATACACTAGTAAAGTAGCTCCTCTCACATTGTTGGGCAGAGGAGTCCAAGAGACACCCCCAAACAATATTGGCCTTTGCCACTGCCTTTGGCTGCCTCCTAAAACTTAATAGTAAGATCTAATGCAGAAAATATCACATACTTTGGACAAAGGACTTGGGGAAATCACACTTACACTGACATGGAAGTCTTTGCTCAAAGGAGTAGCTCTCCTAGTATCCGAAGGTGCTGCACAAGTTGCCAAGAGTTAAAAGCAATCAAAAATCCTAGCCAGCTGCAGAGCCTGGGAACCAAGGCACTGACCAGTCTGGCAAAATGCTCCTAATGGTGAAATAGTGGAAATTTGTGTTAGAGGTAACCAACAGCCGTGTAATTAGACTTAAGAACCCCTCAAGAAGGCGAACTCATACCCAGTGCTGGAAACTTAGCCTCCTACTCATGGCTGGAGAAGTTGCAGACATTAAAGGAGAAACTACTACTACTATTTTCTTGAACAAATATAATTTCTTACTGTGTTCTAAAAATGTATCCTTACACCTACAGATAATTGTAGCTCTCACCCCTCATCACTGAAGCTGAAGCTTCATTTTCCAGTAGATGGAGATCATTACAGAAATACAACAAAATTTAAGTTTAGCAAAGAGAAGAATTTTGAGTCATTAAATACACTTATTAAAATGTTAATACTACCATATTATCTCCAAGATGTTGTACCATTGCAAATTTGTGCCAAACATGTTTTGGTTAAATATGGGTGTATATATGATTGTGGTCCCATAAGATTATAATAGAACATCTTGTGACTTCATAGCCATTGTATGTCTTAGTCAGGGTTTATATTCCTGCACAAAACATCATGACTAAGAAGCAAGTTGGGGAGTAAAAGGTTTATTCAGCTTACACTTCCACATTGCTGTTCATCACCAAAGGAAGTCAGGACAGGAGCTCACACAAGGTAGGAACTGGGAGGCAGAAGCTGTTGCAGAGGCCATGGAGGGATGTTACTTACTGGCTTTCTTCTCCTGGCTTGCTCAGCTTGCTTTCTTATAGAACCCAGGACTTCCAGTCCAGGGATGGCACTACCCACAATGGGTCCTCCCCCTCCTTGATCACTAATTGAGAAAATGCCTTATAGGTGCATCTCATGGAGGCATTTCATCAAGGGAGGCTCCTTTCTCTGTGATAACTCCAGCTTGTGCCAAGTTGACACACAAAACCAGACAGTACATTTTAAAATTTGAATTAGTGTTACATTCACTATTTACATGTTTGCTCATGTAAACAGATTATCTGCACTCTCAGTCATAAAAAGTTTGTTGTTCAAAAGTATGTATAGTATATAATATTTGATATTGCTAATGAATCTGATGTATTTTCCTTGCTCTAATTATTAGTGTGTTCCTTCTGTTTATTAAAAAGGGTTCCTGTAAAAAGAATCATGATAAACTAGTTTACGTTCAGCTACCTTGTGTTTACTCCATCTAAATTGCATCAAGAGCCCAAAATGGGCCAGGCATAATGGTGCATGACTTTTAGCACTTGGGAGGCAAAGGCAAGAGGATCTCTGTTAGTTGGGGAGTAGCCTGGTCTACATTGATAGTGAGGCTGTGTAAAGAAGAAAAAAAAAACACCAACAAAAAAGAGTTCACAATGAGTGATTGATTACACCATCAACATTGTGAAAGTTCACTCTATGTTTGATGTTTACACAGGCAGAATTCTGAAAACACAATTCTCAATACCTCTCCATATCATTAAATGATACATGACTGTAACTCTTTTGCTGTGCTTTTGAAAAGATTATTTGACCCTGTCACAGTCTTGCTAACTTGATTGGCTTGAACAACATCTAAGATATCAGTAAAGACTACTTCCGGGAGTGTCTGGGTAGTGTTACTAGAAATGGCTGAATCATGAGATTTCTGACCTCTTATATCTTTGCTATGAAAAGCCAGAACAACTTCATCACTAAAGAGAATCTATAACCATTACTAATCGCTCTTTCCATTCACTAGCTCCCGACAACTACTAACCTACTTTGTCTGGATGGATTTGCCTCGTCTGCTCATTTCATATAAATGTTACCATATGGTATGTGATATTTTGTTTTTGTTTTCTTTTTGTTTTATTCTGTTTTCTTTTATTATAGTGTTTCTGAGGTTCAACTATATTGTATCATATATAATTATTTAATTTTTGGTATTGCTAAACAATTTTCTATTATATGAATATAGTACATTTTATTTAAACATTCAACTGAAATTGGACATTGCCTTGATATACTATTTTGTTGTTATGAGTAATATGTCTATGAATATTTGTGTGTAACCTTTGTACAAACTTAAGTTTTAAATACTTTTGGGTATCACAGAGTGGAATTTCTGGGACATAATTTAACATTTTAAAGGATCACCAAAGTATTTTCCACAGTGACTGCATCAGCAATGAACATATGCCTTAGAATGTGGTTAATATCCTTAGAGATACTCCATTGGAGAAAATGAATTTTTCCCTTTCCCAGGAGGTTTCAGTTGTTATTAGCCCCTTGTTTGAGTGGAATGTTGTGCAAACTTGTCCTTCTTGTTGGTTTGAATCTGTACAGATCTTGTGCATGCATGTGAGCTTATATGCCTATCAGTCCTGTTGTGTCTGGAAGATGCTGTTTTCTAGGAGTCATTCAACACCCCTGGCTCTTGTAGAATAGATGTTGTAGCTTGTCAACATGATTATATGGAAGCTAAAGGAAGAAAGACTTTCACTTAATTTTAGCCAATGATTGAGACACCTTTCAAGAAAGTGGGGAATATCAATCGTCTGAGGATGATGAAAAGCTACAAATGCTGCTAAGAAATTTGGGGGTAAATTAGAGCATGTTAAAATTCTCAAGCATTAGAACCAGTAATGTTGGTGGTAAAGTGCTAGAAACAGTATAATCAGTTGTCTACATTCTTTCAGGTAATAATTGCATATATTTTGGTGGTGAAAATTTACTTTAGGGCATTCTTTCTTGGGAGAATTTCTTTTAATGAGGCATACATGAGTGGATTATAAGTATAAGGATCCTGACCACGTCTCTTTACATCAGTGTGTTTTAAAGTATACTCTGGTTTGCACTAGAATATTCAGTGATATATTAAAATGCAGATTGATAGTTATAATTGCAGAGCTACAAATAACAAACTCAGGACTAATACCTTAGAGTCTTGATGTTATCAATCTTCCACAGTTAATTCTTAAGCATCTCTCAATTCAGAAGCATGGTTCTGGAAGAATCCTAAAAAAGTTAAGCTTATTTATTTACTCAAGTGGAATAGATAATATACCTATGCAAAGGAAACACAGAAAATGAATTAATTTGGCTAGATTTCTGTACATGGTGCATGGCCACATAGGATATTTGCCATTTTTCTACATAATATTGCCATATGAGCATGTCTGTGGAGGGTTTTCTTGATTGCTGATTGATGTACTAGGGGCTCAGGATACTATGGCTGGCACTATTCCTAGGCAGAGGGTTCTTAGCTATAGAAGATAGCTAGTTAAATATGAGCTTGTATCCATTAAATAAGCAGCATCTTCCATGTTTTCTGTTGTACATCATGTACTCATGTACATAATGTGAAGTGATTTCCTTGGTTGTAGTCAATATTTTGCGGAATAGCAAGCCTTGACTTTCTGTACTGGCTTCCTTTTCTGATGCACTGCAAAGTAAAATAAGCCCTTAGCCCTCAAAAGTCACTTTGGTCATGGTATTTGTCACAGTAGCAGAATGGGTGAGACTAGAATACCATGTTTCAACTTAATTTCCTCATATTACCAAAGATGTTATCAGTGCCTGACAGAAACAAGAATGTCTGTCCATTTTTTTTTGTTACCAAATGGTCTTCATGTCTTTTGTTGGCGAGACCCCATGTTTCTATAGAATATTGTTAAAGATCAAGACTTATTGCTTTTATCCCATCTTTCATAAATTGAAGGAATTTAGATTCCCAAAAAAGCATGATGAAATTCTAGTAGCCATTGTGGTGCCTTTTTGAAGGTAGAGACCTAGCAAATAACCAAGTTGTATGAGTAGAGCTCTCATGTATAGTATTAATACCCTTATAAATGAAACACCAGGCGCTATGAATACAGAAATGTAGTGGAGCACTCCCCTAGAATGTACTGAGTCCTGAGATCAATCCTGGTATTGCCAAAACTAAAATGAAAGAGGAAATAAGAAAGAACCCTTTAATAGCTCTCTCGCCTTTTTTGACATGTAAAGAGAATACACTGAAAAGATATCTCTCACCAACCCCAAATTGACCTGCACTTTGATCTAGGGCTTTCCAGACTTGAGAAATGTGAGAAATGCATCCTTGTTGCTTATGCCACATCTTCTGTGGTAGCCTATTATAGGAGGCAAAAAAAAAAAAAAAAAAAAAGACACCACTTTTCATCTCCCCTTTGATTGGCAAATGAATCAGCTTTAGGAAAAGGACAACTTAATTGTGGAAAAGACTTCTGGCTCTCTGTGATGAGTCTGGCCTATAGTCAACAGCATCTAATGCCATGTGTAAGTAGCCAACACCATTCTGTACTGTATAGCATCCCAGCTCTTTGCACTGTTTATTGCAGTTTGTTTTCTGCTCTGATTGACCAGTTAGCCTCAAAGTGGTCCCTGTTCGCTTCACAGGCTCACGGCTGTTTGGTGGTTTTCTTTTATCAACCGTAACATCAAAGACAGTTGGGACTAGAAGGATCTTAGCAATTTTCTGTTCCAACCCTATTATTTATAAAAATAAGCAAGCTGAGAGGCAGAGCTACAAAACAACTTGTTCACAGTAGTAACACAGCTAGTTAGTGGACCAGCTAGTACTGGAGCCTAGGTGTTCTGATTCCTTTTCCAGGGCTTTTCCCAGTAAAGCAGGCATACTTATTCCTAGCAAAGACGAGCTAATGATTTTCCTACGTTCTTCAAACACGACTGGGTCTCGGATGCAGAAGGAAGGACTTGGAGGAAAACAGTAAGTTTTTAAAGCTTAGTCTGTTAAAGAGATTTCACTTTTCAACCACTATATTAGTTTTCATTTTTTCCTCCCTTCTTTGCCAGAAACAATAAAATGACTACTGTGGCACTGAGACCAAGGTAAGGTATTATACTTAAATCTCAGTTTAAATGATTTACAATTGAGGGGGAAGACTGTCTGGTGTACTGAGTTTACCAGGCTATTTCTGAATGCCACAGACAAACCATGGGACCTTCATCACATTATGCTCAAGCACTCCCCCTTTTCCTTTCCTTTCCTTTCCTTTCCTTTCCTTTCCTTTCCTTTCCTTTCCTTTCCTTTCCTTTCCTTTCCTTTCCTTTCCTTTCCTTTCCTTTCCTTTCCTTTTCTTTTCTTTTCTTTTCTTTTCTTTTCTTTTCTGAGTGTTTAAGTAGAAATCAGTGCCTTAAAAAAGAGGAAAGCAGCTTAGATACCTTACTGACTGCTATAAAGATAAGATGGAGGCATAACGGGGCCAGGGGACTCATTCACTGCCTCACAATACGGGTTGATTAATATTCGCTTTAAATTTTTTTCAACTAAACTCTATAAGACAGATATTGTATTATATTAAAAAAAAAACACTAGTAATAGGAGATGTTTTTCTTCTTTTTTTTTTCTTCCTTCAAAATAATCTCCTCAGATATCACCAGAAGAGTCATTAGGAAGTCAGCATGAAATAGAGAGAGACAGGAAAAGAAAGAGATTCTTCAAAGAGATTTTGACAAGAGAACAGCAATTGAGGGACAGGGAGATATCCTGGTGAGCTGTGACAGAGGCAAGCGGTTTGGTTGGGGGAAAATGTGTAGCTTTGTGCATTTATGTACAAGAAGGATAAGACATGAAACAAATAAACAAACAAATCCAAACAAAACAATTAAAAAGCCACAGGCACCTTGCCAAAGAATTTATTTTAGGAAAAAAAAACTATTTGAGAGCAAGTAGGAGATAAAGGGATAGTCTCCAAGGTGCTCTGGAAAATCAATCACAAACAACATCTAGAAGCAGCTGACTTAATTCATTCTATTCCTATTACAATAAATCTGACTGGCATATAAAATTCGTGTGCCTGGAAATACTGGCCTGAAAAATTACTCTTGGGCTCTTGCTTGAATTTTTATGTCAATAAAGAAGACCAGGAAACCACCAAAAACACAAGAGGACCCAAGAGTTTCCTTTTCCAAAGAATGTTTCAAGGTCCAAATCAAGGCTCTTGGTAGTAATCTATTATATAAAGTAACTTATGAATCTTTTCGTTATCCAAAGAGAGGAGGCTGCTTTTATAGGTGAAGATGTAGAACCTGTCCCAGGGCAGGTACTTGAAATGGTTTTTCTCATATTGTGGATGGATTTGGAGCAACTCATCTGTACTTTTCTCTGTATCTCTCTCTCTCTCTCTCTCTCTCTCTCTCTCTCTCTCTCTCTCTCTCTCTCTCTCTC